>VYXF01001425.1:942273-1011359 GCA_013397295.1 Polioptila caerulea
AGATCTCACCAAGTCACAAGGGACTGTGTTACAATTTTAAAGAAAAAAACAAAGGATTAAATACTTGTTCAGGTGACAATGAAGTGATTAATATTTTTAAGTATAAGCATATCAGTTAAGTAACATTCGAGTAGAGAAATGAGAAAGATCTTCTGACTGATAATGTTTGATCCTGTTTCTTACTCATGTCATTTTCATGTGAAGATAGTTACGGGGCTGACTGCCCCATGTCTCCCCTAGATGTTTTGCTCCCTCTCCTCAGAGGTTGTGTATTACTTACCTGTCCCAGAATTTCAGCTGGAAAAAGCAAAATTTTTTTGCTTTTCTGGAGATGATTTTTGCCAATGGTTGCACCAATGGGGGAGTACAGCAGCTGTGAGCAATGCAGAGGGCCACAGCCATGGATGCTGGCAGCACAAGGGTCAGGAGGAGCTGGGCAGGCCTGCTGAAAAATCAGCACAGGCAGGGCAAGCTTCTGGAGGAATGGGGAAGCCCTGTGATGTGTTAAGCAGGCTCACAAGAAATAAGGTCTCAGGACAGTCCTGCTGTAGGACTCGGTGTGGATGAGGCTTGGGAGACTGTAGGTAGAGCTGGAGTCTCAGACAAAATGGAATTTGGGGTCGTCTGAGAGAGGGAATTATAAAGATTTGTGGGGCTTTGACTTACAGAAACCTAGGCTTTTAGAGCTAGCAGGAGAGGGAGACTTACGTGAGACTTAATGAACCTCTGCACTGAGAAGTCTTCAAGGTTCTAGTGCAGCTGTGGCAACAATTCCATTTTGGGTGGAAGAATTATGATTCGCCATGATTAGTAGGGAATATGATAGTTTTACCTCATTTTACCTCACATAGAATTTTGAATGTCACTCCTAGAAGGATGCCTCCATTTCAAAAGCTTAATAAATGAATCCCTGCAAGACCTTAGGAGTACAGCACAAGTTCTATAAATCACCCAGAAAAGACAATGATGGTAAGTACATTGTGCATTAGAAGCTGCTCTGTTTTGCATTCCAACAGCAGCAGCCAGGGCTCCATCATGCATTTGTTACTATAGTATTGGACTGAAATTTAACTAATTCACTGATTAACTAATTTAACTAATTACTCATTAACTAATAACATAACGCTGTTTGTTGTCATTTGTTGCTTGATGCCATTTGGTACTCCTGCTCTGCTGTGCTTTGTGGAATCAGTTGTGTACGCAAACAGTTCACTGAAGGGTGGCAACTGTAGTGAGGTTAGGAGTTCTATGCCTGTCCCTTGCTTGTCAGAAAACAACAAAGCAATTATCAGAATTGTTCATGAAAGCCTGCTGCAATATTTAGTTAAATCACTTTACCTGGCATATTCTATTTATTACTTACAGTGTATTTGAAAAAACCCAACAAGATCATATAGTCTCTCATCTGCCATTATTGTCCTATATCAGCCATTTTAAATGAAACAGCTTGAATTCACAAAATTGCATTTTTAGAACTTTTCTACCACAGGTAAGTCATTAAGTATAGGTGATATTTTCAAACAGAATTTTCAATATCATATGGAGGGGAGGTGTTTTTCATATTGAAAGATCCTTTAAATATGTGTTCTCCTTTCCTCGTTTCTCCATCTCATGCAGTCATGTTCTTGATGCCACAACAACTAAGTATACTAACAATAAATATAACCCAATAAATTATTAAGAACATCGCTGCCTTACTTTTTAAATGCCTCAAATACCTCGATTTGCTTCAGAAGTAATATTAAAAGCATGAAAAAATTAGCTCAATTATACACCTCAAGCTTTTTCCTATTCCTGTAATTTGATTAGCAGACAAAACACACTTGAACATAAAGCCATATACTGCTACAAGCATTTACTGTTACCAAGGATGTTCACAACAAAAGTATTCACACTACTTCAGTGACTTCAAAGTGCTTCTTAGGTCTTCTGAGATGGAAAGTGGGAAGATGACAGGGATGATTGCTTAGGGACAATTGTTTATGATGGGATGATTGTCTAGTGATAGACCTGGCAATGTCAGATAATTGGTTGGACTAGATGATCTTAGAGGTCTCCTCCAGCCCTAACAATTCCAAGATTCTATGATCAAGGCCAAATTATCATGAACTGGAAAAAAAAAGCCCAACTCAAAACCTGGACGTTTCTTAAAGAAACTCATGTCCCTAGGAAGAATGATTTGAGTAAGGTTTAGATACTCAGATCAAAAATACAGGTGAAGAGGGCTCTGTCTCCAGAGCCCATAAAAAATGCTGGAATTCTGCTGATTAAATAGACATTGAACTATACAATAAAACTGCTTTTATGTTCTGTATCTCTCTGTATACACTGAATATGCAGCATGCACACATCACACAGAGGAATACTGTCAGAAGACCAAATTTGCTTCCAGGAATATATTTCACAATAATTTTTAAAGTGCAAAGAGTGCAAAATTGTATGTATTAAACTAGTTTTTATAGTCATAAAAAAAACCAAAAACCAAACCATTATACATATGTATGTATGTAGATATATGTATAATAGGATTTAATCCACTGGCATGTCCCTAAGCAACATTATTACTTTACAACTGGACGTATGGTTCTTTTACCTTTAAATTCTTGTATCACAGTTGCTTTATCAATGTCATGTTTATTAACTTCCTTGCATGGCTGGCTGCAGAAATCAGAGCAGCCTGATAGAGAACAACTGTGAGAAAATATACATTCACTTCCTTCTTTGCTGCCCAGAGCAAATGAAAGGAACTTACCGGATGAAAAGTAATTTAGAATCTGGGCATATATGATTGTTTTGAAGAAATATTTTATTATATGTATCTTCTGAATTATTAAAAACTTCTGTGGTTCCAGAACTTTGTTACCAAGAAGGATTTTTTTTTTTTACATACCTGAAAACAGAGGACTGTTTTATTAGAAAAGTATAATAGATGAAAATTTCTATTTCATTTAATGCAATAATGTTATTTTACTCCCTTTCATCCCTCTCAAAAAAACAGTTTTTAAGTAGAACTTTTACAACATCTGAACATATTGCTGTATGCACACTCAGTGCAAACAGAGCTCATAACACACACTGAACTGATATACCACCACTATGACGGGCACGTGAAGTCTCATGATGTCTTTGTATATATATGCTGGTTATATAAAATCTTTCATTTATATGTTATAAATACTGTCCTCGTGTGAAATTTGTAATATAGTTTTCTTAATGGGACAACATAAAAGCTTGTAGTTCTTTTCCTCAGAGTAACTCCTCTTTATCTCCAGGTAACAGATTTATCTAACATTCTTTGGGCACTGAGAGGGCACGTGGATCTAGAAAGCGTTGATCTGCTTGGCTTTTAGATTATTTTGGATTTAAATCTTCCTGTCTCAACTGTCTCTTCTCTTCTGTCTCAACCCATCATTCTGTCTTTTAAATAAAGGCAGTCTTTTGTTTGTTTTTGTTTTTCTTTTTCTCTTAGTACTTAGAATCATGAACTAGTGCTTAATTCACAAAAACATTGCTTCATACAACAGAGAAGGACAAGCAACATGTCCTACTGCCCTGCTTCTGAAGTGGGCAGCCTGATGATTGCAGGCTCAGGTTGGAAATGCTTAGAAGATTAGATATAAAATTCAGTTGGTTAATTTGTCATCTCTTTGGCATCTCTATTATTTTACATTATTTAAATTCCATATTGTTACTGTTTATAAACACTTTGGAAATCTATTCAGCATATGTTCTGGTATCTTTACCAGATCTGTGTGAACTAAATAATCTCCATGAACTAAATATTTTTAAGTGTCCAGAAACTACAGGCACATGACAAAAAATGTGCAACCATTCTGAGCACATTTCACAACAATGTAAAAAATCAGAATTGCTTTTTTGTCTCATCTTTTCATCAAAATTTATCAGTCATGGTACAGTTAATCTAAGGAAAGACAGACATCTTCAGTGTAGGTGTGTATTTCAGATAAAAATTCTAGATTTTGGTTTTGCAGAGGCATCCAATACAGTGCCAGTGGAGTAAATCTGGATTATGGCTCATTTTTTCCACTGACTATAAAAGGAGTGGGAATTACTTCTATTATAAACATAAAAGATACAATGAAGAAACTCTAGATTAGGTTCCTGAACATGATTTTTTCTATTGCCTACTGTAAGGCAAGTTTTATTGTCAACACTAGGACACCTGCACTTTAGTGCCTCCAGATGTTGGAAGCCTTGTAAAATACTTAGTGATGAAATGTGCTACTGTACACAAACCCTAAAACCTTGCCTGAAGTTCCTTTAACTACAACATATCCCATTTTACAGGGGTTGTTATATGCAGAATAAAATTATTTAGGAGGAATTACAAGTTGAATATAATAAAATAATATTATACACACTGATACATTTAAATCTGGATAAAATATGTAGAAGCCCAAAAAGCAGTTTATGACAGTAAAATTAATTAATTAATTCCAAATGTTACACTACAGTAGGTTATATGTTTCTGCCAGATGTTTCTCTTTACACAAACTTTATTATGCTGCAAAGGGCAATTTGTTTTAATGAGAATATTTTTTGAGGATAATAATTATTCTGGAAAGCAGCACTTCTCTAGCTCCACATTCTAATGAGAACAATTTCCTTTGATTCATTGGTGTTACCATTCATATGTTGACTCAGTCAAAACATCAATTAGCTGCACACATGCTGCAAGAGTGAGAAAGCAAGAAAATTCTGATTAGGGTCCCAATCCTGAAAACTCTTGATTAGTACCATTAACTTTGTGGAGTTCTTTGCATGAACTGATTGCATGATTAGGAGCTTTAAAGATGCAAAATTACTAAATTATTTGGAATAAATTCCAAGTATAGGATCAGTTTCTTTGCTTTTGCAAATGTACTTCTCAAGTCCACTGGGTGGCAATTTTTTAAAGAAAAAATTTAAGTACCTCCATTGTTTGGGTTATGTCATCATTAGCTGTTTGTCTTCCCAGGCAATACTACTGTTTCAGCCCTTTTTCTTCAACATGTATTCAATATGTATTTGTCTCTTACATCTGCTCCATATTACTTAGGTCGTGCTTCAGATTTAGAATCTGAATTCTGGTATTGACAAAATTCAAATACATACATACAAGTGCTCTCTTATTTTCACCTATATCTCACTCTTTCAAGCTGCTACCAAAAATATAACCTAAATTATGTGCTTAAAAGTTGAAATCTAATAAAAGGGATTTTGCTTAAGAAAATGAAACTGTTAAAATTCGGCTTTAGCTTGCAGGGGTTTTTACATCTTCTAGCTACTTTGGCCAACGTGGATTTTCTCATTAAGAAATTGTCAGTATTAGATCTAGAAAGACTGAGAAATTTAAAGCAAGTAAAAGGAAGCCTAGTTTATCTTTCAGTGCAAAAATGGGTCCCTTGAATTTCTATACGTTTTATGAAGTGTCTATCTGAAACTGGGACCACAGGAAATTTATACAGCACATGTATCATGCATAAACTCAGAATTGTTCATTTATTGAATTAGAAAGGCAAATAATTTTTTTTTTCTTCCCTGCAGAGCAATCTCTACAGGTAAAGTTCAGTTATAAAATTTCATATTGAAAATACATTACCTTTCAGTGAATACTCTAACTTGTCATGTTAAGTTTAAAAACTTAATTTCTAAAGATTTGACTTCTGATGTTCGCAAAATTATAGTGTCCTCTGGCCCCACACCTGAATCATAAAAAAACCTGGTAGAGAACAGATTTTAACAAACTGCATATACCCAGGAATTGAAGGGATACAGAATAGATTCTTCAAATTTTCCTTTTAAATTACAGTAACAAGCAACAAATAAAACAAATCTTCTGACTTAATTATGGTTTTTGTACACAGGATCTCTGAGTAATACCTGCTAAGTAAGCTGTAATAATGAAAACTCAATAACATTATTATAAATGAGATTTTTTGTTTCACACAGAAATTGAGGACAGCCATTAATGTGAAACTTTTATTAGTTTCTCTGGGTTATTTTAGAAAAAAACCATCACTTATGTAGCTCTGAAACAACCAGCTTACTTACTATATAAAAAATGGAGATCTATTTAGCATAAATGATATTTTTAATACGAATATGATGAAGTTTATTAAAAATGCATTTTCAGGAACCACTGGAGTTTATGTATTTTTTATTTAAAGGAAAAAAAAAATTACAGAATCAAAATTTCAGTTGGAAAAGGACCTTAGGATCTTTGAGTCCAGCCCTTCACCTAGCACTGCCATGCCCCGAGTGCCCCATCTACACGTCTTTTAAATACATACAGGGATGGTGATTCTACCTCTTTCCAGGGCAGTCTGTTCCTCTGTTCAACAACCCTCTTTGTGCAGAAATTTTTCCTGATATCCACTTAAAAACTCCCCTCGTGCAATTTGAGGGTCTTTTCTTGCCTTCTATAATTTCTTACTTGGAAGAAGAGGCTGACCCCCACCTGGCAACAGCCTCCTTCCAGATCATTGTAGAGCGTGGTAAGGTCTTCCAGCTGTCTCCATTTCTTCAGGCTGAAGAACTCAACCTCCTTCAGCTGTTCTTCACAGAACCTGTGCTCCAGATCCTTCACCACTTCCATTGTCTTTCTCTGGACTTGCTCTAGCCCCTCAATGTCCTTCCTATAGTGAGAACTGAAACTGAGCACAGGATTTTAGGTGTGGCCCCAGCAGTGCCTAGCACAGGGGGCAATCACTGCCCTGGCCCTGCTGGCTGCACCATCGCTGACCCAGGCCAGGATGGCACTGGCCTTCTTGGCCACCTGGGCACGTGCTGGCTCAACTTCAGCCACTGTCAAACAGCAGCTGCAGGTCCTTTTCTGCTGGACAGCTGTTCAGGCACTCTGCCTGGTGCCCCTGGTGCTGCCTGGGGTTGTGACCAACATACAGAACCCAGCATGTCACATTGCTGCACCTCAAGCCACTGGCCACTGATCCATCCTATTCCCATCCCTTTGCAGAGCCTTCCTACCCCCAGCAGAACAACACTCCTGTCAAACCTGGTGCCATCTACAAACTGAGGGTGCATTTGATCCCCCATCCACATTGCTGATAAAGATAGGAGACAGGGCTGGCCCCAATACTGATCTATGGGGAATCCCACTGATGACTGTCCATCAGCTGTGTCCAGCTCCACTCACTAACACTCTCTAGGCCCAGCTACTCACAAAGATTTTTATTCAGTGAAAACTGCATCCATCCAAGCCAAGAGCAGTCATACTTAAAAGCAGTACTGACATCAATTGATATAGTCATTCTCAAGTTACTTCTCTGTGCATTTTTAATAACTAATTATCTCATTGCAGAACTTAAAAAAATATTTTAAATACATTAAACACAAGTGGTATTTATTTTAATTTCTGATGCCTTATATCTGTTTTGATTTTTAAACTACCATGAATGCACATTGCTTAAGGTAATGACCCTAAGCCCATGAATAAAATTCAGAAGGCACTACACTTGCAGCAAACTGATAGTAATCAAGAAAGGTAATAAGACCCAAGTGCCAGAAGGGTTTTCAGTCATTTGATACATATGTATAACAGTGTACCTAGCAAATATATCATGTTGTACTTTGAAGTGAGGTGAAGCTGGTAATATTGATGTCTTTATCAACAAGTGCACTGCTGCTGGTTTTCGTGAGCACTTCCCACAGAACGGAAAGAAGAGAATACCCAGAATGTGTTAAAGATGAAACAACTACTTGAAAGACTTGGCAATAGGTATGATTTCTACTTTTGCTTTTGCAATTCAAAGATGAAACAGAAAGAAACTCCCTACGAGTCATGCTGTAGGACTGACCCATAAGTGAGTGGCTAGTGACTGCATCTAGTGACTCCCCCACTGTGTCCTACACTTGGCTGCCTTCACGAGAAAACTAGCAGTGTATTCTTGTAAAACTTGGCACTGTAAGCATTTCTGGTAAATTCAAACATATACTTGAATTTCCTAGATATTTATCATTCCTAGAAATACTCCTCAATACTGGTGAAATCTAAAAGAGATGTCCTGCATTACTTGCTACAAAACTGATGTCCATTTCAATGAATATTTTTCAATATTAATGAAAATATTATAGAAATAAATGTAGATTTAAGCTTTTTAAAGAACTAAACCATCTGACATAACTGTACAGATACTAATGTTGAAAAAGAGGCACAATTCCAATAAAACTGTTCTCACTCTTGGCTCTGTTTGAGATTTTATTGTGAAGTTTTTTATGGTTTTCTTTCTCCTTTTCTTTCGAAATCAACCTCTCTCAGACCCATTGAATTGTTTACAACCTAGCCAATTCTAACTTAAATATTATTAAATATGCAAAATAAAAGTTGATTTAAAATAAACCCTTCTGTTCTTCCTTAGCAGATGAATAGGTTATTTATTAATTATTATTATTTTCCCATCCCACGCCAACTGTGCAGACTGAGAAATAATTGAAAAGGGTAAAAACTCCACAAACACATGTATTTACACCTGCAGAAAAAGAAAAATACTGCAAATATACAGTGCTAATCTATATGCAGATCTATTATAAGTATATATACATACATGGATGCAAACCTTGCTTGCATCAAGAAGGACCGGCTTAGAGTGGATACAGGGTGAGTGAGGCCTTCTGGTTACTTTGTACATTGTAGACTGTTAGGGCTCAGCAGAAATTATCCGAATTGCATCCAAAAGGGATAAGGATATCTACACCTAGATCTATTCCCCTATTCTTGCCTTTTTAATCACTAACATTTAGAACATTAATAACATCCTGGTAATCTCATTAAATAATTAAAATATCATTTTACTTAGTGGACAGGAGGTTTTTTGTTAAACTAACTGCTCCTACACTTCCATTGTTTCTAAGGGTATTCTTCTCATCATTCAAGATTTAATTTAGACTGACAGAATTCAAAACAATCATTTCCCTCCTGTCCCCTTCAGTTTTTAAAGATCAGTTCCACCTTAATTTTCTTTCTTAATCCTCCAGTGCCAATGCGCTTTTTCCTAATTTTCTTTTTTTTTTTCTTTTAAAATAAATTACAGCTGTAATAAATTGTGTTTAAATTCACTGGGTCTATTTATACTTTTACAGTTTGCAAATTTCTGTCTAACCTGGTTTAAGTCCAGCTGCTATTTACTAAGGACCAGGCCATAATGCAGGCTGTAAGAGAAGAAAGCAGTGTGAGGAATTTGCCTGATCAACCCAAGCCAGGCATCGAGCAGCCAGCCCTGCAGAGGCAGCCGTGCCTCATTAGCTGCCATTCCTCACTGCACAGCTGAAATAGTGGGCACTGGCACATAAACATGAGCATGAGCATGATTGGAGAAGAAAAAGCAAGTCATGGTCAGATGTGGATCTCAGCCTCCTGATTCAATACTTGTTTTTCACCCACATTGCATAGCTGTGTCTCCCCTGAGACTTGGAATAGATCCTGATGTGCCAAACTGATTGTGTTTGCTCATGAACTTCCTTCTTCTTTGTTTTTTTTTTTTAACCTCAAGATTGATTTTGGTTTTTTAAATCACTTAAGCATTTGGCTACTTAAGAGTCATTAATCATTAATTTAATCCACCTTATTTATTAATGAGCTTACTTTCTCTCTAGTCCTCCACTTTCTCGTGATATTCTTATAAAAATTGTATTGACTGTAACTGCTCCAGGTGGCACTAATCTGTTCTTATGTTTTGCTATCCTTACCTTTTCCCTGAATTAAAAATTACCCTTAGTCCATTCAAACATACCCCAAGAAATGACTTGTCAGTAAGCAACCACCACATGCTTTCTTTCTTGCACAGTCTCATATTTACATATTAAATAAAAGAGTGAAAGATTGCACACACAGTAATTGCTTTATAGCTCATTATCTACTTGATGGTCACTCAGAAAGGTACTTGCAGAAAGAGCTGCAGCCTGGCTGGCTGAGAGCACATACAGATGGTTGCACAGGCCTGGGAGAAGAGACTGTGGGACTATAAAAACAGTAAGACAGGCTGAAATGTGACACTGAAACACAGTTTTGTTCACTTTTGATCAACTTTCAGTTAATGCAGTTTCTTTTTTGATCCAATTATAGATACATTCTTCAAGCAAGCTATAAATAAATGAGCAGAATCTTCTAACAAAAAAATCACAGAATTACAATGATTTTAAAAACCTACCAGTACAATAACATATGTAAGTGACAAAAAGCAACATGAAATTAATGTAGATTTCAACCTTGCAAGCTTAAATGTATGTTGATTACAGGAATTAAGATATAGTTTAAACAATAGTTCTTCTTTGAAGTATTTTCTTTCATTGGGAAAACTTTTGGCACAGCACACATCTCTTCACATGAAATATGAAAACTTTTTTCTTCCATTTCTGAGAGATACTTGCAGCAGCTTGCAAGACAATAAAATCATTATTTTTCTCTTTGGAAAAAACCTGCAACACTGAACTGGAAGGGTGTGGAAGTAAGAAGCTCCACATTAAGTTCCACTGAACTGGAAGTAAGGAGAAGTTGGCTCTCACTTTGCCCTGATAATTGCACACACCTAATGTTAAAAAAAAATTTGTATACTATCATGTAAACCTTGAACAGAATGGCAAAAACTAACAATGTGCTGAAAAAGGCATACCTATGTTTCATATTCAGCTTCAGAAACAAAAGCTCTACTAAAACATAATCCCACCAGAAATACCTATTCTATTTCCTAGGAACACGACTATCAACATCACAGTAGAAAATACAATTGATTGTATTTGTCACCTTCTAATTGATATATAAAGTCCAACTGATTTAAAAAATTAGAGATTGACACTGGTGTGGCATGAAATCTTGGCCTTGAATTTGGACTAGAAAGCTGACTTCAGAGAATCCAGCATTTCATGGTTCATCTCTTCTAAATAGTGTCACTTAATAAAATAGATAGCCAAGTAACATCTATTTGCAATCCACATTAATATGCCAGAACAAGATAATGTCATTACAAAGTCTCAATGATCCCAAAGTATCCACAAGTATACCATGAGACATGGGGTTTTATCAAAAGTAAAAAAAAAAAAAAAAATTAAAAAAAAATCACTGTTTTCATTCACCTAAAGTTATAATTATAAAATTAATAATGAAAAGAGACAGAAAAGTTTTGTCTTTCTCATAGAGCTGATGTATCATGTAAAAAAAATGTAGATGATTGCTGGCATCAGTGTTAACTCTAGTCTGTGCTTTAAGGTAAAGAGGAATACTTCCCACTGAGATTGACCTTCTATGCCAATGAAGTAATAACCTTTAAAAGGAAAAAAACCTTTAAAAGGAAAAAATATTGTCAATAAAAATAATTGGTTGACTGATTTGGGATACTTTTTTTCTGCTGCACTTAGCTAATACGCTTAACTCTCGGGCTGATTTTATTTATCATTACAACAAAATATTAATTGAAACCAGCTGAGAGATTTGATACTGTCTGATTCGTACAAGAATTAACTGTACACTTCTTCAGTGTTCTAGTTTATAGATGTGAATTACCTGACCTGCTGTTCTTTTAAAAGCTAGCTTTGTGCTGTATTTAATAATCTTATCATCACTGTTATACAGATTATTTCAAATGTTGAGCATCATTCTTACACAGACTTTGGAATGTTATTATACTTTATTTCTGCTAGGAATTTAACCTGTAAGAGGTGAGGAGTACCTAAATATATACCATTATTCATGGATACTTCTTGGTGTGCAGAATTATTGTGCTAAGTCTGTTGTACTGGGACAGATTAGCCCCAGAGTCAGTAATGCCCTGAAGCTGCAGTGCCTTTGCAAAGGCACGTGAAGATGTCAGGATTCACTGTATCCTGTGTCCTCTTGCTAGGGCTTCAAAACTATATTTATCTTTTACAGTGTGAGCATTAAGGACATCTTTTTGATCATCATTTCTGATATCAAATTTATCTTTTATTTCGTGTGATTTGTTTAAAATTTTCTTCAAAGCCATGAGATAATTTTAGCAGTAAGACACAACTTAATGTACTACATGATAAAAAGAACACCTAAGTAACATCTCTGACCAATAAACAGGCTGCTGCCTAAGAAGCTATAAAATCAGTACAATGCAGCTGTGGGCAGCAAATAGGATTGACACTGTAAGGATGCCTTAAGGATGACAATTAGACAGGACTCAAACAGGTGTGAAAATGATACAAACCAGGTAAAACAAACACAGAAACAACAGCATGAGGGTTGAGAGATTTTCCAGAAGTGTATGAAAGCAAAGACAGAATTAAGAACATAAACAAGAAATGAGGTAGGTAGGCAGAAATCTTACATTACATATGTAGAGAAAATTAGCCATACTCTTACACTTTTCCTTCATGAAACACAAGTACAAAGCAGCATTCTTTCTAGAAAAGCAGGTCAAATAAAACTGTCTCAAAATAAAGTGTTTCTAATGGTCTGAATCAATCAAAGTTTGACTCAGGCTGATTTATTCCCATAACCCCAAGCCAATGCTCTTTCCAGACACGTTATGGCAGAGGGTCTGCCCATAACGCAGGCTGTACCTGTGCCAGACTGATGGAGCCAAGCTCCACACCTGAGTCCAAGGAATTCACAAATGCATGTAGCTGCAGCCACTACAGATTGGTCCACGACACAGTACAGGTCTCTGGACATCACATAATAAACCAAAACTATGACTGATAAAGGCTGACAACAAATTAACAGCAAAAGATGGATATTTTGTCACACAAAGACCCAAAATGTTACCAGTAACCAAAAACTGACTCCAGTCCTCCTTCATATTCCTAGACTGAAAACTTTTAAGAAGTTTTACCTTCAGCAATTCACTTATGTATTAAAAATAACGCCCTGAAAGAGCTAACAGACAACTGCTTTCATGGTCACAGCACACTCCTCTTGTTTGTCAAATGCAAACACCCCATAACAGTCTAAATCAGTCAGTTACCTTACAATCTAGCTATTTGTACCTGGTCTAAGAATGTATTGTTTTATATAGTTTTGTATAAACCATAAATATTCTGAATTTCTACAGCTTTGCAGTTTCAGAAGGTAAACATCTTTTGTCTTACAAGTGACAGGACTGGGCACTCATACAGGTTCCCCTGCGGTGAAACATTGCTGCATTAGGATGTAAAGGAACAACTTGATAATAAGCAAACTCTTTACGAGTTACTATCATCAACATTTTCAAAGTAAGACTCTTTTTCTAAAAGACATAGTCACAAATCTTTACTGGAAATTTTCGCGGTTAACCACAATGATGTGAATTTTCCTACTACCCCTGGGTATTAGACAAAAATCTTTGCTTACTCAAGGAATTCCATGCTCAATAGAAAATCTGAAGAACAAAAGAACTAAAAAAACCAGCCCAATGCAGTTCAAAAGGTGCAAAGAAATGCTTAGGGATTCTACAATATTACAAGAATGTCTTTGCTGATCTACATGAAGCATGACAGGTATAATCCAAGCTGCGACAGGAAAGATTAGTAAAAATCCTACCACAAAGACATGCAAAACACCAAACTATGCTGCTATTGAAACATCCCTTTTTGATATGTATGCAACAAAATTTCAAACGAAGTAAATGACTCAGTATTGCTGGGGGGAACTTCTATTGCATTTCATATTATATTGCATCATTCATTAAGAACATAAGGAGTGGAATGGAATAACAATAATACCCTATTGTTGGAGTGCAAGAAATAAAAGCCTCTCTGAGACTCTCAGAGAGAGAAAAGAATGTAGAGATTGAATTAAAGCCTTTAGAGAAATTAAAATATATTAAGCCACACAGACATGAAGTAGAAGTGTAAGTTTTAGTTTTAAGTAAGCAGAAATACATTTTAAGTGCCTTTCAAGAAAGTAAAAAGCCCTAAAGCCTAGTTTAAAGTTCAGTAACTTAGATCAAGACATAATGAAAACATAGTAGAATATTGCTTGCATTCCTAGATAAAGCATATAGAACCATTTACATGAATAGATAGAACTATATGGGTAAATTACGTGTAAGAACTGACATTGCTTTTTGCACTTTAGGATTAAACTCTAATAGGTGTAGGAAGAATATTTTAGAATTGTGGTTTTAGTTGATTGTAAGATTTGTGAATAAAAATCCCCTACGTTAGGGTGCTCTCTCTCTATTTCACCCCCAAAGGAAGAGGACACATAGATGAAGAAGAATAAGATGAAGAAGAAGGACAGAAGAAGAAGAAAGGTTCAGGAGATGCTACTGTTGCTTTGCTTGGGCCTCTATGCCAGAGAAAGCTGCTGGAGCTGCTGTTGCTTTTGCTCCTGCTCAGGACATAGCCAAAAGCTTTAGCACAGACTGATACTCTGAAGTCTTTGCCTTTGAGACTGATATATTCACACAATAAACAACTTTACAGCAACTGACAACTGCTTTTGTCTCTTTTGAGGAGCCAGACTGATGAAAAACTCAACACCCTATATGTAATGAAATGTAACTAATGGACTCTAGATCTAAATTCAGAAAAAGACTGCCTTTGCTCTTTCATCTGCCACTGATCACCTGTGAGGCTTAAAGGGAATAAATTTACTATTTGTTCTTTGCTTCTTTTTCTCATTTACTTACACTGTGAACTTTTTGTGTCTCTGCACAGCAGCAGTAGCATGGGAGACTTGGAGAAATATGTACTTCAATGTGACCCAGTAGAAATTTCAGTCATAATGAGCTCTTACATTTATTTTCCATCACTACTTAGTCTTAGAGCTTTAGATACTCTTTTACATACTTCCTTGCTGGTCCTGGCAGTTTTCTGGATAGCCATACTTTGATATTCACATATCCTAGGTCAAAAGTATCCTGAGACAAGAATACAGGCAGTTGTTTCCCTTTTACACTCCTAAGTAACCCAAGGTCATATTAAATTGCATCTTCCTCCTGCCCAAAGGTCTGAAAGAACCTTCATTATTGAGGTTCTTTGTAGACTTCACCTACAACTCCTGCAAAGTTATGCTAGTTTGACATAATTTTGCTTTAATGCCAACATTTAACACCATTTTCCTAGCAAGACAATTCTAATCTAGATGCTCAACTTGATATAGTTTGATCACAAATATTCCATCTCAGGTGGATGTTCTTTTCAGAATACAAGCAACAACTGCCTGCTCCTTTTTAGAGTTTGTAGCCAAAGAAGACATAAAGACATGAACACATAGTAAGGGCACTCATCTTAAGAACAAAGTGTGTCATATCAGTTACTGGCATAACTGATAAAGATATTTTTTCATATGAGAATATTTTTTCAGTTGGGAGGATAAGGAAAGGGAGGGAGACAAAATACAGAGAGGCATTAATCCAGGCCACTAATCAATAAACAGGATGAAACCTAGTCAGTCACACTGATGTGCTATCAAAGAACTGTACTTTTCAAGAGATGACGATGCAAACCTGGGGGTCTTGCATTTTGGAAGGGTTTGGTGGGACTGCATCAAGTGGTGGGCAGTGAGCAGGAGAAGGGGGAGCAGGAAGAAATAGATAGAGAGGTAGGCAGAAAAGGGTATAAGGAAGACAATTGCATTGCTGATCAGTGTTGAACAGAGGCAGTGGGAGGTTTTATCCTACAGCCACTGTGAATGGTGTACATGTAAAAAAAAGCTTGAGGTACTGGGGTGAGTGAGGGACTCGGAGCTGGTGGCTGGAGTGGGACTTGGGTCACAGCCCATGTGCCTGGTGTTGGCTGATGGGGTAGTATGTTTGTGAAGGGGCCTCAGGTCCTGGAAGAGGTCTCAGATAGGCCGAGAGCCCATATTTAATGTGGGGTATCTGTGGACAAGGGTGTGAGTGCTGCATGTTTGCAGAGAGCTCCCAGCTGCACCAGCAGCCTGTGGGGCAGGTAAGAGGGGTCGGGATCCAGGCATAGGTGCCAGTTGTGCAAAGGGGCCATGCTGGAACCCCAGGGATCTCACAAATGTCCATGTGCTTGTGAACTTGGAGAGCGTTGTGTGTGTGCTCCTCTGGTGACCTCCTGAGGCAGCCTGTGTGATCAGCTGTGTCGGTGTCCCCTCACCCATGTGTCCCCAGGACACAGACCCAGCTTCACTAGTGGTCGGACCTGCCAAGCTAACAACCCTAACACACATCATACTGCTTCAGACAATCCATCAACAGTCCCTTTGTCACTGGAGGCAAAGGCAGAAATGCAACAATCCTTGTTCCAACAGAGAGCAAGAAAAAGGAAACCTGACTTTTAACTTGTTGCAAGGACAGTTAGCTGAAAGAGAGAAAACTAAAACTCTCATTTACCTTCTATCCACAGATTCATGTAAAACACCCAAGTACTCAACAGGCAGAAACTGATGTCTGCCTCTGGCCTCATCATTTCTTTTCAGAATGCTTGGCAAAAAAACATTTTTCAGGTTATCAACACAACTTTTTTCACTCAGACTGGAATGAAATCTAGCTACCAGCAATCCATATTTAGAATGTTCTTGCTTTTTTGTCTTGGCAACAGTTTAAATTTTTTATTTTGCAATTCTCATTTGCAGTTTATGTTTATTGTATACCAATTATTGCTCATGAAAACTATAAAAACAATTTAGTAAACAAAATAGATTTTAAGTTAAAAGTTACAAGGTAACAAAGGGGATTTTTACCTGCTTAGGATTTGCTGGGAGAGAAAGGAAAAATAGACATTTATCTTTTAGCATAAATTAATCAAATCATATATACACGCAAAATAAGGTTTCTAATTCAGGTAAATATATATGATGCTCGGCATCTGAACTTTCAGATATTTCAAAAATGTCAAGAGCAAAACCATGTAAAATAGTGTCTAACAATATATTTTTTAGAACATCACCATCTGTTTCACCTTGTGTAAGAGATGTGAAAGTACATATTATGTATTGTAGATTGCCATAAGCCAATTAAGGTAGGTAAACTCATCTTAGACTTAAACATTCAAATACGAAAATGTATAATAAATGCTTTTCTTCACAATCTTTAACGATGCTTTTCTCAAATCCCTTAAAGAGACAATGCTTTAGAAAAGAAAAATGGGGTTTTCTTCATTTCAGCCTCAAGAAAGAAATCACTGAAGCTATACCATTTACCTTCCTGGAAGGTATTGTATATATTTCAGATAACTGTGAAAACACCGTATTTTGTTCGATAATGCAGTAACTTTTAATTTTTTTCCCTCTACTTAAGATGGTGATGTGGATAAGGTCAAATAAAAGAACATAGGAAAAAGAGAATTGAATAAGACATATCATCATAGAGCAGCCTAGGCTGGAAGGGATCTTGACAGATGAAGTGGTTCAGCCTTTTGGGGGAAAGGGAGCCTAGATCAGATTATCAAGCAACCCATCCAATTGATTTGTGAAACCCTCCAATGATCAGTACTCACCTGTAAAAAGTGCATTTACTCACTGCAAAACCTTTATTTCTTATACTGAGATGAAAACATTCCAAATGCCACTTGGAGCCATTTCCTCATGTCACCTCCATGTGGCTTTTTATGGAGAGCCTCTGTCCTCTCTGTAGCTGCCCTTTTATTTACTGCTACACTGGACTTCAGCTCGTTTTAAAAGCCCACCCATTTGATTGACAATAGGTAAAAAAATCAGTCCCCTTACTTTGTTTTTCTTGAACAATTTCACTCAAAAATGATTGAGAGATGTCAGATAAAGGGACTCCAACCATCTTTGCAGTCCTTATGGAGAGCTGAACACTGCCAACACTACGAGCTGCACCTGGAAACCTCCTGTTGAGGTGCATTAGCTTCACCACCTATCTTGCTTCCATCAACTCTTACATCAGCCTGCTAAGTTCACTGACTTGGCAGGATTAAAATTTCAACATGACTGAGCATTTAAAGACGGCCTTGTGTATATTGCCACTTCGGAATGGATTTAAGGACACAGTTAAAAGCTTGGTGTGCCATGCCATGATCTCTGCAAACCCCAAGTACTATGTCATTTCTGTACTACAACCTCTGACAAACACCTCCCAAGTCATATAAGATAACACATACTCCTCATTATCTGTAGGTGTTTAGCTGTTGTATCTGACATATATAGAGATATATATAGAGATATAATTCTTTGAAGAGTTTTAACTAAGCGTGAGAGTGCAGAGCCCCACCAGGAAAAGCTCCAAATTTGCACCTCTCAACTCACACTGCTCTCCTTTAACAATTTAGACATCCACAAGACTGAGTCTAAAGAGACCCCAATAAATAGTCATAAACCCATAGAGTAATTGTTGATTTCTTTCAAGTTTGGTCATTTGATTCTTTTTTTTTTATTACTATTACTCAATACAAAGAAATGGCTAAAAAAAGTCACACAAATGTTCCCAAACTAGCAACAAATGTAACTCATCTCCCTTTACCTCAAGAAATCAGAAATTAAATTTATTATTTCACCTCTTGCCAAAATTATTGCTGTACCATTAAACAGAAATTTTCATGGAAAACATAATCCAGATGTTCCAGGATGGTACTGGGTTTGCATCTTTGCTCTTTTAATGCATGTACTCTGAAAATAATATCATTTCTAGGAACAGAACCTTACGCCTCCCTTTCCAAACAAAATACTGCATGCACACTGAAAACAGCTTTTTTATTTACCTATACTAGATACGGTCCCACGTAAAACAGCCAGATGGAAATAAAAAAGAAAAACTTATTAGAAGTACTTATCTTCAGTATAATCCAGACCAGCAATGAGAGACCTCTTCTAGGATGTAAAGAAAATAAATTGCAACAGCTTATAGTGTTGACCACAATTAACTTCTCTGCTTCTCCACTTGGAATTGAAAGAATTCATATGTCTCTGCCTGAAGCTGGAGAAACAGGCAGTAATGGTAGGACACTTAGTTGAAAATTGCCTCATATCACAGAATCACAGAATTGTTGAGGTTGGAAGTGAACTCTTGAATTCAGCAGGCCTGATTCCCCTGCTCAAGCAGGGCCACACAGAGTTAGTTGTCCAAGACCATGTCCAGATGACTTTCATATTCTCCAAGGATGGACACTCCACCTCTCCAGGCAGCCTGTGTAAATGTTTGGGCACCCAACATGACAAAGTGTTTCCTAATTTTCAGAGGGAATCCTCTTTGCTTCAGTATGTGCCCATTGCCTCTCTTCCTGTCACTGGACACCACTGGAAAGAGCCTAACCCCCTCCTCTTTGCACCCTCCCTTTGGGTGTTTACAGACATTGGTAAGATCCTCCTGAGCCCTCTATTCCCAGGCTGAACTCAGCTCTCTCAGCCTTTCCTCATATGGAAGATGCTCCAGTCTCTTAACTGTCCTTGTGGCATTTTGCTGCAGTCTCTCCAATATATCCATGTCTCGTATGAAAGAGCCCCTATTGGACACACTACTGCAGGTTTGGCCTCATCTATGCTCAGAAGAGCTGCCAAAACAGAATACTGGTCTTATTAGGAGAAGGAATTGAATACCTCAACATATTCCATGTCCTTTGTCACCATGAAGACTGCTCATTCAGCAGTAGGTACAGGTTTTCCCTAGTTAGCATTTGTCTGTTTATATATTCATAGTCTCCTTTATTGTTGCCTTTGACATTCTTCCATAGTTTCAACTTCAAGTAGGCTTTGGCTTTGCTAACTTCATTCCTGTAAGACTAGAGAGCAATTACGTGCTCCTCATGGGTCATATGTCTGTGATTTCACATTCTGGATGCTTCCTTCTTAAATCTGACTTTTGCCAGCAACTACTCTTAGCCTCTTTTTCCTGTTTTCCCGACTAGTGAGATGGACACCTCTTAAACTTGATCCATGAACTAGCTTTCTTGGCCTCTCTGACCTCAGGGACCTTGTCCCACAGGACTCTTTCAAGAAGATCCCTGAAGAGGTCAAAGTCTCCTCTCCTGAAGTCCAGACTTGTGATCTTGCCTTTTGCCCTGCTCTCTCCTCTTAGGATCTGGAATTCCACTACCTCATGGTCACTGCAGCCATGATTGCCTTGTCATCCCATCCCCAGCGAGCCCTTCTTCATTCCTGAGTATGAGGTCTAGTTACTCACTTCTCTGTCACTTGTCCCAGGGATTGGTCACCAGTTCTCTCAGGGAACCTTTGTGATTTCTATGTACTGCTGCATTGTCCCTCCAGCAGATACTGGGATGGACGAAATTCCCCCTGAGGAGTAGAGCCTGCATCTGGTATTGCAGATCAGGCTGTCTGCAAAACTCCTCATCTGTGGAGTTAGGGAGGCGCTCTCCTTTCCCCAGAATAGGCATTTCTTCAGTTACAGACTAAATTTGTGCTAACAAGTGATTACCAGCCAAAATCCAAAAGCACCTAATGAATTTGTCAAGACACAGAATGTTGGAAGGGAGACAGATTGAACTGTTGACTAGGATTTGGGAACACTGCAGGTGTTCAAGTCCCAAATAAACAACGTTCAGGTGGCCTGGAATTATTGTGAATCTTGAGGAATGTTGTATTTCACAGTCCTACTAGTCAATGTTATTAAAAAAAAAAAAATCTGGTATTGCAGAACTTTCTGTATTGTAGCAGATTAAACTGTGTTTAAAGCAACTTCAAGCATTTATACCAATGCAATCTCTCTGCCACACTAGTACATTATATTTTTAAAGCCACTATCCTATTACATTTTTATCATAATCAGGCTTTTTTCAGTTTTTAAAACAAACTATAAGACTAATTTTCTGTAAAACATAAATAATCATGTACTTTTTGTTTGTTGATAATAATAGGAGAAATTAAAATGAGAAAGTATTCCTTATGGTGAAATTATTGATCATGAAAATACTATAGAATGTGCATCAGTAAAACCATTATTCTGTAATAACTGAGAAACCAACTGCAGTGTCATCCATTTTATTTTGTTCTGCTGCCATTAAGTTAGCAGGAAAGAGAATTAAATAAGGTATAATACTTTCCTTTTAAAGAACAGTTGATGTAAGAAGAGATACATGAATGTAGTGGAAAAGTGCTTGACTTCTTTAACTTTTGACTTATTTTTTTCTTATTAAACCAATTATTCCTGCACCATCTAAATCCTTCCAAAATAATTTCCCACTGGCTGAAGCAAAAGCCACTGCAGGGAGCAAAATCAGCCAATTTTTAAAAAGCTGCCTTCATTGAAAACCTACACAACATGCTACAGGATTCAAGCAGATGTTTTCAGGTTCTAAGATTAAGGAAACTTTGTATTAATGTCTTTCAGTGGCCTTATTCACAAAACCTGATGCCCTTTAGCTTCACTGGATACTGAGGTCAGCAAGAATGTGATACAAAAATATTATGATTAATTATCACCAACAAGTAAATCTATGAGCTTGTAGCAGACTCTGAGAATAGGATTTGTATTGCAGTCTAATCCATTATTTTTTACAGTGTAGCAAATTGTAAGGCTTTTGTCTTTACAGATTTTTGAAGTGTACTTTCTGTAACATAAAAAAATAAATACTGTGTAATCACAAGTTGCATACTGAAAAATAAAAAGTGAGTAGTGTCACTAAACAATATATGGATGCGATTGAATATAAAAAGAATTACCATCAAAACTTTTTAGAAGTATACACGTGAAAGCCTGCAAGAAACTGGAATTTTTTACAGAGATCCTCATAATATAAGCACTGTTTTTCCTCTTAGACTTAGCTTTAGGCAACGAACTGCAGATCAGTCTGAGTAACAAAAAAGGAAAATTGTAGCTTATTCTCATTATAAGACATTTTTTCATCAGTTTGCTTGGTAATAAAACTTGTTTGTTTCTAGATGCATTTTCAATATATGGAAAATAAAGGAAATGCAAAGGAAAAGGAAAGGAAAGGCAAGAAAAAGAGTGTGAGGGATGTTGTTTTCTATGGTACAGTTGTCTGTGGAAATGAAAAAGTTGTTACTTACTAAAAGGATGGCCATGAATACTAACTATCACTCACAGTAGCCAAGTGGCCAGTCCTGAAACGGATCACTTACTTTTTAAATGAATTCACTTATTTGACTTTATGATTGAAAATTAATATGGGAACGAGTTTATGTAAATTTCCTTTATGTTTTTACATGGTTAAAAAAAATAATTCAGAACATAATATATTCTCCTACTTTTTGAGTCTGCCAAAACTTTGTGAGTGCCTCTTTATGCAGCATCGTCTTTGCTCTGGAAGCTCTTTTGCTATTTAATTACAACCCAGCGCATTGGCTTACTTTTGATGGTTTTACACTTTTCTTCTTCCTAGAATGGCATTTCAATACATCTTTAGGTAGATGGACATCCAAATCCCACCAAAGACCCTTAGGGAAGCCCCAGAAACTTCCATCACTTGCACGGTAACAAGCATTACCTAAATTTTCTATAATAATTTTGATACTAGAAATAGATGTCAACTCCTAGGCAAACCAAAGGAAAATGAACCTTTCTGGTACTGGAACAGACAGACTGTTTTTTTTCAGCTGATGGAAGAATCTAATGTATGCAGAATTAACTGTTTCTTAAAAAGCAAAGAGAACGTCTTCCACACATCTGAATCAACTCCTATTCATTCAACAATCTCAAAAAAATCAGGGAAATACCTTAGAAATTTTGATTTTTGTCAAAGTTTAGCAAAATGGCATGTTTATAATGAAGATTAGAAACTCCATGACAAACTTACGCTATCCCAAGGTAATCACTTAAACTAATAAAAAAGAACACTATATAAACAAATTGCTATTTTTAATTAAACAAAAATTAAATTCATGCTTGAAATTATCATATTAATAAATAATTTCTCTAAAGCCAAATAACATATCAAAATCCAAACCAATGTATGTGTTATCTTGAGCATTAAGGAAATTTTGAAGATACAGCTTAATTTAAAATCACAGAGAGGCTTTACAGCCCAATTGAAGATTAAGTATTTGTACAGCCACTGAAAGTTTTGAGGATCAAAATAATAAAGCACATTTAAACTAATTTCAATTGTATGTTACCAGCAAATGAAGATTACATCCCCATCTTTCAAATAAGTAACATTTTGCTATTTTGAGTTGAAGCCTTTCTTGTTTTCCTTATTTTTTTCAGCAATCACAATGCATAAAGCAATAACAAGTGAAAAAAAAAATTCCTAGGGTTTTTTTACTTCATTTTAGTCATCTGCTATATGCAGTTTTATTTGAATATCCTAAAACTCCTCTCCAAAAATTAGAAATCATCTGGAACAAAGAAGAAAAAGCTAAGGGGAAGGAAATGAGAGCACTAATATTTGTGAGACATTCAGTGCTCCTAACTCTCTTCGGATTTTTTTTGAAAGTGGATCAAAGACCTTCACAGATATTTTGTACAATAAATTCTTCTAACATCAAAGTACTATAAGATGTCACGATTTTCCTCTAGTTTTCCTCTAGATGAAAATCTCTCATTGGTTTCAAAGTTTGTTTTTGCTGCTAAAGAATGAATTGTAGTCAGGTAAGTGAGACATGAAATAGCACAAATTTCCTTAATTACTCAATTTTTAATTCGACAACTTTTCTCTTCTACAGCCTTAATCTTTGTTATTTGTTTTCTTTCATACTGCACTGAAAAACCTGAATTTATGACACAAATAAGACCACCAGCACGAACTAAAAAATAATTTTGTTGAATAATTCTTGCCAAGTGAGAAGCAATCTCAATGTTATCATCCACATACAGACACTTCTTAATGCAAGTTGTTTTTCTAGAGAACTTCATGAGGCAAGTCCTGAGCCAAAGTTTCAGTGTCATTACTGCTTTTAAAGAGCTGCCAAGTGAAGACAGAGTCCTTCATGTTTCTTAAGATAACAGGCATGCAGTAGAGGTCTCTTTAACCCAGAAATACAAAAGCAGGTATATATGGAAAATCTTTTCCCTGAGCTTACAGTTGAGAGCAATTACATTTGTCAGTAACTGACAGCAATTGATTTACTGTGATCTCAACACTTATTATGCCTAAGGGAGTCACTGCTCTGATAAATTACTATTTACCTTCTTATGTGGAACCTAGATAACGTGACCACTGTTTTCTGAACAGCACTGACTCTTCAAAACAATGCCACACATCTGTTTGAAAGTACAAAGATAAGACCACTTACTAGTGTCCTTATCTATTTCTTTATTTGAAGAACTATTAGTGATGGACTTTGGAAAACATGAACAGATTTTTAACACAGTGATATGAGAGGTGATGATTTTTCATTCTTCAAGTTATCTGCTGAAAAGTTAACAGTCTCTATTAAGATAATAAAATGAGGTTGCAGCTGCCTGAACTGAGAATTTTGGATTGCTTTAATAATTTAAACTTTCAACTCTAATCTTAATTGACTCCTAAGAGTAAGATTTAAATCCTGGGAGAGCAAATCTGCTTGAGGGAAGATGCTCAAGCAAATTAAGTTACACTGTAACTGATGCTTCAGCAATTTACAGTATGATGGCCTCAGCTCCGAAACGTCAATCTTTACCTAAAAAACAGAGCATGAACTACTGAAAACTGTGGATTATTTGACCTTGTGTCATAAAAATCTAGAAATTACAAACATAAGATGCAAATATAAGTACTAGTTAGTGTACACTCCTTTTTTTTTTATTTTTTTTTTTTAATCTAAATATAAAATCATAGATCACTGAAAGGTTAGGGCTGGAAGGGACCTTAAAGATCATCTGGTTCCATAATCTCTGCCATATGCAGGGATGCCATTCACTAGATCAAGCCAGGGCCACATCCTGAACACTTTCAGAGGAGGAGTATCCAAAACTTCCCTGGGCAATCTGATCCAGTACTGCATTGCCCTCTGAGTAAAGATTTTTTTTTCTAAATCTAATTTAAAACTGCCCTCTTTTACTTTAAAACCATTTCTTCTTGTTCTGTCCATTGCAGTCAACATATCTCAAGTCTGAATTAAGAGAAATACTGAGCTGAGTAGCACTTAAGCACACAATGGTCAAATTTCACAGTACTGTGTACTCCTATTGTGCTGTTCATACTTTCCCTCTTCACACCATAATTAGAAATTCTTTCTTTTGGAAAGAATCTTTCCAAAGTCCTTTAAAGAGGTGATAATTTACATCCTACATAGGAACAGATTTTGAATACGTCATTTACATGCCAACCTCTGCCAGTATTTTATTTCAGTTGGATTTGATTCTGTCCTGGGGAACAGAAAATGGATCTCTAGTAAAGCAGCCCATGAGGTTATGTTCAGTTCTCTAAAGCACTGAGTGAGAACAGAAGCTGTTTTAGGAGTCAACTCCATGTGACACTGGCAGGTATGACATGAGCCTGTAAGGCCCTTTCTGAAAGCACAGCTAATGGTCAGACAGGGTACTAGAGAGGCCTCTAAAATGGCACCTTCTGTATTTTGCTAGCAAATCTTATCTAACATCTACTGAATCTTCAGACTCTGACTGATTTTTCACATATTGCTGGATGTATAGAACTGTGGTTCTCTCCATGGCAAACATGTAATTATCTTTCAACAACAGCAAATCAAAGTTACTTATACAGCTACTTGCAATGATGTTCTGACAGCTTCTGCCCTCTCTGATGGCTTTGCTTTTGAGTATCTTAAAGCAAGAAGAGTGTAAGGAAAAGTACTTGATTACAGGAAATAGTATTCCATCTTAGCCATTAGCAAGGAGAATGGTATCCCTTGGAGCTCCATAACATGAACTATGGTAGCAAGGTGCTGTAAACTGTTTTTTCTTCATTTTGACACCTCTGGTGTTGGGTTTGCCTTGAGTGGGGTTAAGTTTGGCTAGCTCGGAACCCCTGGCAAACCAACAGGACACAAGGTAGCTAGATTTGAGGAACAGCTGAATTCTTTCCTGGCAGAGGAAGCCCAAAGAGTTTAATGGTAAATGAGTCCAGGTTTAATGGTAAATGAGTGAACAGGGGGAATGGGGGGGAAGAAAGCCACGAGGTGTAGAGGGGGAAGGGCTAAGGAGGAAGCAGGAAAGCAAAGAGGGAAAAGAAGCCAGGAAAGCAAAGAGAGGAAGTGGGCCAGGAAGGCAAAGAGATGGAATACCTGGTATAGGGTACTTTTAAACCCAGGGGAAGGGGGGGCAGAGGAAGGTGGCCAGGGGCCAGTAGGAGACAATTTGATGGGACAGGTAAGGGGAGGAAAGGGGTTTTAACCTGAGAAGGTAAGGTGGGGCAAACCAACTATTACAGGGGGTACATGGGACAGACCATGTGATACAAGTTTGGTGATACATTGGTACAATACAACATTCTGGATCTTGATATCTTGTGTTATGTGTCACATTTCACCACTAGACTAATTTTAGTCGAACAGAGTTGGATGTTTAGGTTTTCATTCAAGAACCACCTTCATAGCAGGTATTTGAATTAGCACTGTCTTAAGGAAAAAATACACAAACCATGTCCATCCTTGATGGAAATTAGCTGCACATGATGAGTTTTTCATCTCACTGAGTTTAATACAGTTGTTTTAAATAAAATTGTTTTAATTTAAATAAATTCTACACATTCACTTTACAAGAAATAAAGAGATAAATCCAGAAGACAATTCAGTCTAATCTGTAACAGGTTAAAGGGATTGACCACTGCAAAGTTCTGATGATTCTGTAGGTCAAAGAAGAGCCTTTCATATATATACATGAAAACTATGAGAGACATTAAAATTCATCTGTCCTGATTTAAAATATTTGCATCTAAACTAATCCTACTAGTCTATACTTGTAGAATCGATATGAAGAACTTGGCTGTCTAAAGCACCTGTCTCTGCTCCTGAAGTACAAATATGCTGCTCTGTGTCTCTTTCTCTCCACTGACTTCAAATGTTACCTGGGCACCCAGCTAAGATACAGACCTCCAAAGCTTTGATACCTAAATTTGGATAAAGTTCCAATTCCCCACAAAATGCAAAATTACTCAGACCCATTGTGAGAGGTTAACCGCCCTGTGAGAGCAACACAAAACAGGCTTAAAACCTCGAGTTAAGGAAGAGTATTTACAGCCTTCAAGAAAATTGATAGGAAAAGGAAAATTAAGTTACAGAAATAATAACGGAGAAAGACATTTTATTCTGCATGATAATTGTAATGACAAGGAAGTATTCAATTTTATGAAATGAACAAAGCAACAGTGTTCATCTAAGGCTATTACAAATTACCTCTGGAACAAGTAATTTGTATCTTCCAAAAACATTTGATTCTGCAGAATTTTCAGAAGATTCAAAACATGTATATTGTAATAATAATTAAAAAAAAATAAAATAAAGAGCTTATAAATACTACGTATGCTCACTGGATATTGTTTCCCTAATCTGATATTGATTACAGGCAAAACAATGCTCTCCTGGGAAAACAAAATGTTCTTAAGAGTAAAATCACAATAGCTCCAAGAAGTACAACTTTGTGGAAGATATGTCTTCTTGGCAAGATTGCAACTTTATAATGAGATCACAAGATCTTCCAGTTCACAAAAGTAAATGAGATGAGAATTTAAAACCTTTGAATTAATAATTAAGACAAAACAAGCACTTGAAGTAAAAATGAAGTAAATAACCTTCTTGGATAACTAAAATTAACTAAATTCTCTAAGATCCTGTGCTGTGACTAACTGCATTTAATAGAACAAAAGAAAAAATCTTTGCTGATACAATTTGCAGATGACATAAAATTGTCAGGAATACAAATAATGGTGTGCTAAGGCCAGTAATACAGCTAAATCTGGATCTTTCGGTAATATGCAGACATTTGCACAGAGATGAAATACAGCTGCCAAATGCAGAGTTCAATGGAATATAAGACAGGTAATACAGTATCTTTAAATAATCTGATACTGAGGTACCTAGAAATATTGGCATACAGAGAGCTGAGTTCAAATTGGTTTTATGACAGTGCATTTATAAAAGATAACTCAGTCCTCGGGATCATATCATGTCAGAATTGATGCACCAACACATAAGCCCAGCAAAATCAGTATTAAAATCCTGTGCCATCTTTTTGAGAAGAATGCAGAAAAGTTAGAAACAATTCAGAAAACAACAACATCAAATCAATCTATAATCTACACTTTGCAGCAATAGATTTAACAAGTTCAGCCCAAATTAAGAAGTCAAGTCAATAAATGACATGCTAATGAGTAATATATTTCCACAGGGTTTTCCATATTTTTACAGCTTTAGCTGCACATGAATAGTGACTGCTACGCCTCCTGAAATCCTCAGATACAAGGGTCAAGGACGTTTGCACTAAGTTGTCACGGTAACTCATTACAGACCAAACACGCTCATTATCAGTGCAGTAACAACAGTTTATTTCTTCACCTATGTACATATGCAACAAATGCTAAACCCCTGAAAATGGTGGCAAAAGTACAGAATCTTCAAAAACGCCCGCAAAAATTTTCCAGGCAAGAGCATGCCTTGGAAATATCTCACCCCGACCGGCACAGGTAAGAGATGTCTGACAGTAAGTGACTGAAAAGAAGATTGAGTGAATGAAAGCTCACACTTTCAAAGAAAAGAAATAAGGTACACCTTTTCCGGGACTGAGGACACTAATTACTGATGTAATGCACCTAAAAAATACCAAAATCCTTTATAATTTGAATCTTTTCATTCAAGAATGGAAATCTCTTTATAAGATATGGTAAAGATAAAAAAAAAAAAAATCAATGCAAAAATTTCTAGGTGAAGTTTGATGTCAAGTATATTGAAGTTATTAACATTAGATTACCACTGCCTTTAAAAAGCTCCCTCTATATAGTCTTTAGATTATTAGATCCTTTAGTAACATCAAAATGTTTCCAAAATTTTTTACATATATCTGAATGCCTATACACTGTTCAAACGAATTGTACCTCAATGCTCTCGAAAACAGTCAGATGCCTGCCTGTATTTCATATTTTTTATGCTTCTGGTTTTCTGCTACAATTCGGCATAAGATTGCTATAAAAATTCAGAATTTCCTAAAAATTATATGAATGAAACCATAACACGAACTCAAACCATGTTTCTTCCAGCACAAGACCCTGTGGCAGGTAACCCAAAATGTTACCTGTTCCAGGCAGCCCCGGGGCCAGGTCACCCTGTGCTGGTGCCCATTTTTCCCATTTTTCCCAGCCCTGACACAAGCGCACCAGCACGGGCACAGGAGGCAGCAGGCAGCGGCGCTGACCCCACACCCACCAGCACTTCTCATGTGCCACTTGAACTCCTCTGTAATCTCTGCATTCCCAAGAGGGTCTGCTGCCGTCCTTCCCCTTTGTCTCCCGGAGAGCAGAGTCCCTGAGAAGGTCTCCATCCGCGGGGAGGGCCTGATGCCATCTTCCCTGTCTCTCCACACACAGCTGCCGTGATGGATGCCATCTTGCAAAGGGGCTTTCCACCATTTTGGGTGCCTCTCTCTCCTCGGGCAGATTGTGAGATCTAGGAATTCGGTATCTAGGCATAATTTACTTTTATTTTTTCCTGTTGTAGCTTCACTTGTTTGCAAATTGTCTTTTGTTTGCTTTTATCTACTTGCATTTTGTTTCTCCTTATTGGTGGAAAGGAATTGGTTAAAACAAAGGGGGAGAACTCATTTTCGAGCATTCCCCTTTTAATTGTTTTAAACAGAGAGAAATGATTCTCTGCAAGAAGACTGTGGGACGGGGAAAAAAAATACTACCAAAAAAGCCAGAAAAAACCCACCCAACTAAACAAACCACCACAATAAGCAAAGTGTGACAAAATAACTTCAGAAGTAATCTCTTAAAAGTTGCATTTAATATTGGTAACCTATGAGAGATTTAATGTGCATATAGAAGAATAAACATGTTTTGATGAAATATATACAAATAGGTTACCTCAAACATCAATTCCAGAAATTTAACTGACAATACAAGGAATCACATATATCTTATATTGGCTATGTCCAAATTTTGATACTAATCACAAAGCTGACAAGTAAATTGAAGGCTAAGAAATGAAACATATCATTCAGGTACCTGATAGTCTCTCTCCTGACAAGCTCCATGTTTTCTCTGCAGTGTTTAACAGAGACAGAAACCTCTGCTTCTTCAACCATTGTCAAAGACACGCAGAAATAAGACAACAGATCAATTGGGTAGAGATTACTCGGCACAGATGACAGTGACACATCGTTTCAGTATCTTGAGCACAAAGAAAACAAGCAGGACATTTTAAGTCATCGCTCTTTCTTCATGTAGTATTGATAGGCATTTAAGGACTAGGTCACAGTACCCGATTAAACTAATTTTATTTGCATTTTTTTCCTTCAAATCTCCTTTTAAGTTAAAAAAGCAATTTTATTATAATTTTTTAATAATTTTTATCTTTTGTTTGCTTTATCAGCAGAGTTGGGTGTTTTTTACTGTGAACATATCTCATTAAAATAATCTTTATGAAAACCTCATCACTTTTTTAACTGAGATAATTAAGATCAATTATGAGCATAAATACGGCTTTTTGAATGTCATCCTATTTGGTTACCTTTATTCTAGTTGGTTAGACTGTATTTGCTGAGTATTATGCTTCAATATTAATTTTGAATGTTACTGAAATATTAAAACAAGTGAGTTCCGATAAAGTATTGGGATGCTACAATTATGCAATATTTATATATCCACAACTATGTTATAAAGAAGCTAATAAACAGAAAAGCCACATTATCAAAACCTCACAGGCTATAAAAGTACACAATTACTTTTAAGAAGGCCTAAAGTATATGTTCTTGCTATTATGTACCAGGAGAATCTATCAACACTCCCTTATGTGAGTGCAAATACTTTCAGTTCCATCTTTGTCTTTATTCTCATTCAGAGATCACATCCTTTAACTATAAATGAAATGTTTAACTTTATCGTAGTTGATTCAGCTTCATCTAACTTCAATGGAGAATATGTACAAAAGAAAACATTACAGATCCCATATATGCTAAAGTTTAGAAGACTCACAACAGCTGCTACTTGCTTTCTTTTTATACACACTGTAGAGGTGACAGAAAACCAAAGGACTTTTCACAATTCTTTTTCCTCACTCTCAGTGCGATGCAAGTTTTTTATTCTTCCAGCTCTTTGGCACAATCTGCAGGGTAAATTTCCCATTACACACAGATCCTACCCTCTTAAGAGCCTCAAGAATCACCTAAGTCATCATTCCGTACAGACAAACAATTAGAACATTATAAATAGCTTAATATTTAAATATATGTTAACTGAATAAATAGAATATACCAGGCTTCCAAGAACTTACCAGAAAAAACAAGCTGATTGTTCCCCTACTTTTCTCAGCTATAACTGGTTCTTCGCTTCTGAAGCAGATATAAAGTAGTGTCATTACTAATGAACTACTTTTTCATTAGGATTAAGTTTATGACTTAATAACTTTTATGGTAGGATTCCACTGAAATTACAGAAACTCTGACCTATGGTTTGTCACATGCTATTTCCATAATCTTTTCTGAACAATGTCAGGCTCACCTTTGGATTGAGGATTGTTTTAAAAGCCTTTATGAAATACAAAGCATATGACTCCTATACTTCAGCAGTGATTCCTTCAAACAATAATGAACTGCTCTGCAAGCAGTTTGCTATTAAATGGCTTTGTGAAACCTTCACATTTGCTCAGCACATTCTTTTGCAAAGTCTAGGAGACTTACTCAATTGACCAACATGTTGCTTAGTAGCAGCTTGATAATTTGATTCTTTCTGGGAAGATTAAAACTAAAGCATTTCATCATTGTACTCAATTTCTACAAAAGTGAGTCAAGAGAGCAAAGGCAAAAAAGAAAAAGACCTAATCTTAAATTCGCATTAACACAATTCCTAATCAGATTCAGCTTCTGGTAAAAATCCCACATAAAAGCTCTTTGCTTTAGATATCACAGGCAAAAAGAAAGCTCACTTCAGCAGAATATTAAAACACATCTTCAAACCTTTTGTGGTAAAAAAAAAGAAGAAACCAACAATCCCCAAATGCCAATATTAGTAGCTAAACTTTCCAAGAATTCTAATTATTATGTGCTGGTATAATAGTGTTTTATTAAAAGCAGACTATGAACAGATTGATCAAAGAGGCAAAAACCCAATTTTGAGAACTTCAAAACTACAGATATCTGTGACACTTAAGCTCCATCTCTCCTAATGAGTTAAATGTGGCTGTGTACTTTGTCATGGAAGACAATTTGTGTGGAATGACCCACATCCACTCTGAACCAGCATGCTGCCTTCCAGCAGTAGGTGTTCTTGAACCATGGTAATGTTCTGACACAGTTTTCAATCATAGGAATGATCAATTCCNCGGTAACTGCAGAAGTATACACAGGAAGTTTTTGATATTGTGCTGGACGACTAACAAGCAATTATGTTCTGACACAATTGTCAATCATAGGAATGATCAATTCCAGAACACAAGTATTTGTCTGGACACTCTGCTACTGATTAATTAGTAAAAACACAGCTTGTATTTTCATAGACTTAAAAGTTCTTAGCCGGAGCTTGACCCTTCCACAGGTCAAAAGTGACAAGTGGAAAGCCATTAATAAACATACAGTGCAGAGAAAATGCTTTAGCATCTTTAACTTGGACCAGAAAATATTTGAAAGTTAGATCCCTGACTTTGGAAAGGTGATTCACAGGAATGGCAGTAAGTGACTTAAGACCCCACACAAATGGGGCTAGGAGTAAACCTCTGAGCTGTACAATGATTTCTTAAATATTGATTTAATCTTTTAGTAAGGCTGGCTGGATAAGCTCTGCTGCTTCTCAACCTGCAAGATGCAACCTATCTTCAGTAAATACTGGAAATGAACAGAAAATTATTTCAGAGTTCCAATCTTCTGTGGAGCTTCTGAGCCTTAAGTATCTATCTTTTACTATCTTTTAAAAGATAGTAGCCTATCTTTTAAGTATGTCCACTTGCCACAACTCCTCGCCACTTAACTCTCCATAACCAAAAATTAGATTCTGGAATTCAGAATTGAACTGATAAAGTCCTAAAATGTCACTAGTGGTGGCTGTAGCAGTGTACAAAACCTTCATCTCTTTCAGGAAAGAAGCACTGTAGCATTAACTCCCTGTGCTCTATAAAGTAAGAAACTGAGATATTCAGATTCTTAGATTTAATTTTCAAAGAAAATCATAGTTTTTAATGAATAAAGACATAAAAATTTGTCAGCTGTGGTGACTGATAATTTTTTTATTTTGGAGACAGGGCATTATGTTTCTAATTCTCATTTCAGAGAAAACATAGGGCTAACCTTAATAACAAAAATATACCAAAAGGAAACATGTCATTACTGACCACGAAAAGGAAAAAGTACATGTGTACTCTTATCTCATAAAATTATTCATAGGACATACACAGGATACAGTCAGTAGGATGAAATATAATTCCTTAAATGAATAATACATTAGCAAGAAAGGACAAATATATCAAAACATGAGATTAGCAATCCAAATGCATTCTGATGTGCCACCTTAGCTTTTTTTCCATTAATAAGCATGTACTGACCTGGGACGTAATGTAAAGGAGTCACGCTTTGACAGATTTTTTTTACCAGACAGAATTTTGTTAGTTCACAATAATATCTGGCTTAGCAGTTATGAGCACCTACAACACTGAAAATCAGCATAAAAATGTAAGAATGTATCATTCACCACAACAATCCTTTGAATGTTTTTAAGTGTACTTCAAAGTACAACTGTTAAAAATATATTAATATAGGATGTTCTTTGCAAACACAGCACACAATGCTTGCAAATCAAAATATCTTTTTAATACGATCTATCACTACCATATTCTGGTTTTAAAATCTTTAGTGAAACATTTGAAGTGTAAATTTTGATAAGTGTACACAGGATTGACTTCCATGTGAATTCATTAAATGATTCCTTGGTGAATACAGCAACTTTAAAGATAAGAAATTTAATACTAAATTTCTAAAATGTATCCTTCAAAAACTACATAAATTTTAAAATCATAAATATTTACCTTATTAAATCTTAAGTTACACTGAACTTTCCCAATTAACATAGAGCAAATGTAATCACACTTGAACAGAAACAAAATGAAATTTGCTCTTCAGCATAGTCCTCATGAATGTGAAACTTACAGGAAGATATTAATACTTCCTCCCAGAGTAACATAAATGGCAACTTAATTTCATTTAATTTTGTAATAGTATGGCTGGCTCCTTTCTTTTTCTAACTTAACTGAAAGGGCTGTGAACAATCTGAAGTACTAACAAAAGGGAGCACTTCTGTCTTTCTTTCCTTTTTTGCACATTTGGTAATAAAATGTTTTTCCATCCTAAGATACTTGTACAAAGATGTTGGTGGAGAGCCCCTTGACTTCATGCTCTATAAAGTGCTTTTTTTACAGAGGGAGGAAAAAACCCCAAACCTTTTGTTTTAATGCTCCCCTCTTTGGTGGTGTAGAGGCTGAATAGAGTAATTAGGCACTGCTGCTTTGCTAAGGGAAGAATTTTATGAGCTTTAAAGGATATTGCTCAGATCACCAAGATGTGCAAGGTCAGTATCTGGCATATGATCCTTCCCATAAAGCTCTGCTGAGAAAACTGAGCTGTCACCTTAAAATAAATAATCCTTTTCAAGTAAAATAACTAATGAGGTTCTTCACTTACTATGTTCTGTTTTGCAATAAAAATATATTAATTTAAGTGTAGACAACATGTTCTTATATGAAATTTTCATACAATTATGCTGTATTGTACACAACACAATTATATAAAACTTTACAAATATTCAAGAACATATATTCTTCTTCTATTTATTTATTTTTAAAAACCTCATCATTAAAAAAAATCAAAACCAACAAAAAGAATCAACCCAAAATCCAAGCATCTAGGGAAGCAGTAACATATTAAAATGCAGAAGCACACTGCTATATGCTACTCACTGTAGTAGTACAGCATTAAGCATTTCTGTGAAAGTATCCAGGATTCTCTTTACACTTTGATGTGAAGTGTTTGTTTCTTGAAAGTGTTCTGCATTGCACTGATAACTCCCTAAACTGTTTGATGCTGGTTTCATGAGTTGTCCTTAATGAATTCCCTCAGGGCACCTATAACCTATGCTCCCATATTAAAAGAACAGATTAACTTATTTTCAAACCAGAAGGTTGAAATTGCAAATCAAATTATAACAAAAATGGTATTTTACACTCAGAAACCTAAGATATTTGAAATTTCAATGTTTTCTCCATCTTTTATATTAGCAGACTTTCAGTGGTAGATTTCTCAGAAAAATCACGGTATTTGAGTCAGTACACAGGTATGGAAAACTGTTTCTTACATACTGTTTTAGGTGGTTCTAGAACATATATTAGTACTTGATCACACTTTCATTGACTGGTAATAGCAGCCAGCTTTATGGAACAGGAGTAGCCTGTAAATCACTGAAAAGTATTGCAGTGGATTTCCAACAGAAGGCAAGTGTTAACAGAGAAATTAACAACAGTGTGCAGTTCTGTAGTGATTTCCTTGCAGCTGTTCAACCTCTTCTTGATTAAAAGGGAAACAAACTTCTTCTTTATTCTGATTCAACACCTGAAAAGCCTCATATATTTTATCAAATTTCATATTATTTACAGCTACAATCTGCCACCTTCTCACTATCCTCATTTCTCTGCAATGTTTTCTGGAAAGCTACACTACTTCTCTCTCATCTTAGAAGCTATTTGGTCACAAAATCATGAGTTTCAGAAATCCTCATCTGAATGAATCAGTCTAGATTCATTCTCATAGCAAATGGAAAATATTGTAGTAAATTCAAATAGTCACACCTTATTGGACACATTTTTATTAACATGCAGCACCATTTATATCTTCTGTTATATATAGGAAAACACGTATTATCTTTTCTAATCCCCATTAACCTATAAAAAGATTGGAAAAGCTTTGATAAATGTTGAGGTAACAAGTCCAAATTGCCAGTCTTCTATCAGTTCATCTGCAAGTACTGCTTTCTTTGACTGAGTAAACTGGATTACTATCTCAAGAAAAAATGTTTTAAAAAAATATAATGAAGAATTTGAAAATGGTTTAATTAGTTCTCTGTGAAAATGACTAATGATCTCCAAGCAATAAAATTTTGAGCTAACACATACTTGGTGTAATCATTATGGGTTGAACAGAACCAAAAACAGAAACCTACTGAAACACTGATGGATCTATCTTAAAGGGAAGATCTAAGGCAAAAAGTTGGGATTTGTGTGTATGATAGTAAGAAAACTTTATCAAATACCAACACTGTGCAGTCATAGTCAACAAAATACATACAGACAGTATATATGGGTAACCAAGTCTAAGTAAGACCTTCTTGCACATACATCCTGGACATATATCTCCTGTGTTACATTACACTACTCTTCCCTCCTGAATGGCTTTAATAATTACTAGCCGTTCTCTGAAATTTCTGTTAACTGAGAAAGGAACGGAATCTCCAAGGACAGCCAAACCACAGTCACTTTTAACATATGTAGTATTTCAGAAGAAAGAAAAAGATGCCAAATGCCAGGGAGACCTTTTTTTTTAGTTGTTAACTTGTGTTCATTAACCTTTGTAAAGATAAATAGTTTGTGGTTATGACTGCTTCATGAATTCTCTCCAGTCATGCACAGGAAAACACATGCACACACAATTTAAGGTATCATCCTTACAAAACTCTTTTGTGTGTGTGTGTTAATAGGACTCCTAGGGTACAAGCATTTAGATTACTACAAATAATGTAACAATTTAGAATAAATTTTCAAAACCCACATGCAGGTGTAAAAAGAACTCCAACAACTGTGTTACCAGAGATACCAATTAGCTTATGATCCAAATTGTTTCTAAATTATCTTGCATATGACAAACAAATACAGAATATAAAAAACTCCAGAAGGAAAGGACCATGAGAATGTTTAAAAGGCAAACATGACTCTGTTTATACAACATTCTCCTTAGAGATTTAAACTGTTAGAAGATAAAGGGATCTAGCGAGACTGTAATGAAAATAAAAGATCATATTTTCCCAAAGGAATTAGAATAGCTTTGCAAATTAATAAATAGAAGACATTAATATGCCCCTACAAAAGAAAGGCTTCTTAATTTACTATGATGTATGAATATGTGCCTTTTATTCACACTGTTAAAAGGAAGATGAGCAATAGTTAAGGGCAAAGGCTACAATTTCAGTAAAACGAAGTGCAAATGAATGGGAATTAGATGAATATATCAGATCCAGATAGAACACATTCTTTAGAGAAAAACTTGTAATAGGGGTCTTAAAAGAAGTGGTTTTGGCATTACCGTGCAAGACCAATAGATGCCTAATTGTTCACAGAGGCAGATATCTTTCAGTCATTGAACACATCAGAACTCAGTGTACTAAATCTGCAGAAATAAATTATCAATAGACTGCAAACATTAAGAAAGATCTGTGAGAAATAATGACTAAACACAGGATGCTTCCCTGATCCAGTACTCTGTGACATAAAAGTTTGACTTATGGTATCATCAGGACAAGGGTTTAGTCTACTGTCCTGCCCTGGCTGCTGTGACCTGACAGGTGCACTTGGCCATCACACAGCTTGAACAGCATCTTATCCCTTCTGTCATTCCTGTGCTCTCCTTTTCACCACTCTTGGGTCTCCTTGTCTCCACCCAATCTCCTCTCACACAACCCATCTCTAGCTTTTCCCCTTTGGTGCCTGTTTTGCCACATTCATACTCAAATTTGGAACATGTGATACCATTACCAAGTAGTTGCAACTGTTACGTACTGTCAGCCTGGCAAGACTCTGCTCCTCTAATGATCCTCAGTGCTCCTCTCCCACTACCTGTGACATGCAGCTATTTCTCCCATAATTCCTGCTTAACTACCTAAGACACCCAGTAAGTTCTTGTTTGCAATTTCTTTATCACACACTGTAATTCGTCACAAATATCTATTTCTCATGCCATTTTGAGAAGTCTCTAACACCCTGTTTGATTATTCCAGCCTCAGAACAGGGAACAGTCATGTTCCCATAGCTCTAAGGGCCCATTCTACTTCTTTCCCTGAACTGAACAAGTAAGGCCACTGTGTTTAACTTTACAAGTTATGTGACTAGAATTGGGAGGAATGAATCTGAGTGGAAGGACATGTCCACACAGAACCCTAAGCAATCTAAGCCTGCAGTGATCTAAGACTGCTTTGCCTACAGACTTGAGCCCACATACATAACACATGACTGGGCTTCTATCTAAAAGTTGTACAATTGTCTGTGCAGCCTCTCAATAGGGCAGCCTTTCTTTGCACTCCCTATTTGTCCATATTTTGAAATTCTTGGCTTCCACCTTGATTTTGCCCTCATCTGCATACTCCTCACATGAAAAGTAAAAACCCAACAGTGTTTCTTTACCTCTCAGCTAACACCTTTGCTGAACATTCCAGGAATACAGACACCAAAATTTCCTTTATACACCAGAGGTGCCAGAACTTGTTGTTACATATTTTCAGCCTAAGAAGTCTCAAAGAATCTCTGCGTTCTTCTTTTAACCTGATGTGGGACATAGAGGCCTTCCTCTTTCCTCACATACACAGAAAAAAAAGAATATGGGCCCCATTTTTCTGCTAATTCTTTTTCCAAGATATTGGAAATGCTGGGAAAAATCCTAGGTGTGGGCACACAGTTTGTGGTGATTGGGAATGGGGCTGCTGAGCCTCATCCCTAATGGACTACAGCTGTGTGGGACAGGTGAGCAGTGTTAAAGGTAAAGAGACCTGGAATGCTGAGGGGTATGGAGCAATCACAGAAGGGTAGAGATGGCACACAGGTGTAATGCATGCAGGATGAATGGTATAAAATGTTAGTGGTGCTTGGAATCACTCATGAGGTCAGTTGTATATTCTCCTTCATCCAGGAAATTCTCCTCATTCTCTTGGCATTGGAAGAAGATGGCTGGATTGCAAGAGCATGTCACTTCTCATGCCAGGAAGGGACGATGGGAAATATTGCCCTGATTAGCAGTGGGATTATTAACGTTAACATCCTGTCATTCCATCTTGTATTCATCCTGAATGCACAATGTCACCCTGATTCTCCAAGCTTTCCTGATGCACTAACTCAATGTTTTCGTAGTTTCTAGTTCGTTTCTCACGCACGGGTGCTATAATTACAAGCATGTTTATGTGAAGACAAAGTTGTTGGAATTCCTTCCCCTGGTGTGGAAAACAACTGATGGGCAGTTGTCTTGACCAATGGGATGGGAGAGGTGTCCAACTTCTCCTCCAATCCCTGGTCTGTGTGGAAAACCCATAAATATGGAGTCAGATGTTTTAATAAAAAGATTTGTAGCCCTCTCTTGAGAACGTGTGTCCTGTGTGTCCTTGTGAGTGTCCAAAAAGACAGCACAAGGCTTACAACCAAGTCTTTCCTAAACCTTCAGATTCTCTGTGTTTTCAGAGGGCTTAATGCTTCTTTGTTATAGAAAAAAAAAAGCAGTTTATTTGACTTAATAATTTTATTTGCATTTAACTTAGCTGGTTGAGTTTTCAACTTTCCACCTTTAACTTTTTAGTAGTGTCAGCACCACTTTGCATATTTTCAAGATCAGAGTGGAGTAACATTATCTGTACACTACAGGTATTGCTCCTTACAAGTTCTCCAAAAGCTCCACTGAGCAGCAGGTGAAAGCTTTAACTCTTTAGGACAAAAACACCATAGATGACACTGTGGAGGAAGAAGTGCCAGTCACTGCTCACCACACTTGGCTAATCATGGAAGGAAAAGCTGCAGTATAAGATACAGTAACAAATATCGCAGGCAGGTTCAGGAAAAACCCCAATACAAATATGTATTATTAAGAATGCAGAAGAAATACAGGGAAAATGTAACCTCTGCATACAGCACTATGATTTGTATAAATAATTGATACATAATTTCCATCAGTAAAACTATTTCACAATTAGGTAAAATGTTTTACAGTAAAGTACTTTGTGAGTTGATTAGCTTAGTGAAACAATTATTGAGAATTATATAATTGGATTCATACGGAAAAACCTCTGGATATTAAAGGGCTATTTAACAGAAAAGATGTTCTCTTGCAGTGTGATTACCTACTGAATCAAATTATCAAAGAAAACAATGACTCCATATTTTCCTCTTACAGCTTCAAAACAAAATTAGATACCTCTCTGGAAAATAATTTTAGCAAAATTTTACTTATTAAACTTAATACAGATGTAAAACAATTTTTTATTAGATCTACTGATACATAATAGTGAGATATTTTGTCACAGTGTGGACAGGGCTCAACTGTCAAAAACTACAAATAAGGAATTACATGAACAGATCTGTGAAAGAATAATATACTTTTTTACAAAAGCAGCTGGTAAAAGTGATAGTAATTCTCCCAGACTTACCTCAGGTAATCAGAAAGTACAAACCAGCCACACATCACCAAGTTACGCATTAATACTCCAGTAGAGCAAGAGACCCAAGCTGACAAAGGAAATAATGTCATGTGTCTTAAAACATCTGGATTTCTGTAGAAACGGTAGTGAGCACAAGAGGAATACCACAGTCTTGCAGGCTTGATTTCATTTAGTACATCTGTCCTTTCCAATTCACAGTCCAGAACCTGTACCTTAAAACTAACTGAATTAATACCTGCAGGTGTTACAACAGAAAATGGAAATTTGCTTCCTTAAGCTTATTACATTTAATCCATCACATTATATTTTTTAATGTTGCTTTTTTTCTTATGTTCATTCATTTGCCAGACATGTATTTTAATGCAAAAAATTTAAAACAAGAAGAGATTCTGTATATTTTTAACTATTAAGAATAATTTGTGATTTGTAATAGGAAGAAATATGAATAATTAGTGATTTGAAGGACAGCTCTAAAATCAATTTCTGTAGTGTTAGCGAATTTGCACACTACACAGACAAAAAGGTTAGTATTCTGGATTCCACAATTTTAATGTGCATTATTAAAAGTCATTAAAACCTAGTCACTAAAACCGACTAGGGAAAAAAAACTTTAACAGATGTAAACAACAGAATGCATCTGTTTAGGCATGATGGTGTAAAAGTAGGAAAGTAAAGCATGCAGTAACTGCAAGAGACCAGATTGTTCTGACCTTAACTACAAGAATAGTTAAGAGAATGCTTTAAAATATGTCTACCACAAAACGCAGTAAGAAAAAAATGTGTCATGTGTTCTATCATACTCATTGCTGTAGTGTATAAGCAATTCTAAGAAAATTATATTCATGGCAAGATACTTTTTCCTCTTCAGCTGATACCTCAAGTACAGACATCTATAGAGAACCAGAACACTCTTATACATGATAGACATGAAAAATGTACTAGTATCACTCAATCTTCCACTTTTTAAATACTCTGAGCTTTTTAACAAGCTCAGCATGTTCAGATATAAAAAACTCAGAGATGACCTGAGTTGAAATTAAATTGGACTTGAGTGCCTAAATGAAAACCATAGCCACTTCAGACTGTACCAATAAAGAGCGACATCCTGGAGATCAGGTCAGCTTTGGGTGGTCTGTACCACCTTTGAAGCACAGGTTCCACCCACCAAGTAGCTGGAGAACCTTACACCATCAACACATCATTCTCATTTCTTTTTTCGTATCAGTTCAAAAGTGTCTGAAGGTGTGTCACAGTCAGCTGCAGCACCTTTCCACAGCATAGAACAGAATATAATGTGTTGTGACAGTAATGTCTGAGGTCCATGCAGGATACATACAGATGAACGTACCACAGTCTCATCCAAGTGGCACTGAGGAATTTGTCTCTGTGATGAACATTTTAGCAAGCACAACAAGGCACAAGTCAAACATTAACTGAGAAAACACTAATGCTCCAGCAACACAAATTAATAATAGTTCCAATCTTCCTCCCAGGCAATATGCAATTTATCAGTATAGATGCAGCTCAAATTAAAGATAGGAAATATGAATATGAGCCCAAGATCTTAATATTCTCACCCTGAGTGAGAGTAACTAGATGCTGAAAGCATAGCCATGGTGTGATGCCCCATCTCAGGGACCATATGTGAGTTCCACCTGTCCCACCTAAGTCTACCCCTACACTTGATAGATGAATTAGTCTTCCTTTTGTCCCTTTTGTTGTTGCTGATTTCCCATTTTATTCCTTTGCTACACTTTGTTTGCAAATCGCTGCGAGCCAGTGCATCTGCAAGCAGCAGAGTCTCGGTTACGACAAGACTTCCAGAGGGACCTGCCATATCTGGATCAAAAAGAATGTTTGTGACCCCAGTTAACACAAACATTTGCCTCTTTTTCCTTCACTTCTAAAATCTCCAAATTTTTGTAATACTTGCTCCCCAGAAAAAAAGGACATATTACACACTCCTCAATGATAAGAAACACAGAATTTTGAAAACAACTACACTAAAACCTAGGAGAGTCAGAGTGCCACATGACTAAGGAATATTACAAATCTGCTGAGAGGTAGTTCCACTTGATCAAGAACAACATATGTATGCTTATTTATTGATAAAAAGAAAATACAATAACTCTTTCAGATCACAATGCAAAAAATGAATACAGATTAAGCTAATTCTGTCCAAAAGTTCCCAGAAAATCTCTGGAGTATATGCAAAACAAGAGTTGGATGGGAAAGACTTGGGAAAAAAAAAAAAAAAAAGTAAAAAAGAAAGAATTGATGGTATTTGAGCTAATTTCTAAATAAATATTACTTATAGATTAATTTCCACTTCTGAGATTTTGCTGGTCAGATACAAGAGTACGGAAATATAATCCTTCTTCTTTCGATTCATAACAGTCTTATGAATTATTAATTATCAGCTTAAATATTAATATTTTGGATAAACCATATCCCTACTTCAAGCTGAGACAGATGTTGAACTTCAAAACTGTATTTTCTTCAGACAGATGCAATTTTACAGGATAGAAGAAATATTTTAAATTAAATACTATTTATCTTCCATCACTGTAACTTCTAAGCACCTTAAAATTTATTCCCAGATTAAGTTCTGCTGAATTTCAGAGTTCAATTCAGAAATTCTACAGTAACTTAGAGATCCAATTTGTGTAGTTGTCTCATTTAATACTAGAATTGTTTCTGTCAATTGTCTTGACAGAAGTTTGTGTATTAATTAAATACCACTATATTTTTAGTGTGTACTTTACAAAACTAGTGCAAAAAAATTGCAAAAAAATATGTATGAAGTAATATACAGTTCTGATGTTTTTACTTGATTATAAATAATCAACAGGAATTATACTATACTACAGACAAACTATGTCAATCTTTTAATTAAATAACACATTTTAGCATCAGTTATACAAAACACTGGAAGTTACAAGACTGCTCTACTGCTTCTCTTCCTTGAACTTAAAGTAGCCCATTTTATTTACAGTAAAACAGATGGGGTTAATAACTACATTGGGACAAATGTAAGTACCTACACTAATAAAAAAGACTACAAAAACAGAAGTTATGTAAGACATGTAATCATAGCTGCCTTTCAATTATAAGCACTGGAGGTAGCTCAAAAGCACCATGACTTAGGCTATGGTTTCACAAGTCTCTGGCTGCAGTACCAGACAGACACATAACTGTTTGTGCAGCTGCTCTATGAAGCAGATCAGGGAAAGTATCCAACTTAAACATAATACAGCAGGAAAAATTATCCAGTGTTAGTTTCCCACTGTACTTCACTAAGAAGCCACAAAAGTGGCTGGGCTACTACAAAGAGCAGAGGACAGCACATACTGTCAAAAAGTCAGCAAGGAAGGAGCATGAATAACTTAAAGTTCATATTGATGCTAAAAATAAATAAAGAGAAAAATAAAGAGTTTTAGAAATACCCATGATGAAAACTGGCACTTGACTGAGAAATTGCCAGACACAGGTATCCCATTGTGTTTGAACAGAATATTATTCTTCAGCATGAATGTTTCTGATACAAATCAATGAAAATGAAGTGATCTCCAATACACAGCTGCTTCATAAGCCTTGGAACAAATTTTATCCTTCCAGTACCACAGATACTTAAAAGGTAAGGAGGTATCCAAGCATGGAACGTGAATATAAAAGCCATGCTTTAAAAACTCATACTGACTTTAATTCAGGAACCTGCATTAAATAAGGAAATCAGAATTACAGGGCACCCCACAAATCCAACAGAGAGAAGCAGATTCCTAACTGAATCCACTGAACCTCTATTTACACAAGGAGCTTGAATGTAGATGTTATAAAACAAAATACCTAAAGACAATAAATGCGCTTTTAATATTCCAGCTCATAATGGCAACCCAATTACAACTGAAATCGATGTGACTTGATACCTCAATTGACATCTCTTCTATTGACTAACTTCACTGAGGTGGGAGATGAAGCAGGCTAATTTTCCTCTTCAAGTACCTTTCTCTCACTGTTGACTACAGAACTCACGAAAGCTAGGCTCCTAACTTAGTTGTCCAAATTATGTGGGAGGAAGATGGGTTCTGGGATCTTTGTGGATTCAACTGAGCTGCTCAAATGCATTCCACTTAAGTACAGACAGCAAGGAGTCTCATGGCTCTAGGCTTTTTTCTCTGATTAATAGAGAAAGATACCATGACCAGGAGTCATGACTGGTACACCTCACCACCCTTTCTCTCCATAGCCTACGCTGAAGGCTAAACTGCCAAATTTAGGGCAGAACTTTCAGCAGAATTTCTAAAACTTAGAGTCACTAAGTATGAAGGGTATGAAGGAACAGCAGTAAGAAATAGGTACCTTTCAATGGCAAATTCAGATGCCGTGTCTTGGCAAAGTCTTTCAGCACATACTCAACAGATGAATTATCTCACTGACTCCACCACTCAAAGCCAAATCACCATGCTATGAAACTAATTTCAGTGAGTTGTACTTTTTACTTGCCACCTCTCAGATGAAAAATACAAATCCTGGACTTCAAGGTCTTCATATATTCAGTGTATGAATGGGAGAGTAGGAAAAACACCTATCCTTTCTTTAAGAATCTGTAAAAAAATGAAAAAAGGATATAACCTGAACACATTAGTGTATGTGGCAAAACCTCCTGCTTTTACTGCACCAGAAAAGACAACATAAACTGAAAATTGATGAATTACTGTGCTTGTAGATTCTGAGCTACAGTTCAGAAAACTCTATAGCTATAGAACTGTAGTAGCTATAGTAGTTTTTTAAACTACTTTCCTTCAGACTGATGCTGCAGAAAATTAAACACAAAGAATTTTAACTTTTGAAGCAAATGTAACTACAATGGTTTTCTTTATTCTTCTTGACAGAGAAGTATTAGAGTAACTATATTTATAAACCATTACATGCAATCCTTCATGGTTATTCTTAAGAGAGCTTTAAGTGAAAAATTTATAAAGAACAGAGAACATTGGTTTTCACTTTCATGTATTTATAAGTGTGAAGGAAGGGGTCAAAGGCAAGACTAGAATTTCTCACAATACTTTCCTTGTGAATAACAGCTGAGAAGTCTGGAAAGCAAACTAATTGCTGAACTTCCTCATAACCAACAAAGCTGTCTTTTGATAGCGCAGTTAAAATCTCTGTCATCTGTTATGTTTGGTCAAGGTAGTTTTGATTGAACTACTCACACTGTCTAAAAAGAGAGCTCTTTATTTTTTTAAAGGCTTTCAGAGACACCTAAGAAAATGCTGTTACTTTTGACTTCTAAGACTTTTTGGGAAAGGATGCAGTAACCATAAATACTGCCATCAGAAGAATCTAAATGATGAAACAAATGGTGTTTAGTTAGAAAAAAAGTACATCGAAATAATGAATGTTATCAGGTTATTTTGAGTTTCTGCTACCTTAATGCAAAACATTGAAAGAATTACAGAATCCATTAGGTTGCAAAAGACCTCTGAAATCATTGAGCCCAACTTCTGACTGAACATGACCTTGTTAAATAGACCATATTTCCAGTCCCTTCTTGAACAGCTCCAGAGATGGTGACTCCACTATGTCCCTGGGCAGTCCATTCCAACATTTAACAATCCTTTCAGTAAAGAAATTCCTCCTGATGAATTCTTCTTGATGTTCAACCTGAATCTCCCAAGGTACAGCTTGAGGCCATTTCACTTGCTGATTTTCTGGGAGAGAAGACCAACCCCCACCTTGCTACAATCTCCTCTCAGGTAGTTGTACAGAGCAATAAGGTCACTCCTGAGCCTTCTTTTCTCCAGGCTAAATATCCCTCAGCAACACGGAAAAGAGGGAGCATGTAGAGATTCTATCCCTACATATGGCATATCAAACAGAATGGCTGTTTCAAGTCTTGATTCACATCAAAACTTTGTCCAACATTCCCCCAACAGGATCTGAATCTGGCTCCTGGATATTTTAATAAGCAACAATATCTGAAATAGAAAAAGGAAAATTTCAAAAAATATATGACTAGGTATTAGCCTATCTGTGTAATTACAGTGCTAACATCAATTCTCTCTTTGGAGCAATCAAGATATTTTCTAGTCATTATGGGATTGCTGAAAGCTTTACATGGCAAAACAACTGTGTAACTTCAAGTGAAGAACCTAAGAGGATGCAACTGTATCATGTATCTTGTTCTTCATTGGAAAGCCAGATTTCTGCATGCATCCCAGTAAACTATAGATAAATACTAAAGCTTTTATGCCTCCTGATTAAAAAATAGCTTATTCTCCTAGTCTCATTGCATTCAGCTAATTCCTAAACAGCAGTGTTAAAAATGCTACTATCCAGCAGTTCAATTGCTGTCAATGCTAATATCAATAAAATCTGCTTAAAAGCAATGTGAATAACCATAAATATACAGTGCAACAGGAGGAGCCCTAGACAGGAGGCCCTGTGATAGGAAGATATGGCTCAGGATTCAGAGGAGACCTGTGCTTCTCCAGAAGAACCCCTGAGGCCAATAAGAGGTTTCAGGTCACTGAATATAGTATTAATGTTTGTGCTTAGGAAACCAAATTAAAAAAAAAAAAATCTTAATTTATGCAATACACAGAAACAGAATAGCTTTGTTTTTATTTAACTGATTTTAATCTCAAATGAAAGTGCTAACTAAAAATAACCAAACTAAAAATAGATAAAGAAAATAAAGTTATGGGCATAAGAAGGAACATCCGATAAATTAGACAGGAAATGTACATGGATGAGCAAGAGAATGATACATGCAAGTTAAAATTTGATATAAAGAAGGTAAAGTACATTAAAAAAGAACCAGAACCCTTCCTGCTCTATAAACTAGCTATGAATTGTTATCCATGACTTAGTATGTTTTTGTTTCTCCACATTTATTCTGCTGAGGAACTCAGAGTATCTATTAAAGGCATTATCAGGGATCGTAACATGAGAGTGACTACCACCTGTGTTTCCTTGGCAAAATAATGGAGTTTATTTTTGCAGTAGATTAATTTTATGAAATTGGTCTAAAGATCATACAGATAGATCACAATCTCTTTTAAAAAAAAATAAGAAAAAAACCAATCCCTATCCATAGACACAAAGGAAAATTATTAAAACGGAAGGTCTGTACACATAGTGCAGCATTCTCCTGAAGTTAGATATGCTAGAGTTTCTGAGCACAATATTTGAGAATAAAGGTAAAAATTCTTCCCTGAAGAATTAATTTCTCCCTCCAGCTTTACAACAAGCCTTTCAATCACTTTTTAGTTCATTGTTCAAGCTCCTCTGTATTTTAGGCCCTGGCTTTGTCCTTAGCCAAGCCAGTTGTCTGTGGCCTCCTCAGGCAAGGAAGAGAAGAATATGATATCTGTGCTGTACACAGACAGAAAAAAAAGCAGCAACAGAACAGATCTGGATGTCCATGTTGTTAAAATATCTAACACATAAAGCATTGACCGTTTTCTTTAAGAAGTATTAAAACCCAACAAAAGTAGATTAACTCTTTGTACACATTACTCAGAGGAAAAACAAACAGATTATTAAAGTATGCATACATAAATATTGATTTAAAACACCAAACAACTCAAACGTTTTTCCAAATCTCAAATTATTTTCTTTAAATCTGGAAAGAGACAGATGGGGCTTCTCCTTGGGATTAAGAAGCCGTGTGGAAGCTAGTACCTTTCAATAGTCCTGTGAAAGGTCAGCCAGCTACCCTCTGCCATGGGATGTAAAATTCCCAGGGTGGGAAGGAGAGCAGGCAGAAATCTATCTCTAGCATTATCATCAAAAACTCAGAGATAAAGGCAGAAAGAACTAGGGGTTTAAGCCCTGCTATGGAGACACAAGGATGTCTTGTTAGTCAGTGTTTGAAGCATTCTAAATTTTGAATCCACTGTCTGTTTAAACTAAAATACATAAATATAAAAGAGAACAGAGTCCAAGTCGCCCTACTGTCCATTTTGAGGGAGACACCTTTTCCCTCCCCACATAGAAAGGGAGGGAAACAAACACAAAGTCTTGCAGAAAAAGCATTAATTAAAGCGTTAAGAAAGATTCTAGCTATTGTGCTCCCACAAAGTAAATACCTGGAAGCAGTTGCTTCATCTAATTTTTGAAAACTCATCAAAGCAATAAGAGAAAGACACAAATCACAAGTAAAAATGCTTTTACTTAATGCATTTCTCAGAGGTCCTTCGAGGCATAATGTTACTAGGGTAATAATAACAGGTAGATAAGAACAGGTCTTGACGTTCAAAGGGCAACAAGACACTGGTGTTGGAATAAATCTGGGAGCAGACAACAGACTGTTTCAAAGAAAAATTTGTGAAGTAGAAATTACTTGAGACAGCATGGAATAAAAGAATTTTCTCTCTAGATTAATTTTCTTACATCTAAAGTAGGCTATGTACTACTATACTGTTCTTACAACTCTGGTGACTTCTCTACACAAATAAGACTAGGATTTGTAGATACAGAAAATAACTTTTTATGAGGTCAAAAAGCATAGTTGAAAGTTTATCCACTCAATACAGATCATAAGAGAAATTATCTCCATTTACAAACTTCAGGTTTAACTTATTTTATATAATAAAATCCCATAAAATGATAATTTTAATGATTATTTACACAAGCCCTATTTTTTTTCCTACCATTTGTTTACTTCCTTTAGCTAGGAATGTTCTCAATCCCATATACTTACTATAGCAACAGAGTCATTAATCAAAAAAGATAGCTGAAAGCAAACCCAAACAACAGCTCAAAATAATACTCACAAAATAATCACAGTAAAAATAACCTTGTTTCACTTAGTAAGGCATGTTAAGCTCTAGCCTGCTAAAGAAAGGAGGCAAAATATTACTTATGTAAGGTAAAGACTCATTTAGCAGTTAATAATAAATCATGGAAGCTTCCTTCCATTGTCATTCTTTTCCTTCACAGTGTGACAGATTTCATTTAATTAAGGGAGGATGACCCGGGGCAGGAACAGGCAGAAATTGTTTCTTCATGGTAAAATAGTAGTGTTATAAGACATCAAGATGGCCAAAGTATCTCAGTTTTGTAAAAAAATAAAGTAGTTGTCATGTACAACCTTTCTCCATGTGTGATCAAGTAATAAAAACTTTGAAAAAATCTTTAAAGTCCTGTTTTGTTGTAAAATTTGATAGTTTGAAGTCCCATCAATTGATCTCAGGTTTTACTACTTTTTTAAAAGCCTTTTAAAAGACAAATTCAATTAGACAGTATGAATCATTGAGAAGAGTGCAAAAGAAAAGGAAGAAATTTTGGTCATTATCTGTTTTTTTAAAAAAAGCCTTAATGAATAATTATACAAAAATTGACTGCACAGAGCAATAATGTCAGTGGTGTACAAATCTGTGATGTTGAAAGAAATAAGTGATTTCAGCATCTAAATAGGTAATGTGACTTGATACTCCTAACTCAAACCATCCAGAAAGTAATAATTTAGGATATAAAAACACATAGATCCTAAGGTCCTTAAAAATTTATAAAGTATGCAAAGAACATCCAAATCAGCCATAAACACTTGATGTGATATTTAGACTTTTGTCTAAATAAGAAAATAAAAAAGAATTTTGTGATACACATACAATGCTAAATCCCACTTAGCTGCAAAGCTCCTTGGAGAGATTGAATAACTTAGTGGTCTTCCCTTAAAATTCTGCATAAAGAAGAAACATGGAGGGATGTGTGTGGAGAAGACTGCACTCAGTTTTCTGACTGACACAATACAACTTTCAAAGAATCATTCCAGTGCCAGACTGTACTATGATGAATGCTTTCCTACATTCACACTCACCATTTTTAAGACTGGAACAGGACTGTAGATCTGACTGCTATAACACACCTTTGGCCTGCAAAATAATTCTTCACAAAACAGGGCGGTGGCTGCCATTTGACTGCAGTGCATCTTCAAAAACTGACGGATGCTAAATCTGAAGAACTTGAGATGCAGCTGATATTCTATCATGGCCAAACAGCCCGTTCCAGTGGCTAATCACCTTGACTATTATATGTGTGGCTTATTTCCTGCCTCGGTCCATCTGCCCATGTATATTAACCAACTGGGGAAGCACTAGCCTAGATACTGCTTATGCCTACATACTGGAAATGCACCTCAACCAGCTGAGTACCTCCTCATGGCCACAGATCGCCCTGCCTAGAAGATGCATTCACCACTGTAGATTTACTTAGCAGCTCACCAGGTTCGTATGCCAAGTATTTACTCTGTCACTGTGAACCCAAGGGACAGCAAAAGAATGCTACTAACACTGCATCTCCATATTAAATAGGTAGTGTCAACTTCTGAAGGTTAAATAGTAAAGAAAAAAAAATAGAAAATAGAGCTGTAGAATAAACCAGCACATTTTTCCCAGAATTTGTCCATGCTCTAAAGCTTTGAGTTAAGAGTAACCAACACCACTTTTTCCCATATTATTATGGGAACAGAAGTAACTTAGAAGATTTTTTTGAGAAACAACTTGAACTTTGAATTAAATTCAACATGCTCTCTTCAGAATATTTTTCTTGCTTCATTTCCCTTTCCCTAGAACATCAAATAGAGCTTTCCTGATCTTCAGAAGTTTCATTTTTAAGTTTTCAGGAAAATGCTGCAACACTGTTCTCACACTGTATGAGGTTTTATATTTTCAGGTGTGAGAAGTTAAAAACTATCACTTGTTCTGAATTCTCCACATGAACAGTGAGATGCCAAGGCTGGACTTCTTTCAGTCTTGCAGAAGTTACTTTCATGTAAATAAGCCAAGTTAGGGCACTACTCCTACTACAGTTGCAGCTTCTAGCTCGACTGTGTTTCACTGAAATTTAAAGTCGGGTAACGCAGAGAAGAGAGGAGAAACCTAAACTTGTTTTCTTTACGTTACATAAGGAGAATAGTGTCCTCACTTGAGAAAGAGAAAAGAGACTTTCTGGATTCTCTGCAAAAAAAAAAAGGAAGTTGATTAATTCCTAATACTGCCTTTGATTTTCACCTTCCTTTCTGATACCTACCATCATTTTAGGTTGTGATCTCAAGAAAGGACTGTTGGGTTTAATTATACTGAGCAGGTGAGGGAACTGAGATTGTAAAGTTCTAGAGAAATTAAGAAATTAAAAAGACACACTTATTTTCCCCTTTTCTTTCTGCTTAATGTCCTAATTTTATCCTCTCTTATTATTTCTCTAAAAATTGGATTTTTAGGATTTATTAATCTCTTATTTTTTTAATTTGGTTTCTTTAATCGACGCCCGTGATGAGTGCACAGATGTAAGCTGATGCTCAGATATTTTCTGATAATCTTTCATTGACATGGATATTTTTAATTTTTTTTTTGTCATTACTGTAAGTGTTCTTGATTGGTTTTATAAGAGGTATTGAGTTTTAAGAAAATATGCAAAAAGCTTGCACCTTTGTGCATCTTACCAAATCTTTTTGACGGTATGTTTCTGTTCCAGTTGCATTAGGAACCATAGCAACTGCAGGGAGGGAAGCTGAGTATCAGAGAACTATTCCAGCTAGTGAAGCAAATCTGTAGTTAAAAGCAAGAACAAACCCATGATCATGACTTTTTTTCACCCTGCTACCTTGTCTGTTCTGCATCTTAACTCAAAACCTGGGATGTTCCTGAAAAGCAGAAATTTGAATTGCAATTTTTTTAATCTTCTTTCCCTAGGCTCCAGTGACTCTTCTGTAACAGTGACGGTGTCTAGGGCTTCAATATAACTTAGCCCCTTACTTTCAGAATATACATATATATCTTACCTACAGTTTATGTAAGCAAAAAGAAGTAATCATTGGAGTTATTTCACTTCATTTAAAACAGACGTATTTGATCTCATTTCCTCTGAACATGATGGGACTAAGTGCCCCTACTTCTCATGTAGACACTGCCTTGCTGACTTCTATATTCTGAAAGAGTGAACTCGAATCTTTTGCCCAGAACACAGTGTCATTTGCTTTTCTCAAGGTTTTGCAGGCCATCCTCTGAGATCAGCACCTTGCTGTAGCATTAGGCCTGGAGGACAGAACAGACACCCCATGACATCTAAAAGGCTCTAGATAGATGCCTGCTGGGCAGCTGAATCAAGCCCTGAATCTCATCCCAGCGATCTACTGTTAACACCTTTGCCTCTAGGAGGGTCACACTGAACTTTTTCATTAAACCATTTTGCTCTTAGGCAGTTACCTACCTTTTCTTCTCTGCATGGTGTGCTTCTAACTTCTCGCTATTTCATCTTCCATGTTCTAGGCTAGCCTGTACCACAGTAATGGCACCAAAAGAGGAAGCAAAATCAAAGTTCTTTAAACCAAAGGGGTCATTAATCTGCTTCACAGTAAGGACTAAGTGTAGTGAGTGGAGAAAGAGCTATCTTTAAATCCTAAATTATAATAAGTACTCAAAAAACATTATCTTTAAAAGAAAACAGCAGATTTATGATCTCCAGGTGTTAAAAAAAAAGCCAGCTTAATAAGCCATTAAATATAAAACGGAATATTAAATGAAGAACTAAATCTTTCCCATGGGAGTAATCACTGCAAAATTTCCTTAAATATTAGCTTTTACCTAATAACACAATAAAGAAAAAGACCTTGCATAAAACAAATTACAGATTTTAATCCTCTACTCTGAAGGAAACCCTTAAATTAAATGGCTATTTCAATTTATTTTCAAAACAACAAGAGTAAGTCATGAACAATCAAGTCTCTCCTGGGACTGATCAAAATTGAATTTGCAGTTTCTTGTACTACGCTGACGATCATTTACAATAAGATGAGAATGAGAAAGGGAAATTGTCTGTGGGACCACTGAGCCAGGTAATAGCTTCAGTATAACATGGTCACACAGCCGAAATAAAATTAAAATGCACATAGAATTTTAATATGGTTCAAGTAGGCCTTACTTTGCTTATAGGATTCAGGTTTGCAACTTTTAAGTAACATATCTGGAGTGAAAAAAACTAGTCATTGGTGATAATCAGGCATTTCACGTTACCAGCAATTTGTTTATACTAACATGACATTAAAATTGTGTACGGCAAAACAAAGAAAATTAGCTTGCAAACTATTTCAGTTTGAAACTGTCATGACATAATGAAAGCACAAAGGAACGCCATTTTATAAGTTCAAATTTCCTTCTCTGTACATCTACAGACCTTGTAAATTACAACTACATTATCCTATTTTACAAAACTCAAAGGATTTCATAGGCACACTATAAAGAACAAGGAATACTTCAAATATTTAATTATTTTCAGAGGCCTAACAATAAAGAAATATATTTACATATCCATAATGTGTTCTACTCAAGTAGAGAACAAAGACTGGTATACTTCACTTTAAAAATAACACATTAACTTGATTTGAAAGAAATCTTCTCAGCCATGTTGCAAACCTGGCCCTGCTGAACATCTTTGCTATACTTTGCACAAGTTTATTTCCACAAGCAGCCAGCTCATGCCTATTACAGTGGTAGCAGTGGAGGGAAATGTCCACTGGAATTTAGATACATATCTCTTCGTTCTTAAGAGAAGTTAGTTAATTGTCTCCCAATCAGCAAATAATTCACTTTTTTAAAAGTCTGGTAGCCTTAAAGGATTCACTGAAAAGGGCAATAAAACAAATGAGATCTGGACACTGGAAGTGTATCCAGCCCAGAGCTCCAATAGATCTTGAAAAACAATTGTTCTAAAGTGATTCAGGCCTGTGAGTGCAGACTGTATTTATAAATTATACAAATAATTAAAAATACTCACTGGAGGAGCACCTTCGGTTTGTGGCACACAAACAGCCTAACCACGAAACCAAAGGGCTAGTTTTTCACTTTGCTTCTATCACAATGGATATTAAGCAGGTTCACAGATAAAGACAGCTGGAACAGGGAAGAGTTACACACTGCAAAATAAATAACCCAGAAAACAGCCAAGTCTCCTCAGTAAATTCTGCTGTATTTTTAGACACTATCAAAAACCCCTACATAAATGGCTACTGTACAAGTACAGAATGGCTATGCAGCTGATCTACAGCAGATCTGTAGCATGCTGTATTGTGACCTGCAAAGCATATGCATTTCAAATGCACTGAAATAGTGAATACAAAATGTTCTCTTCCAGAACTTGAGGACTCTATCATGGCACTCCTCTAGTCTGCACAGACCTAAATTCAAGCCTCCAGTGCAAGATGAAATTTGTAGCTTTATTAAAAATGGATATTACTTGTATCTATAGCTCTTTTAAGAATCAAAGCACAGCTACTTACACTTGCTCATGATGTGTTTTATATTATTAAGTTTGTTTCATTACCACTGCTAAAATCACTGTCATCTGCTTCATTTCATCTCACACATATCTTTCTGCTTAATTCAAGAACAGAAAGTAGATACTCACTTCTTATTTTGCACGTAAGCAAATTGCCACATGATAAGCAATAGCATGAATAACAGATTTGACAATATGTTTAAAGAACTTTCTTTACTATATTGCTACCTCTCCAGCAGGAGGAAAGCTCCAAGCAATAAGCTAGCTTTCATTTACATCAGGATAAAAGCAATCACGTCCAAACAGCTGACAGGCTGCAAACTCAAGCTTGAGTTTACTGCTCAGTAATCTGCTTCAGTTCCCAAACTTTACTCACATCCTTGCACTGTCAGATTGGGTGGCTGTAAGGTTTCAGAAAGTAGGAAACTTCTGAGGGCTCTTACTTTGGTGTGTAGAGTAGACTCACTGGGGCAGAGCTTCAGACACACCTCAGTGTAAGGTTTCCAAATGTGTGAAATTTAGCTAAGTGTCCAAGCTGTCTTTACTGCCAATGGTGACACTGGGCTCAGCTCAGTTGTCTAACCATAGGTTCCTCGTGACATTTGGCAAGTCCTGAGGCCTTCAGCAAAAACCTTGAGTTTTTGTCCCCACAGGAGCAAAATTCTACTCCCAGGTTTATGTGTAGAGTACAGCCCTTTTTTGCATATTACCTGGCTTAATTCTCTCTTTATTATACTTCATCTACTTCAAGTACAGGTATAATTTTTACAGCAAATGCCAGTTCTTGGCTTTCTAAATTTTATGATAACATATTTTAATGTTTTATTAATTCCAATTTGATGCAATGCTACTTTCCCTCACTTCTCCTTTTTGTTGTTTTGACAAGATTTTTTTTTAATTTAAAAAGTCACTTAAAATACAATCAGATATATCCACTCTAGAGGTTATCATGCCTATCTTTAAAAATTTCATGTAAGTACAGATAACATTAGGTTTACTCCTCTTGGGAAAGCAAACTGGCTTTACGGCTCACAAAGCCTTTGAAGTGCAGTACATGATTCCACTTCTAAGCAGTTTGTCAGGTTCACTGAGGTGCAATTTGGAAAAAAAAAGGTTAAAAATAAGACAGTTTATACTGTAAAAACTGCACAATTCTTTGAATTTCTGATGTAGCATTGTAGTTAATAATAGCCTAAGTATCTGTTGAAGTATCAGTGTATAGATCTGTTAGTTCTATACACAATAGTTCCACTAATAATGAAAAAAAATAATGTACCAAGTTATGAGCAAATCTGTGTTCTTTTAATACTGATATATAATATTCTAAATTTTAACCCATTCTGCAAGAGTCTTTATTACTGAAGCAATCCATCCCATTATGTTTTAGTAAAGAACTGTGTAATCTTTTAGGAAAGTGATTAATGAACAAACTCTTTTTGCTAGAGCGTAACACCCACAGATTAATCTTAAAACTAGTTGGAACATTCAAATCACTTAGCTTTTATTTGTAAATCACATTTTAAACCTGTCCTAAGGCTAAGAAAAGTTGAGCAGTCCAGTCTAACTCATGGTCTGCAAGCAGGATTAATCTTATTTACATGATTCTTGGCAACTGTTTCCTTGTCCAGCTTGTTTCTAAGATATACAATCCCCAAAATTTTTAACCAAAAGCATTTTAATGTTGTCATGGGAAAATATTTGGTAATATTAAGCCTCTATTTTCTTTGCTGCAGTACAACACCATCAGGGCTTGATCTACTGTAACGGGGTACAGATAAGTACTTTCTTATGAGTAGCTTTTTCCAAGCAGATTTCAGAGCATGTTTTTTCTCTCTTCCTTCCAATTGTTCCATGTCTTTCAAGTACACTAGCCAAAACAGAACAATGTTCTCCAGTTTACCAATGCAAAACAAGTTTCAATTCACAGATCTCTGCTGTCTTTCAGTTTAAGAATCTTGTTGCCTGCCTGACAACAGTATGAAACTGCTGACTTTTGTCATCTTTTGATCTATCATTATTCCCAGAACTTCTCCTACAGAACAAATCCATTGCAAGCTATTCCCCATACTATTATGCCCTCCACTGTTCCTCCCCAGCTAAATGTAGCACTTTGCATTTGTTCCTATTGAACAACGATTTTTTCACACTGTCTCCATCATGTCAGGACTATTTTGAGATCTATCTTCCAACAAGACTTGACTTGCTAACTTTCTGAGTTTTTTCTTTTTCTTAACACAGAATAAAAACAGTAAGTGAAAAGTTTTATGTGTACTTGAAAATCTTGGAAATCTAAAAGGCTGCAGGCAATTCTACCTTTGAAATAATACCAAACATTCATTCAAAACCATTAACTTTATACTACCTTCTCTGCTGGAGATCAGTCTTTCAAACTCCTGCATTTTGTCAGCTATTAGCTTCCCAAAGTTCTCAAAATAAGCAGGAAGCAGGCATGAAAATGCAAATCTTCTATGGCCACTGCTCCCAAGGAATTTATGCTTAAATTTGTACTTCACTTCTTTTTCCTAATGCATAATAACTACATAAAGCATAAAAAAAATCTAAATTAGCATATGTCCATACTGATCATGGCATTAAAGAAACATAAACCAAAATAGTAGTTAGCTAGGTACTAACAAAAATATGAAAAAAACATCTTAGAACTCATTGAGTACGAGACTGAACAGTGCACCGACATCAGCTTAACTGTAATTCAGACATTATGGTAACTAGGAGAAATAATTGATGGCAAATGAACTGGCTGAGACTAGAATCCAGGAGCACAAGTGCATATTAGAAAAGAACAATTTAAGAAAAGAATGATGTGGGGAAAACTCTTACAGAAGCCAAATAAATCCCTGTGTACATATATATATATATCCCACAGGAGTGCCCACAGGCACAGCACACATACAGGCAAACAAGTATTTGAAGATAAGAATGAGACAGAGTAGAACCAAATTCCTTTGGAATGACAAAAGACTTGCTTGTAATACAGAAATAAAACTCAGGATTAATAATCAAATTTGAGGCATTAATCTAAATCTCCAGATTTCTGCACTTACAGCAGTCCCTTAATGCTGTGTTTTATGTATATACAGACATAGTGCGTCCAAGTCTAAGTTATATTAGCATAATGTTTATCCTGCTTTTTATTATAAAGGACTCAAAATACCATATGAAGAGATGATTTCTGAAGTTAATAAAGTCTGTATAATAGCTTTGTTCCTTAGACCAATCAGAGGGTATAATGATTCTTCTGTGTTATTAAAATTCCCTCCTTCCTCAGTCCAGAGGGGAGCATGATCACAGCTGTGGGGAAGGGCAGCAGAGCAACTGAGAAAGAGGAACATAACTCTGGTGAACCAGACATTTTTGAGACTCTCATCCCTAAATATAAGAGAGTGACAAATGAAGTCTCTCAACCTGTCCACATTTTTGTCTTTTAATAGAACCCTTAAGTTTCATTTAATTGAAAGAAGTTGGGATTCACATTTAAAATATAAAGGATTATGGAGATGAGAAAGAAGAAAAAGTTGGAGCATCAAAGCAGTTCATATTGCAAATGATCTGAAGGGCAACATATCATTTGAAACCATGAGAGATATAGCAACCAACTTCTAGCTGGAAGTTTTCTGATCTTCAAATCATTCTACAGAAAATTTCACAAATGGAAAGCAATTGAATCAGTGCCAGAGCACATTTAGTTTCACAAAGACGAACAGAAATTCCATTATTCTTATGGCTTACCAGAGAAAGCAGCTCAGAAGATTTCAACACATTTTCTAGTTCACACAATTTACTTTAGCTACTGACTAGAACTTTATCCTATTTAAATGTAATAATTGTACTGTGATCTCAAACAATATGATGCAACAATTTGACTTCATTTAATTCTGCTCTAGGATAAAGTAGAAATTGATCTACTGTGTAGCAATAATTTCACAGAAAAACATGAAATTGCATCAAGAAAACCTGATTCAATATACTTCAGAACTTACATGGCAAAGGCATTAAATTTTTCGTACACAGTAGGAAGTGTCAAGTAATGCTCTATTGAAGAATGGAGTTTATTACTTATTGCACAGAGACACACACTTACCAAGTCCACTGTTTCAGTGACAGGCAGTCCCATTCAGAAATGATTGATGCTTCCATATTTATAAAAACTATGCTACAGTACCAGAGTTGCCAAATATAGTAGCACAAAGAAAAGTCCATTTGCTTTGGACTCCACAACTAAATTCTTATCTCTAAATTTCTATTTCAACCAGACAAGCTGCTATCTTGTTCTATGACATACATGGCCACTTTTTAAAGGGTTATGAGCTCTCCTGTCGAAAAACAGTGAAGTGACACAAGATCTGCTATTCTGTTGCACAGCACTCCATCCTACCAGGGATCACCAGATTCTTAGACATCTATTCAATTCGTCTCCAAATTGTAGAAATTGTAGGGATGGGGTTTTTTCTCTACACAAAAACTGGTACTGCAATGTGACTACACTGTAACCCTGGTGGCACTTGTAATCTTTTGATTACAGGTATAGACAAAGGTCAGTGTCAACTTTGACTAACATTTAAAAACCGTATAAAATGAGTGTGTACATATTGAGAGATGTCTACAGCACGTAAATGTAAGATTTAAAAGGGATTTGGGTTTATGGTTACTAGAATGGAGATGTTATAGCAATCCCCGTACAGCAGCAACAATCTCTTCCTCAAATATTAAGATAAGAAATACTAAAAATCAGAAATGTGAAAGAATGGAATCCTATCAAAATCACTGTCTTGAAACAAAATTATCATACAGCTTAAGTTCTCTAGTCACCTTTCCCAAGGGAAAAATTATTTATTGCTCTCCATAATGTATCTCCCACTTACTGGATTAATATCTTATTTAACTTAATTGTAGCCCATCCTTCTGTTCCCCTACCACTCCTCAAAGCTATTAAAAAGTAGATCCTCAATTAAAAATAAAATGCACATTTTGAAACACCTTGAAACACAAGGAAAAAACTGTAACAGTACTCAGTAGGACCCAGAGCACAAGTGGAGCAATTTGCACTATGAAACTTGACATGTCCTAAGAGACACAGAATTTTTGCAACATTTGAAAATTGCCAATAGTTCTGTCAGGAGGCAGCACTTACAATGCAGAACCACAGAATTTCCACAAACATTAGAAGGTGATAAAGATATGTCAATATACATAGATGAATTTACTCATATAAAGACACATGCACACACATAAGTTAATTGACAGATGGGCACACAGCTGCCTCCTTTCACCAACACGGTCACTGTAAAGTCCCTGGTAATTAGACACTCTGAGGACTCAGGATCTCTAGACTGTACTTACTGCTGAATGAAAACACACCTCTGAAGACTTCCAGAGTCAGATACAGATCACTTATTTTAACTGCCTACTTCTCTCTGCTGAATATCTAAGAAACTGACACAAAACATTAGCTATTTGTTCTGTTGGGATCTAGTCCACCCCTTGAAGGCCAACCTCAACATATTTTGAGAAGAGGCAGGTGACAGCAGCAACAAGATCCATGACATCTGCTCCCTTCTCTACACACCCCAACAATCCCCTTCACACTTTCTGCGTGACTCCTGAGATGTCTGTCCAGTTGCCAAAGTAGTAGAGAAGATAATCACACTCCTAGCCGCCCAGCCCAACCTCATCTAAACATAAAAGGATTGCCTAAACATTTGGTGGTGATATAGGCACCCTGTCATACTATAAATCAGATTGGAAAGGACCTTAAGGAGATCTCCAGACCAAAGTTCTGCTCAAAGCAGGGCCAAAAATTGAATTCAGATCAGATATAATGTCTTACTATGTTCCTAGAATTCCAAGCTGAAAAAACATCAGCAGCATCTTATTATGGTTTCTGAATCTGAAATTTTGCTTTAATTTTAGTTAGCAATGTTTGCAATTCTTCAAAAATTAGCGGTATGTTCAATAGCATGTTTTTCCACAAATCATTACTTCAAGGTTAAAAAAGGTTTTAAATCTAAACAATACCAGAATCTATGCAACATTCTGTTACATAAAAAGAAAATAAGGACAAAACTACTAAAGGCTACTTCATACTTCGAAAATATGAGAAGTGTTTAAGGTACATAAAATAGATTTAGATTTTAAGTATATGCTTTGAAAACGTTTTGTTTAAATGCAAATAATGGACCAAAGACAGCAGACCAAATTTAACATATAATAATATGTATGTACCAAACTCTAGGTTAACTCTTTTGGTACCAAGAAAAAGATAATACACAGAAGTTGAAAGGAAGAACAAAGGCAGAAGAGAGATGGAAAGATTTCTTTGTACATTTTACCAATGATCCCCTGATTGTAACTTTGATTTTAACTTTTTCAAATTGCCTTTGACAACTGTGTTAAGCAGGCTAAATGGCAAAACTCCCAAAAGGTGGAGAGCAACGTGCAACTCCAGCTCATTTTTAGCATTAGACAGCCTGAATTTAATAAAAAGGGGTGGCAAAGTCAACTTTGCATTTTAGGACCCCATTCTGCTAATTACCTCAGCATCACAGGTTAAAAACAAGAGAGTTGCCAGAAGGACAACTTCCCAAGCCTGTATGAGACTACATTATCCTTTCCAATTAAGTGATCATAAGTGCTAATAAGTACATATGAACAGACAAATGACCAGACTTTAGGGCTTTATTCTCAACACATGTGAATTCCATATCTCTTTCTATCACATACCTCATATCTCTACTATTTTCACATCTCAGCTCCTTAACCAATTTCTGCATTAACTTATGCCTAACTAAATAAAAAAGAAATTAATAGTATATGGAGAGTTATCACAAAAAGGAAACTCCACCACCAAATAACTATTATTTATCAGGTAACCTCCCATTGTTTATTAAAATAACTATCATTCAACCTGTAATTTTTTTTTCAATTATATTTAGAAACTCAAAAGTCTGCAAAACTAGATCTTAAAAAAGAACCTCAAGATCTCAAAAATAAACTAATCACAAATGTCTATTAGAAAAAGACACAGAACATAGTGGGCTGAAATAGTGGTATAACAAAAATCTCTCTTTTGTAGCACTCCAGGCAGTAATTGTGCATTTTAGTATGGCCCAAGTTAAGGAAGTTAAAGAAGAACATCAAGTTACAGTTTACAATAAAAATCAAAGCATCTTACTAGAATAATGTCTTACTTTTTCTCAAATATAATTTTTTAAAAGCCAAAAATTCTAAAAGCAATACAGTTTCTAATCACCTGCATGATTTAATACTCCTTATTTGAAAGCATAAAAGCATAGGGAGAAGCTAAAAATTAATAGATAACTTCCATGACATCATAAATAATCAAAGAAGAAAATCAAGAAAAGTATGAACAAGTTTGGAAACAAAAAGCAGAAAGCTTTACCTTGAAAAGCAGCTGCATTATGAGATATTAAAAATTTTAACGTAGCGCTTGATGTTTGAAGCACTTGCTGTATATCTTGCTTTGCTGCAGTCTGATACCTTTCTTCCATCTTTTTGGTACAACATGTTGGATTTTTAGAAGTACAAACCTGGAGATCAACACCTAAGGAAAGGCAGTTACACTAATTAATATAAAACAGAAGTATGCAAAACACAAACACCTAGAAAACAGATACACTTTTTTTTTAATTATTTTTTTTTTTACACAGTTATTGACACATAGACGAAGTACCCAAAGCTTTAAAACATTTGGTGTTGTTCAACAGAAGGGGATACTAATTAAAATTCTGTGGGAAGAGTACACTTATTACAGTTAATTAAAGACAAATAATATAATTTCTCTGAAATTGTAACCTTGTTCCAGCTGTGAATATTGCTAACTAATGTTGGTAATTTATGTTGAATATGCACTGTACATCATGATGCAGGAGGTAGATGTCCCACTCCTGGAAACATTCAAGATCTGGTTAGACTGAGCTCTGGGCAATCTGATCTAGTTGAAGACGTCCCTGCTCATTGCAGACCAGATGACCTTTAGAGGCCCCTTCCAACACAAACTATTCTGTGATTCTATGATCCTCTAGAACAGTGAATTGCTGGAGCAGCTCATGGCTGGCACTCCTGTGCTTCTGTAAACCTTGGACTAGAAAAAGCTAACTGCTTCCAAACATTACAAACACACCAGTGGAAAGCTCATTCCTGACAGGTTCATAATGAATATGCTTATATTAACTTCTACATGGAGCAGTCCTAACTTCCAGTCTAATTTCCCTAACTGAGTCTTTCTCTAATGTCAAACATTCCCATGGATCCATGACACCAACTCCCTACTTCCCTGATAGATTGTGAGACATTTCTACAAAGGAGTACTTTTTTTTAAATTTTGGGCAGGCTGAAATCCCAGGGGGAAAATTTAGTACTTTTATAACTTTACAACTGGAGCATAATCAAGCATAAAAAGCATTATTCACCTTCCTTCTTATCATGTGGTATTCCGAATATTTTTCTTTTTTAATACTGTATCTAAACAATGCTTTCTAATATAAAGAACAAAAATATTATGAAAGAATAAATATGAGAATTTAAATTACATTAATACAAAATTTAACAGTCCAAACTTTGTTCTCAAATATGTTATTTCACTGACAGATATGACAAGATTTCGTGAGAAACATAGTGAGAAACTTACTTTCATTTTCACAACCTTTCAACTTCTACATTTTAGTTATTAACAAATAATATATAGGGAACTGCTCACATGCAGTTCCCATGCACACAGGTACACGAATAATACTTGTCTAATATTAAAATGAAATAACATAAAAATTAGCTCTATTACCCAACAGACATAATTAGCTCTATTACCCAATCTTCTTAGTATTTTGAACAATTGTTAGTCACTGCTTAGCTTTGAAACCTTTGCCTCTTGTAAAGCAGAAGCTAATTTGAAACTTTATCTAGGCTTTATGGACTTGACTATAGCTTCAAGAAGACACATTTTCAGCAAAACTCTAAAATAATAATGAATATTTGTATATGGCTTCAGATGACTCCTCAGTATTATTTTATTCCCTTGATTTTATGAAAAATATTGTTTTAAGCAGCATCTTTTGAACATGGATCTCATTCCCAACCCTAAAGGAATTTTGTTTTATAGTTTTAGAACTTCTGATCACATACATATAAAGTACCTTTTATTGACCTTCTTTTGTTCCAGCTCATTAAACACAGCTGCTTTCATTGGCCAGGAAAAAGTAACCAAATACAACATACAAAGAAACCAAATGACTGAAAATTGAATCGTTGCTCAAAACCAACAGATGAACAGCTTACAGATAATGTTTTAGAAGACACATAAACCAGAAAGTGAAACAGGTCCTTCCATTTCAGTACAAGCATTATTAAAAACCCCACACAATTATTATCTGAGTTTTCACATCTAAAAAAACTTTCCATCTTCCACAAGCATTGTTTTATCAATAACCAATTTTGAAACAGAGGGAGAAAACACTTTCTACTGCAAAAAAGCATATTGGTTTTTTTCAGTACCAAATTCTGATGGCTCTACACTGTGATGCACTTTGAGACAAGATCACAAGACAGCTAGAAGTGAAATACCTTAGCCTGTAATAAAAATATAGTGAAGTAAACAGTTATGGTATAGGGAAGGTTTCAGAACTGAAAATAATCTGGATGAGTCTAGGAAAGAGTTAGGGAAGAAAACCTGAATTGTTCTGAGGTGCAAGTTTACCTATCTGGAATTGATTTCAAACTTTTATTTGTGGTCTCAGCTGTACAAATCTGTATTTTCAGTACCTTGAGACAAACAAATACTAACAGGATGAGGACATTAACTGCCAGGAAGAGAAGATGCCAGATCTGTGGTGAATTTCTGCCTGTCTGTTTAGACTTCCAAGAGATCAAATCCAGGGCCTGAAAAATCCCCAAACAGGATTGTAATGACAAACAGTCTTTTAAAAGCCAGCACTGAAATGCCATATGGCTTGGAAGCAATTGTCAAATCAGTGGTTTATTTCAAAATGGATTTGGAACCTGTATCAGATGTAAGTCCTCCTCATGCTTATTCTTTAGTATTTATTAACTTATTTTGGTTACAAGCACCACTCCAGATTTAGCATTACTTTCTATCACAGTGATTGTTGTAAAGTACTTCAGCTTTGCTCAGGAAAAGAGATGGGGATCAGCCTCAAGCACCTGGCCCTGACTGTCGATACTACTAGACTGTTGAACTACTACCTCACTTCTTTCTGTGGCTCTATTCAGCAGGCACCAGTATTTCTCTCACCTGCACTTCAAGAGATGGTGCATTCTATATACTGCTTTCAAAGGGAACTCCAGACAACACTGCAGTACAAGTTTGGCTCCTTCCCTATACAATCCAAGCTCATCTTCCTGCCTACTAAGAAGCACCCCAGCAAGGTGAAGCCATCCCTCCACACACCCCACTACAGGTCACAGAACAAAACCTGCCTTCTTGTCCAAAAGCCCTCCTATTTTTGAGACTGCTTGAATTTCAGTGCAGGAGAACCCACAGTGTCTTGGCGTTACAGAGGCATTGCACTGGTTCTCAAGAAGACTCAAGAGAAAATCCCACAGAGTGAGGACAGTCCATTCCTTCTACAGGACACCAGCCTTAAGCAACATAGACATAACCCTGACTTCCTAGAGAAGCTGAAAGATTGGAGATTGAGATAGGGGAACTGCTGAATCCATTTCTTTGTTGATTTTAATGTCAAAATATTGTCAAATTCTTTTCACAGTCATCATTTTGTGGATCCAGAGGTGAAACATTTACACAGACACAAAATTATATTGTTGGTAACAGTCCTTACAAAAACAGATGTGATATAATGAACACCAGTAACTGATTTGACAGAGCAATTCACTTTGTCTCTGAGTAAATCACTTTCCAGACCTCTGAATTCTGAATGCCTGTTAAACAAATAGAGTAATTAGAGGTATCCCTGCCTCCATACAACAAATAGAAAAAAAAAATTTTGACTTGAGGTAGAACCAAAATCCAAATTATCTGAATGTAAATTATATTAGAAACCCAAATATGATCCTGAAATTTCATTAAAGTAACCTGCTGGATTTTAAACTGACTTCTATTGTTACTTTAAGGGGAATTAGCAAGAATATTTTAATTTGAATTAACAATAGGACCCCTAACCAACTTTTTCTGACATTATCTCATTCTTCCAGAATGGTTTTTCTCATTTTTTCAACTTCATATTTGTAATAGTTCTCTACCAAAAAGCCTTTACAATAAAATTTATAATAATCACAGACTTCACTCTCTTTTATGCTTCTTGTTCTTGTAATTGCACACATGATCTCCCAATGTTTGCCAAAAAGAAGCCCAGATTGATTCCTGATGGAAAAAAAAACAAAGCCCCAAAACCAAAAAAGCTAACAAATAGAACCAAACAAACAAACAAAAAAAAACTGCTGGGAAAAAATATCTCCAGCACTTTTCCCTCCCACTTCACTGGGAATTGGCTGATTCCACAGTAACAGCAAACGTAACATTTTTCAGTAAGCCACAGAATTCAGTTTTTTGGTGCAAACAGAAGCCTGAAAGTTTGTTCACTGACATACCTACCAGAGGCTCTCTGTTAAGAAGGCAAGAGTGAATGGCTTACCAGCCATCATATTCTGCTGTTGCTAAAATCATGTCAGAATGGTTTGGGTTGGAAGGACCTTACAGAACATCTAGTTCCAACCCTCTGCCATGGGCAGGGACATCTTTCATTGGACCAGGTTGTTCCAAGCCCCATCAAGCCTGGCCTTGAACATTTTCAGAGACTGGGAATCCACAACTTCTCTGTTCTACGTATTCTGAGAGAAAGAAACCAGAAGAGAAACATTATTTGCTACCAAGATAACAAGAAGAGCTCAGCGCCCTCATTTAATATGTCTGAAAAAAATGAGCGGAAATTACCTAAGAACTCTAGATTTACTAGCATATAGGGTAAAAGATAGAAGTCTTCAAGAAAGTTGCTTAGGTTACAATACCAAAAAGGATATACAATACTTTGAACATAAAAAATAAAAATATTTGAAAAAGCATTTTGCAGACAACAATTTTTTTTCCTCCCTTTAAGATACCACAAAAATAAAATAAAAAAACTCTACACCTAATCTTTGAGTACTCTTCATATTTATTTAATTCGTCATACAGCAAAAAAGTGTCTTTTAGGATTTCTAATTACTGAGGGTATTCTATAAAGTCCAACCAAAAATGTAATTGTAGTACAGAACCAGACAGGAAAAAAACAAAGTATTTTTACAACTAACATTTAAAATCAGCATGAATGCAATAAATGTTCCAATACAGTATGTGATGGGGCGGAGCATAGATCTGTACTATAGTTCACAAACCACAATTACAAAAGACCAATAACAGTTAGTCAAATGTCTTTATTGCTAGGGGTAGCAATAAGTATCTTGGTAAATATATTAATTTATCTTGACTATTAGTTGCCATTTTCAACACTATTATATCCTTTCCTATGTGGATGATAACACAAACTCAAATTTGTAGCTTCCACATCCTTTGAGATCACCTTCATGTACATATATATGTCATTTTTGCATAGGATGACAGAGGTATTTTTTTCTCCCTTTAAGATACACAACTTTTATACAATAGCTGTAAATCGAATTATATAAAATAATGAATAGGTTTTTGAGCCAAAATATATTCAAAATACAGACACATGACAATCTCCAGAACTAGAATTTGCCTGACTTACTGACATAAGGCTGCTGCTTGTAGTCCAACTAAGAGAAAAAATGTGAATGGTACAGCCTTTTATTTTTATTCATGCAGTGAAAACAAGGCAAATATAAGCCCTATAACTTTATTGATTTCCATTGTATCCAAAACCATACATCAACCAGCATTCCTGCTGTTCTTCAGCTGGTGATCCTACTCCACCCCAAGGATTCAGCTTAAGACATTTAAATGAAAGAGTTCTTAAACAAGTTATGTCTGAGGTACCACTAAAATAAAGACACAAAGGCAACCCAGTAGAGGCATTTATGCAGCCTATTGACGAGAACACCAACATTTGATAACAGAGTAACTCCAAGACGCCACAAGCTGCACTGGCTGCCCACAAGGAGCACCTGAGATGCCAAAGGTACCCCACCCACTGCACACTGCACTACCAGAAAGATGTAAGTTTCTCAGAGTTATTGACTCTCTCAGCCCCATTGAGAACATTATGGAAACCCTAAGAAAATTAAAATGCTGCCAGATGCCCACATTTCAGCACCAAAATTAAACCTTGTAAAGACAGCTTGGACACCTATTTTCATTAGTGGACCTACAAAAAAAGCATGTGCTGTATAGGTCTGTGTGTGTGTCTTACATGTGGGTGCATGTATGCATCTTAAACATATTTCTTAGTGCCATCAGAAAAGGTTTTAAAATATGTTTACATCTTGCCTCAAAAGCAGGCTTAATAGAGAAGATCAGTAGCAAAAGCTGACGTTTCTTTTCTCTTCACATTGTGCTTTGAGCCTGCGAATACCTTTAATCACATCTAAACCTCCTAAAATACTAATTTAATCCCTATTTTCTTGTCATTGCCAGTTCTGGATAGATTTTACTGTTTGCAATTATTTGTTTCATGGTATCTGAGATCAATGCTATTCAGAACAAGAACTCTGGAAGCAATGTAATTCCTTCAAAGAGTGAAAGGCTGCTGACCACGCAGCTGTACCACACCTCCTGCTGCCCACTGTTTGCAAGGGCAGCAGCAGAGAAAGTAATTCTTTTGTATTCATACAATTCAAACATGGCTTTTTCTTCTAACAGGAAATGCAGAAAAGTAAAAAATCAAAAGAAGAAAGTGAGTGGTGATATAAAAAATATTATAGGGCAAAGGAGGAAATTGGAGGACCAGAGCAGAAGAAACATCTATAAGGTACAATAGTTCTTTTCTCTTGAGTCAGTATTATTTCCTCTTTATCCCTAGTACACAAATAAATGGTATAGTAATCAAATAAATGACAATGACAGAGAAAGCATGAAAATTACAGTAGGCTATGGAATGAGAAGAATATAGACAAAGTGATACTGAGAGTCACACAAATAATCAGTCCAAAAAAAAAAAAAAAAAAANAAAAAAAAAAAAAAAAAAAAAAAAAAAATCATCGACAGGGCTGTAACTCAGATTTCACTTTCCAGACACCTTCATTTGCACAGTACCTGTCTCATCAGACTTTCTAATTGTTTATTTTCTTTTTTATCAAAGACAATTATAAAATCTTTAGGTTAGGACAATGCAAAAAGACAACAATGCATGTTGATAGATGTGCTAGTAATAATTAGTGCTCTAATTTTTAAACTACACACTGCAATATTGACTGTGTTAAGCATTATCTGTCACATTTAAAGCTAGAGTCATTAAAAGCCCTATTTTGGAGGGATTCCTTTAAAATAAACCTAGTATGCCTTA
>VYXF01001425.1:1014556-1037355 GCA_013397295.1 Polioptila caerulea
AAAAAAAAAGTAGCGCTTTGGGGAACTGCTAGCAACAGGCTTAGCATTGTCAGTAAGGAACTCCATTCATTTTGGATTGAAATGCCCAACTTGTTATTCTGACAAAAGTTTCCAAGAATTCGGCAGTCTTCAAGGCATCTTCAAAAGTTTCAGTTTCCGGAGGCAAACGTGACACGGGACCAATTTACAAACCCCTGTCCTGTCTACAAGCTGAAGTCCGATGGGAACTATTAGAGCAGCCAAGGAAGCAGCTAGGAGGCATCAGGTTACCTTTAGAACAGCTTTCTTGATGCCAAAATCAAGAATCTTCTCCATGCACAAATTTTAAGTCATACCTTACCCCTTACAGCCAGAAATTTTTCTTCGTGTACTTTAAACTGCAAGTGGTCATTCAGCACTGTAAAACATAAGGCTTTCAATTTAAAAGAAATCTTAAATCCATGTCAGCAATTTCAACACCAGACTGCAAAACCAGTTTTAAGTGTAGATTATGCTAGACATTCATTTGAATACACTTAACAAACCGAAACATAAGTTATTAAAATTTGCACTAGAGATCAACCACTACTGAGCAAAGCAATAAAACAATGTCATTATCCAGTCTACTGAATGACAGTTCATAGGAAGGGGAGAGGACTAGTATTTCTGAATCATCCATACTCCTGGGGCTTGGCACTTTCTGTCAACAAGCTCCAATGAAGATTATTTGAAACGTGCTTTAACAGAATTTGTTCTACTGTTCTTATACACTGATGCATAAAGAGTGATCACAGATGACAGGTTACAATCTTATTGATAAAGCACACTACAGCAAAAGACACTTAGGCCCTTCATGAAGAAAAGGGGGGGAGGGGGGCAAGAAAACAGTGAGTCCTACTGCCAATAAGAAGATTTGGTTTAGATTAAAATAAATAAATTGCAATGTCTTGTTTGGAAGGTGGTAGTAGGCAGTGAACCCCCTGTCATTCACTAAAATACTCTTTTTTTTAAATATTGAAAAATATCACTGGGGAAAACAATCTGAACATGGGAACCAGAGAACACAGGATCTTATTCAGCAACTTGAAGATGGTTGGAAATTCTGGAAATCATGAAATGCCGCCCTCAACACCTAATACAAGGTGCTTCATAAGATGGGCAGCAATCCCAGTAAACTTATGAAAATAAACTACTAATATTCAGGGAAAAACTCTATCAAGTTAAGAAAAATATATAAGTATTCCTACTTACAGATTTGTCCTTTATGCCACAACCACATGGAAGTTTGCCTACAGCAACAGATGATGTTGGGAAATCTCTAGAACCCCTCTGCTTCAAAAGGAACCAGTACTTTCTCATGTCCTCCACTAATAACAACTCAGAGAAACCTCTATCCTCCGACTCCACAGTTTATGGGAAAAGAGAGGGTTTTGGTAAGAAATTGAATGTACATGTTTTAACTAGATCTTACAAGATAAGAAAGATTCTAGTTTAGTCCAGAAGGTGAAATGGGTTTTTGTTTGTTGGGAGATTTGGAGAGTTGGTTTTTTAATTTTTATTTTTTGTTAATAACTTTAGGATAGGAAGTGTGAAGGAAACAATTATTTTTTTGCTTCATTAGGAGATTGAATTTAATTTCAGGTTTTATGCTTCAAAGCTTCCCTGATTTTAGTCTTAAAATGTGTATTTTAGCTAACAAGTTTCATGAACTTAATTATTCTGAGATATACTAGACTGAATTTATATTTGCTAGTGGTGTTTAGCTAGTAATGAGCAGGCTCTTGTCTCTTGCCATGGGGCTCAATTTCATGACTCTGTTTTGAATCTAATGCTTTTTAGTGGGCACATTATGCTTTTGCTGGTAGCTGTAGTGTTATACTGCTTATCACCTTACTGTGCCTGGGAATGCTTTGATAACAGCCATGCAGATGTGCCTCCATGAGATGGCACAGCTGCATGTGGCTGCTGTTTCTGTCTTGCTGTACTGGACAGACTGGAACTTCAGTCTGAACTTGAGTTGAAAGGTCTGTGACCTGTAAATGAATCCGTGATGGAGAAGAAATCCACCTGCAGCCCATGGAGAACTCCATGCCAGAGCAGGTGGATGCCTGAAGGAGGATGTGACCCTGTGAAATGCCTGTGATGGAGCAGGTTTGCAGAAGAAAGAAACTCCTCTCATTTTAACAGGAGAATATATATACATATATATGAAGTTTATGAGAGAACATTAGCATTGGCTAGACTTGTATCTTCTTGGCCAAAGCCCTGATATACACACCTGATGGCTCCTCATAGGTATCTAGCTGTTAGCACAAAATGATTTAAGAATACCCCTTCTACAAATTCTTCTTTTGCCTCTTTTCCTTAATCACAAGCAATATAACTCTATTACCTGAAATACTGGTGCAATGCCAAAGGAGGATCTTCAATTTATTCCTCTAAATCACAGGAAGCTAAAATGAAGCTTTCTATTATTTTTGGCACACAGCTAAGTTTCCTCCTCATCTACACTAATGACATTCTCCTTCGGACTGTCGTAATGACTGAAAACACTTTATACAGCTGTGCCACCTTTCCTGTTTTCATGTCTTCAGACAGTTACTACAAAAACAACCCTTTCCTTTGCTTTGACCATGTTCACTTTTCTCATATTCCTTGTTGTGTCAAACGTGAGTTGCTTGGCTTTGATTGCATATCCTTCTAGGTGGTCCCATCTTGGGATGCAAAGAGGAGTTTCTACTTCCAAGGGACTACAGCACCTATCTCCATCTTCATTACTTATGAAGATTACTTATTACTACTTATTAAATTATCATATACTTTTATGCTATTTTGTCTCATGTATCTGAAAGTAGTTCAAGCATCTATTCAGCTGCCTCATAGTAAAAAAAAAGACTTGAAGAGTGATTTAGAAGAATAAATGTTTTGACTATTATTTTTATACATACCACAGTAAAGGAAGTTCTTTAAGAAGATTAAGAAGACAGACTGGTGTCTGTGTTGACTGGTATGTTCACACCAACTCTCAGTGTCAAATTCTACTTCCAGTCTATTATATGCTCTCTGTAAGTTCTTAGTTTTGATAGCATCCTTTTGATTTTTATATAGCTTTGAAGAGTAGGGATCCTAGCACTGAAATAGAAGTTCTTGAAGTTACAGCAACAGCATGGAGAGGAACAATAACAAAACAAAAACCACATAATAAATCACCAACTTTTTCTTCAGTTATACAGAACTAATTTAATGATTCTATAGATAGTAAGAAAAAAAAACAACCAAACAAAAAACACAACCAAAAAAAAAATAATCCCCAAAGAGTTCTCTATTTGAGGTTGGGATAATAGAGCTAGTAAAGTAGGACTAAAAGCTACACAGCATTCATATTCATAACAATGCCACACTTACCAATGATCACATAAACTTAGTGAGACCTGTAAAACTTCACATACAACCCCCTTCACCACAACTCAATTCATCCAATGGTTCATTAAAAATAGAGTTGAAAGAGTTGCTACTAATCTTGCAAAAGTTTTACCTGATTTTGACATAAATTCTCAAAAATATTGGTTGGGATATTTTGATTTTTTTTAAAGAAGGGAAAAAATATGAATTTTAGCTGAAAATCTTTTTTAACTCTATGAGAAAACTGTATTATTGTTTCATGCTTGCAGCAATACAGAGTTGTCAGCTAAGAACTCAGGTAGGGACAGATGAGAGAGAGAAGACAGGGGAAGTGTGACCAGGGGAAGCAGACCACAGAGGAGTACATTACAGTAATAGCAAAGTTTTGAAGGGACCTTTAAAGGTCCTCTAGTCCAATTCCCCTGTGATGAGCAGGGACATCTTCAACAATCGCAGACCACCAGCATTGCTCCTCCTGCCCTCAAGCACGCAGCAATGCCATTCTTCCGTTCACTTCAGCTGAGGCTTCCCCCGCGCACGACGGTCCCAGCATCCCTTCCCGTCCCAGCTCCCGGGCTCTCCCGAACCCTCTACACGCTCTCCACCTGCCCGCCCAAACCAGCCGGCCGCCGCCACCCAGGAAGAGCCGCTGGCAGGCAGATCCGAGGATGCGCTGTGCCTGCCCCGCTCCCGCAGGTGCACCCTCGGCTTGGGGACACGGGCATAGGTCCCCTCTCCGTCACACACCACCACAGCCCCCGGCCCCAGCTCTGCAGTACTGACTTCCCCCTAAAATGAAAGGGAAAAGGATGAAGAAGGGCAGACCTGGGATCCTGCCTTCGCAGGCACAGCTTCTATTCCTCACACTAATTCCTAATTCCAGTACTCACTTCAGAGTACTGTATCCAGAAGGTAATTGCACATCTATTTTCATAAAGATTTTATTCACTTAATAATTTATACTTCAAACATAGCTCAGCAGTCAGCCATTTACTTTCAAAAGTACTTCTTTTTACTGCTAGGTACAGTGTTTCCATGGAGACTTCCTTAGAGATTCTGGGGTGAACACTCTTAATCTCTTATTTTCTTTTCATTTTAAAAATGAGGACACACCTAGGCACTCCTGAAAGTCAGTAAAGGTTTAAGTTTCTATTAGTAACAACTCCCAGGCATCTATTTTTAGATTACTGGAAGATAGACGCTGCCACTGTTGAACAGGTGACCTACCTAACCATTAGTTCCCCCTTGAATTGACACACTAAGATAAAGAATTCGTAGGAGGTCTCAAATTTAAACCAAAACACAGTAACTCTGTTACATCTGATGTAACCAAGTATAAAAAAAAATAATGCAGTCACCTTCATTTTCTTTATTACCATTCACACATTGAAGATTCAAGTCACTGGCTGTGTCTGTCTGCTTGACACAGATCCAAACTTTCCCACCTCTCCCAAGTGAACATGTGAGATATTGATGTATTTTTTTAAATGGCAAGGCTATGCAATGAATCTTTGATATTATCTTAACAGCACTGTAGTAGTAGTAGCAGCTGGTCTGGGGAAAACCAGAATACCAGTCTACCAAGTGGGATACCCTTTCTACACATGACCAAGAATTTAATCTAAAAATGCTAGCACCAATCTTTTGCTGCATTATAAATACACAAAATACATTCACAGCTTTCTATTCAAAGGCTGTTGAACTTCCTGCCGAACCACATCATGTGCTCTTTTTATGGATCAGGCTATATTTATCAGGACACAATTTCCATCAGCACACAAAAACTTTATTAACTTGATAATGAAATTCACTGCAAAGTCAATTTCCAATCTTAAATTTCATTTAAAAAAAAATAAAAAATCACTGTGTAATGATGTTAATGGCTATATGCCTAATGCCTATAGTTATTTGTTAATAGGTATTTCTCAGCTGTTATATCTATGAGATGTCCAAAATGCCTAAGTTATAGGAAAAACCTTCAAATGGAAATAATGTGAATATCAAAGCCATTCACCACACAAGGTTTCATTAATACTTCTATCCCTGAACTACTTGTGAAACATCCTTCAAGATTATTTCTCATTTTGTATTAAACAGCAAAATGAAACCAGTATCTGAAAAAACTAAGGCCAAGGTCCTCATTAAAGAAAAAAAAAAAAAAAAATAGTGTGCTTAAGGAGATACACAGATACCACAAATTTTCCTACTACATCCTACTGCCGCACAAAAGACCTAACTTTTTTCTTAAAGACACAAAATCTTTCACAAACTGAAACCAAACTGATCCCCATTAATGAGCTGACTAGTCCTGGATGAGGGTACACCTCAGATTGGTGTGTTTTTCACATCTTCTCAATAGCATTAACATATATTTCACAGAAGCCATATAATACATGTGAGCAACTTAGGAGTCCACTGTAGGAACAAGCATTAGTCAATGCAGCATGTAAATACTTCGAGATGTCAGTCTGCTGTTGTCCACTGGCTGTTCTGAAGTACTGTGTAGATAATACAAGCATGTAAATTCAATCTTACTACTACTGGTTTCAATAAAATTTATCAACAATTAATGTTAAAATAGAAATATGATTAAAAATAGGAAAAAGTGATCACAGAACATACTTGGAAAGAATTTTATAGGTTTAGAAGAAAAGCTAAAGGAGCTCTCCAGTAAATATTGTATCTCTAACGATATTCCAGCCTTGTGTTCAGGTACAGATCTTAGATGACTTTAATATAAAGAGAATAGTTCAAAAATAATAATTTAAAAAGAAAAATAAAAGTGAGGGTAGGTATTGAACTGATTTTTTTTTTTGCTTCACCTTGCTAGTATATGTTCCTTGATGAAATATTGCTAAGATAGTGTAAAGCTATACAGAAATCAGAAATTGTGATCAGCAGGATGATTTTTGTTCATATCCTCCAGAAACAGAAGGAAATAAAAATGATTTTAATAAATTTGCACATTATAAAGACTCCTCAAATCCTTTCCCCCCTTTTTTCAGTCCCAAACAGAACTTCTTTAGCACATAACATTCAACTGTACAGAAAGAAAATGCTACACCCTGACTGCACTTGCATGTAACTGATGAAATCACTGTATGATTTCATTCACTGTGTCTTCTCAAACTGCTCTTTACCTCACTCTAATTTGGAGGGCCATGCTGTACCTATAAGGCTGCATTCCCTGTGATTGTCCTGCAGTGCTGTTTCTGCCATAAACTACAGGAGTTTCAAGAACAAAGCATGAAAAACAAGGCAGAAAGGAAAACACTAACAGAGTACCTGTACTAGTTCAGGATGGCATAATGCAAATATTTCATCAAAAATACACAAACTGTATTTTTCCAACATTGCTGAACAAAAATAAATTCTACATTTTCCTTTTCTCTGTAACACGGAAAACCTGTGGAGTAATGTTCCATCTCTCCAGTCATATTTTTGGGGGTCAAAAAGCTGGAAAAAAACATCACCAGAAGTTTCTAGTCTCATGTCTACACATTTATCTAAGACTTTCTCCAGATTTCTAGGACAAACATTTTCCATCAACCTTTTTAATCCTCTTCAAGTTTTGTGTTCATTAAATGGTCCTGCAATGACTAAAAAGACAGCTAATGTAATCTTGCTTTATCAAGCACCAGTGCCCACTAAATCCTTTATTTCCAAACTCAAACAAAAGTGCTTTCCCTTTTAGGTAAATAAGCACTTCAGCAAGCCTGTTTAAAGACTGTCTACATGCTCATCTCTGCCTCTTTTCCAGAAATGGATTGATTATTCTCTCCCTCCTTTTTTTTTGGTCAGGATAGCTGTCATCTGTCCTACCTGGATAATTCTGCAATATGGAGCAGGGATGCTGCCAGCTATGCTGTTTTTAATAACATTGCTACTGATTATGAACTGGCATTTTGTAAAGAAGCCCCTTAATAATTATCTTAAGCTAGACAACAATAGTGGAGTTTATGCTTATCTAAGAACTAAAAAGGGGATATTTACCTGGTGGCTTAAAATGCAAGTTGCAAGTTTCTGGCTATTTACTAAGTTCTGATTCCAATTTTCCCTTTACAGTTCTAAATAATTTGGTACAGTTAGAATTGAACTAACTTGTTTCAGCAGTATGTATTGTGATAGCTGCAAAGCATTGGAGCCACCAACTGTTCAAACATGGCAACAGCTACCTAACTTCCATTCCAGAATGGTAAATACAAAACACATCATGCTGAGTTTTGAGACCACTGAGTTTCCTTCATTACTTAAGACATAAAATCATATTTACCCCATTAAAATTATGAAAAATTTGTATTGCGTAAAAAGGATACCTATCTCAAATTAATATATTGCCATCTCTAAAGATACAACATTTATCTAATACCCTAGAAGCTCTTCCAGTTCTCCTTTCAATTTGACACTCAAATGAAAGACAGTTACATATATTTAAGCAGCAGATGCATTTCCTCGCACTCTAGGTCATAAGTTGACACAAGCCTTTAATAATGGATTTGATACATTTGTTACTGCAAATAATTATATCCAGAATTTTAAAACAATTATTATATTAATGAGCAAAATGAACAGTTACCTCAGAGTATACTCTTAAAAACACCTGTGTGTTCTGCAAAAAGAACACCTTGATGTTTTTGAAGTTTATCTTGAACTTTTGTTTCCAAATCAACATATGTTTTAATTCCCTCTATTTAATTTCCTTACAGTGCCTACTTTAACCATAAGTTCTGTCATTGAGCTCTACCAATTCAGTTAAAGCAGCCAAATATCTCAGTTGTCCCAAATTCTGACATTCTGTGGAGTTGAACACACTATTTGCAAGTTTGCTGATGACACCAAGCTGGGATGTGCTGTTGACTCTCTAGAGAAACAAGCGACTTTGCAGAAGGATCCAGACAGATTGGAGCATTGGATAACCATCAATGAGGTGAAATTTAACAAGTCCAAATACCAAATTCTGCATCCAGAACAAACTGGGAGTGGCAGGAGAGCAGCCCTGCAGAAAGGGCTCTGGTGTTTCTGGCTGGCAGCATCATTAGTGTGAGTCAGCTGTGTGTCCTGGCATCCAAGAGGTGAAACCACACCCTGGGGTACATCAAACACAGCATCAGTTTGTCAAAAACCAGTACATCAAACACCAGTTTGTCAAGAGAGGCGATTATGCCTCTGTATTCAGCATTGGTGTGGCCTCACCTTGACTACTGTATGCAGTGCTAGGTCCACAATTTAAGAAGGATATTGAGGTCCTTTTATGTGTCTAGAGGAGGGCAACCAAGCTGGTGGAAGGGCTGGAAGGGATGTTCTTTTGGGAGTGACTGAGGATTTTGTCCAGTTTGGAAAGGACACTCAGGAACAACCACATTATTCTCTACAGCTTCCTGAGGAGAAGCAAAGAGAGAGGTGCTTATCTCTTCTGAGATCAGTCATGGGATATGTGGGAACAGTTCAGAGCTGCACCAGGGAAAGTTCAGACTTTCAGGAAGCATTTCTTTACTGAGAAGGTGGCCAAACTCTGAAACAGGCTTCCTAAAAAGGTGGTCGATGCTTTGAGCCTGACAAAGTTTAAGAGGCACTGGGACAATGTTCTGAGGAATATGCTTTAATATTTTGAAGTGGTCAAGGCAGTTGGATTAGATGATTGTTGTAGGTCCCTTCAATTGAACTATTCTATTTTTACCTGAATTCAATAAGCACAAGAGAAGGAACACCTGAACAATGAGCACAACAAAGTTTGAGAATTTTAACCAGTAGGCAACAGTAAGTAGTGCTAATTTCAGTTTGCAAGTACAATTTGAACAAGATTAGTTTATATTACAGCACTGCAGTCTCCAGAACAAGCAAGCTATAAGGTAAGTGACCGCACAGTTCAACTGTGAGAAATACAGAACTTAGATCAGTTTTACTTTATCTTAACACAATGTTGCACTCATTACTATAATACAGCTCAAGCATCTAAGAAAATAAATATATACTGAGGCAGACTCTACAGCAAGAGCTTACTAAATCAACTGCAAGAAGTTTCATGACACAAAACTTTCTTTAGATATTTAAGCCATCCTAATTCTGTTAACATTGCATGACCAACCAATTCCTTGATGGAGATACCTGCATGAGCATGAAGGAAGAAGGGCTGTGGCAAGGTATAGCTGTTCACTCAGTATCCCAATTTTAATAGCAGTTCCCTCAGAAAAAATACAATGTTTTCCCTGCATGCATTTCCAACCATCTGTGACTTCAGAACTACTTGAAGAACTGCTCACACTTTCTTTCATCATCCCTTAAGGGATTCCATCTGCAAGCTCCCCCATTTTGTCCAGTTGCACCCCTCACCATTCCCAAAGTATTTTGGCATCTTCCCATGTTTGCAGTCTAGGTAAGACAGAAAAGCTCACCCTGACAATATTTCAGGACTTCAAAGAGATCAGGAAAACCAAACCAGCCAGCCAACCAACCAAAACTCACCAAACTTTCTTCCTCTTCCAAACAAGTTTTCCTGAAGATCTTAGTTTCAGACACCACCAGTGAGAATGAGGAAATATACATGCAATGCTGATGTGTCAAACTAGTGATTCCTTAGTTTCCTTATCACTTTTAGTAGGTATTAGACAGCAAGTGATTTTACTTGTTCTTTGCCTTATGCTTTGTGGATTGTAAATATATACTAGCTTTCATTTATTAGTAGCATTCCCCCACACATAAGTTTATATACACAATAAATATATGTACATATACAGAAACACATGTATGTATTGCAACAGAGAAGAGGTATAGACTAGGGAAACAAGAAGCAGTGAAGAAAGAACAATTCCTCAAGTTTGAAAAAAGTAAAAAAAGCTCCTGGTTTGTCTATAACCCATTTCTTAGGCCCCTCAAGGACAAAGAGGAAACATCATTTGGGAGCATAGTTACTTTTTTTGACCTTGTATGCTAAGGGAAAGGCTAGTTCTAAAAGCAAGTCAGAGGAAATCAGAGAAATTGCAGCTATCTGTAGTTTTACTGAAAGCTTCCCCAAATTGTTCCCTGGAATCCACAGGACTTATTAAAATTCTGACTAAAATATAGTAAGTTTAAACTAACATCGTAGTTTTCCTCAACAATGCTATAAAAGGTCAATTATCTATATACAAAGAGTGGACTAGAAAACTTTTAAACAAAGTTTAGGAAGACTGATAAAAATGCTGCAACTTCAGACTTGTTGGCAGATCTTAAAAGAGGAGCCTGAGAACTCTTAGCAGAAGACAAACATAACCCTGATACTAGAACAGACCAATCAGATGAATCAAGATTATAAATTTCTATATCCTTATCACATATGTGCAAATTCCCACCTATCAACCAGGAGCACACTAGAGACCCAGACACCAGGGAAGTCTGATATTGTTGGGGCCATAAAAAGTCAATAGATGAAGAAGTTCCCAGTGAGTAAAATAGAGATAAATCTCTAGTTAGTGACAAGAGTAGTGAAGCAGAGAGCTGCAGCTCTGGCAGGGTGCACAAATCATACAGGAGATTCAATTACTGATTAATGCACCAGTACAAGTTACAGGTACCACATGAAAGGACACCACCTGCCCTGCCTTGCCAGACAAACACACGGTGGTGTTGCTGCCCTATGGAAGCAGTACTGGTCTCTTGAGCACAGTGCACACACACCAGCTCAAGTCATGGCATCATGTATTTATCAAGTGCTGGTAAAGAAACTTCCCACTCTGACCATTCACAGGCTCCCTACCAGTCACCCTGCCCAAGGCCAGAGTTCCACTGCTGAGACCAAAGCCCCTTCCCAGCAGGCAGCTCCAGTGACCTGACGGGAGCCCTGCTGGGCTCCCTGCTCACCCCACTCAGAGTCAGACCAGGTTTCCCACAGCAGTCTCGGATGCCTCGTTCCAGAAAGCCATTTATTCCTGGAGCAGTACTGCAGACACAGCCCAAGCTGGTGCCTCCGAGGAGAAAGCCCTCACTGAGGAACCCCTGGGCTTTTATCTCCTCAGTCTCCCCATGCTCTTGCCTCTCTCTGTGTCCATTCACCTCGATGGGTCACCTTCTCTTCATCTTCTTTGTTATCCAAACACTCAGCAATTCCCAGTTCCTGCTGTGTCTCTGTCTCCATTCACCTGGCTGGCACCACCCGTCTTCATCCCCTTTGTTATCCCAAAGGTTGGCAGCTCCCGGCCTCTTGTCTTGGGCTCCCACTCAGAGCTCAATTCACATCTCAATGTGCAGCTTTTGAGTCCAGCTATCTGCACCAGGTGTATTCCTCAGCAGTGCCGCCATCACACCAAAACCAGACATCCATACACAAAATATTCAAAGCATCTTAGAGTGTAGACTTTAAAAGATCTCACGTTCATGCAAGGGGCTGATTTTACCACACCACCAAGGACCACTTAATCCTAAAGAATGCTTCTGAGCAGCCATGCAGACAGGCAAGGCATACACCTGCATATTTTTATAAAATCTTGATATAGTTTTGTTCCACTGTGCTTTATTAGAACCCCCCAGAACATGATTAGTCAAGTAATTTTACTCATTTGTTGTTTAGGTTCTTTGGCCAAAGCTCTCTTTAGGCTACAGAGGGAAGGCTCAGTTTACTGCTAGCAGTACTCTGAAAGACATAGCTCATGTTTTATGAATATAGTACACCCCTTAAATTTTTCTTGAATTCTAGACTGTTTTTTTGCTTCTGTTTGTAAAAACATGCTTACATTCCTGTAGGCTCCCCACATTTCTTATACAATACAAGGTAGAATGTAACCTAATTTAAATGTCCTAGAATAGGTGATCCCTAACATCCTATAGCTTTCCTATCCCCGAAGGAGAACAGGCCTACAAATCCATACATTTTAGACCAAGCTCTTAATTTAGTACTAGAGAGGCACTTAGCAAGTGGAACTGTACATGCACAGATGGAGCAAATAATTTTCAAGCTTAACTCCACATGGTTGCATATACTCAAATGTAACTCCCAGCTGTCAATACTAAATACCTCAGTATGTATAATGCTGCTGGCAACTCCCACAAACTGTTTTCCCAGGTAATCATTCATATGTCAGAGCATGAATTAGGTCTTTCAAGGCCAAAGATGCTGCTTAAGTTTGGGAATTAATAGGGGAATTTTCTTGGTAGATGAAGGATAGAGCTCAAATTCGAGGCTGAGTCCACACATGCTACTTTGACAACTGCCACATCAAAGTAACCTGGAGAAACAGTCAACCAGTACAAGAAGGCTGACTTTTTGATACACTGGGGTATGCTGCCAGGGATGAAGAGAAAGTGGTGTTAATACAAGAGTACTGTCATCTTCAGATGGAATCTAGGAGTTTTCAAATACTCCATCACAAAATACTGCAGAAAGGACTCTCCAAAGCTGATTCCTTTTTTAAATGCTCTTCATTCTCACAGTGAAAACTTTTTCATTTTTACAAAAAAAAAAAACCCAAAGTAATTTGAAGTAGCATCCTATAAAGATTCTATTCTCTAATCAAGAAACTCATGTTACAATGAAGAGGAACTCTTCACTTACCCTACTAAAGGAATAGTTCAAAACTCTTAACACTCCCATATTTTCTCTTATAAACGCAAAAAAAAACAAAACAAAACAAAAAACCTTTCCCACAAAAACCTACTAAGCCTCCCTATGTAAAATACATCACCAGAGCAGAATGGACTACCTCAGGAAAATCAAAATACTCTTGGACACACTCAAGCACTGTGAGAATTAAGACACGAATTGGGACTAGAATACCAGTCCAGCAAAGTTCTCAAAGTTCTTCAGGTTTTTTTTTTTCACTTTACTTCTCTGGAAAACAAACCAGCCCCCCATCCCTCCATAAAAAACCCAAAACATCAAACCAAACCCACCAAATAAAAAGCAGGGTAATTTACACTTCACTTTTAAAATGAAACTTAGTTTGCAATAAATACAATTATTTCAGTATTATGAACCCAAGAATGGCAAATTACTCTTTATCACTCCAAGCAGAGTTTACCTAGCCTTTCTAGGCTTTCTTGGAGAGATCATAGTTCTAGTCTCCCTAACAGACTAGAACAGTTTTGCTAGGAATTATTTTTCTCCCTTTCCTCCCCTAATCTGCCCTTACATTTTAACCTCCATCCACCTCAACCTCCCACTTCAAAACATGTTAGTCACATGAAAATATGGTATGCGTTTTTCTTTCCAAATTTTAAGTGCAGTACATATTGAATGTGCAACTCCATCTCTCTACTGACTGTGTGTTTAATTACTGTCTGAATTTAATAAACAAACCTTCAAAAGGGACTAAAATAACTTTGAATAGTAGATACCAACAAGTGAACATCTGTTGTCAAAGTGATCTGTACAATCCTTGGACGTGAGTTGCTAGGAAATAAAGGTAAAAAGAATCATCCTCATTCAGAATACAGCTTCAAACAGGAGCTGACTCAGACCTGGCCAGACAAAGAACATGCTCACTTTTGTTTGCACTGATCTCCGTGGATAACCCATATAACAGACTGCTCATGCAATCCCCCTGAGCAAAACCTCCTTTCACTATACTGCTAGAGCAGCCTCTCAAATGCTGCCTGCTAGGATCTATTCATAACTTGACCATTTGGATTTAACCTGGGATCAGTGAGTTTCTGCAAACCAAGACACGTGAACAGGGAGAACTGGAATGAACTACTTCCCTAAATACTTCCCCAGGCACCCAGTAATTAAAGGACAGAGACTGAGCCCAACTTTTTTTTTAGCATCTCTAGTTTTTTTTCCTCAAAGTCTAAAGTACTCCAAGTTTCTTGGCTAACCACTGAAAATACTCCAAGAACCTCTGGCAGGATTGTCAAGAAACCACAAAATACTCTACACTCACTCTCATAATTATGTAAGTAAGCATATTCGAGCATTCCAACACCTTATCAGTTCTTATAGCTGAACACAAATCCAATCCAATTCTTTTTAGAAGCACCATGTACCTACTGATGTATGATCAGAGCTGAAGCTCTACCAGAAGATGCTGACAAATAGAGCACAATATGGTGACATACAGAACATTTAAAACCAGCTGTAGGACCTTCAGTTTGGAACTAAATTATGAACTGAGCAGTTCAGAGGACACAGCTTGCTCAAGGAAGTTAACCACCCTGTGCAGTATTATACTGCAAAATTTCCCTGTGATGGCTGAAAGGGAGAACTTCTGAACACAAAATCCTCCACAAGCCTTGAGAGTATAAGCACAAAGTAATTTCAAAGAGATTCGTGATTGCAGTGCAGTAGTTATTTTGATAGGCACAGAGATATATAGCAAAGATTTGCTTTTATGCTTTATCTGATAACGATGCACAAAACTACATCCCAGAACTGTAGTATCTCACTCATTAAATTATCTTCTAACGAAAATGGTTTAATATAGCACAACCACTCATCTTCACCCCACATAGAGTAATTCCAGTCATAAACTCTAGATATCAATTACTGTTCAATCAACCTGTTTTTCAAAAGCTTTTGCTAGGTAAGAATTAAGGAGATTTTACTTAAATTAAAACCCTATTAGCAGAGCTGATCACACACACTGAGACTTTTCTGTAGTTAAGAAAGTTGTCCCCAAGACGTTCTTGTTAAAGTTTGAAACCTTTTCTGTCAATGTTTTATCAAATTAGAAAAAAAAATCATCAGCCACCTAGTAGTGTCAAGTTCTTAAGTTTGTCTGTGCAAAATGAGATACATAGAAGTTCTTCAAGACACATTTTTTGGTCTTTGGAAAACTACTGGGAAAGCTAAAAAAAATAAAACCAACTTGAATTCAGTTTTACAGGGTTTAACACAAGCATCGTTTATTTCCAACTATTACAGTAATATTCAGGAACTACAGTGTTATTTCCCACATAAAACACAGGCCTTTGCCAAAGTAGTATGGAGTGGGAAAATAAAATTATACACATATATCCAAACACCAAACTAGTGACTCAGTACNTCAGTTTTACAGGGTTTAACACAAGCATCGTTTATTTCCAACTATTACAGTAATATTCAGGAACTACAGTGTTATTTCCCACATAAAACACAGGCCTTTGCCAAAGTAGTATGGAGTGGGAAAATAAAATTATACACATATATCCAAACACCAAACTAGTGACTCAGTACTTCCTAAGTGCTTATATTTTACATCACTGCAGAGAGGACAGTAAAGAATCACAGAAGTAACTAAAAAAATGCCAGTCCTCTGCAACAGGAGAAGCAGCTTTCTCTGCATCAAGTACAATAAACAGGAACTAGTTAATTTGTTCTGCAGCAGAAAAAAGGCCTGCCATAAATGCACTTAGAAGACGCGGGTATCTGGAATCTTTTAAAGATTCTATAACATGCCACCCAAGGGATTTCTTATTGTTGTGCATCTTATCCATTGTTAAATTCCTGATCATTTCTGTCCCAACTGCTGACATGCCCCACAGCAGGACAGTTGCTCTAACATTCTTGTCACAGAAGCATACAGAACAGAGATTAAGCAACCCAAGTTACACTAGTCCTCTGCCTTAACTGAGCTTTTCTACTCTCTTTTACTATCCATTCAGTTTTTTTATCTTCCCTGCCTTTATTCGCATCCTTGAGCACCTTCCACCTTCCAGGGAGTATCGTACTATTTCCCAGAGGAAATAGGCCTCCATTTTTCTACTGCAAGTCAACATGACAAGCTACCACTTACCTGTAGGTCAGATTCCACCAAAGACACTTCTAAATCAACCAAAATCACTAGAGATGTATTTTACACTGACTACAATACAGATTACTTGTATAGCACTTCAGCATTCATCACAGACTGTTCTTTTCCCCCCAAACATTGCCCCATTAATTCAAGCTATACATTAATAGCTAGCATTAATTAGCTATTACTGTCAGCCAACAGTAACCAAAACCAGCCTGAATCCCAGATACTACCAAAACACCAGTCATCCAAGTAAGCATTTCTTCAGTTCAGCTTGCTGTTTACAAAACTTGAGTAAAAATTGTTCCATGCAAAGCATGTTGGCCATACGTAAAAGCCATTTTTTTCCTTTAATTAACTAGGGAGATTGCCTCCCTCAGCTGAAGTGTATGTCTGAACCTGGTACAAATTCGTAATGCTCGAAGGAATCAGTCCTTTAAGTGCTAATCTTCTTGAGGCATAAAATGCCACGAAAGGCTACCTAAGTCACAACTATTTGCATTTACAGCTTTGCTGGTAGTTTGTTACCAATGTGAAGAACCTGACTCACTCTCACAGAGCCAGAAATACTTTTTAGTATTATTATTTTTTAATCCAGCATTTTATGTTCAGGCATTTAAAACCAGAATTATGCACGGCATGTCATCCTAGCAAGTTAAGCATTAAGTAAAACCCCCAACATCCCACCCTATCCCAATAAAAACACCCAAAACCCCAACAACTTGAGCCCAAAATTCACAGAATTGCTCACCCATTTAAAAGGGGAACTAGGCAGAATTAATTTAGTAAGCAGTAAGAATGAAATGCTGTAATTGCTTTGTTAATTTTATCTTTCTTTTAGTAAGAAATCCAGAATAACAGTTTTAATTCATAACTCAGTCTGAACCTACTAGTCAGTTCTCCTCCCACTAAACAACCAACTGGCTGTAGTGTTTAACAGTCTTGTATTAACTCGATTGGAATGAATGCGTGCAATATATTTTTTTTGTCCTGTTTAAACTGCATTCAAAGTTTCAAAACCTGCAGCATTGCAACAATGGCAGGGTGAGCACACACGCGTAATCTCACAGATCACCGACAATTCCCATGCACCACACTGACAGGTACCAGCTTCAAAGAGACATAGGCACAGCAGATACCCTTTAGAAGAGATGTAGTAAATGGAGAATTCTAACAGCACACTTTCATTTTCCTACAGTATCTTTTCCTTTAGACATCACCAAAAATGGGAAGAGGAAATTACCAGACGCTGGCTCTTCAGCGAACTGTGGATTTCATAGCAAGGCTTCTACGAAGAGACACAACACGATGCAGACTCCACTTCTTTCTGTTCTGGATCCATGACACTTCTGTGTTCCATATACTGAATGCTATAAGCCTATTCATATAAAACTACCAGAACCAAACAGAAAAAAGGCTTCAGGGAATTAATTCTATGATTGGGGAACGATAGGGAAAAGTGGTATGGAAGCAAATTCCAATAATCCCAGATTTAAAGAAAGCTGAGTCTTTACCAAGACTTCATACACAAGACCACTTATGAACTTATGAACATGAGTGATGTACTGGCAGAACACAGAGCATTGCAATAATTTTCTATGGTAGAAAGTCAGCTATGCCAGAGAAATTCAACTCTGTGCCACCACAGCAGGGGAGACTCTCTTCTAGTCCTGTTCATTTAATGCCTATGAACAAGCTCAAAATGTCTGTGCCTGACAGTCATCTCACTAGTCAATTTTGATATTCAAATGTCAGCATAAGAAAGTCAATTCTGAAGAACTGACCTGTTTTTTCAGTATCACTCAGTGACAAATTAGTGAAAAAATGTTTCATTTCCCAGCATGCTTTCAGATACTGAGTACACAGAATTTTCTATGGCTAACAGAAAAGGTTTGTCTTACAAAGCTAACTGCTATACTAGGACTACAGGAAGTGTTGATACTGTTTGGAATTTTTTTTACTTTTTGTTCAGAAAGATAACGTAAGCTATGCTCTTCCTGCATAATACACTTTAAAAAAGTAACTTCATTTTAGACAACTCCTAAAAACCCAGGCAGGCTTATCCTCATTGGACCCATCTCCCAGAAGTTCATATGGCTCAGACTAATTCACAGCAGTTCACTGTAAAATTGAATACCCATATCAAAGCCAGTAGAAATACATTTCCCATACATGTGACATCATTAACAAAAAAGCTGAATACATCTGCAGAAAATGCCTCTTGGTATTTCTGCAGGATTTTGTAACTGGCACTTGTTTCAGCCATCTAACCACTCCTCTCTAGTCACATTTTCTACATGAACATTTGAGACAAGGATCAACTTCATCCAGTAAAACCAGCTGAACTTAGCAGCATTACTTCTCTCCCTACAGTCTCCTGTTAACTACTTCAGGGTCTCTGCTACACTGAAATCAATGTACAGAGCTGATAATTATTTATGAGGAAACATTTAGATGACTGAAAAAGCCCAGTTTACACTGAGTTTAGTGTAAGACAGGACTGGATTTAATCAACAATGAGAATACCAAGTTGAAGTGTAAAAGTATGAACAGAGTATTAAAATATTAGGTATTTTCCTAATATTTCCTAACTTGAAACTTTTAAGTTCTACAACCAAATAAGCCAATGCTGTATTGAAAGCATGCAAATAAGACTACTATCAGAAAGGTAGTGCCATAACTGCTTCTTGACTAAAGCAGAGCTTACTACATCTTGAAGATGTTGCCTAAGTTACAAAATCATTTCTCATACCTGCACTATGTAACAAAGTATTTTTTTGGAGTCCAGGTATTATAAGAATTTCTGATGGGAACACAAAAAAATGGCAGTTTTCATTTTCACATGAAGGTATGAAAACTAGGTACACTGCAACACACTCAATGGACAAGGCTCCACTGGCACAAAACCTGCTTGTGGCAAGCACTTGATTTTGGAAAGGCTTCATTGTCCAACTAATACACATCTCCAGGCATTTCAAAACTCGATACTTACATGGGGTGTAAATATGATCACATATTAAACCATTTTCTGCATTTTTAATTTTGAGAATACTGCTTTGAGTTAAACCTGCCATCACCAGCAGATTACTGCAGAAACTGAGCATCCAGAAATCAGGACAAGACACACACCTCATCTGCTGACTCCACAGACACAAGCTTCCTCTAATCAGCAAGACTAAGAAGAAAATTTTAAGCTTGGGAATTGAGTATTTGGGGCAAGAAACCTATGTAAGCAATACTTCCTGAATATAGACAGCAAAAGCAGTAGAAACTGAGCAGCATGCACAAGTCCAACTTGGCTTGGTTACCTCAGAAAGAAGTTTAAGGATGCCAAAGCCCTCTGTATTTTAAACCTCTTGCTAGAGGACAGAGTAATATGGCAAGATAACATTGCAATACCAGAGTTCAACACTCTTTAGGAACGACCCATTTAGCTTCATATTCCATTAGAAGTAAGAAGAGCAAGGGCAGCATTGACCCATATTTTCCCACCACAATAGGAACTCTATTCTACTTTAAAGTACTATATCGGGTCTGGCAGCTTAAAGCAGCAGTGAGTAATTTGAATTTATAGCATTAGTCCCCTGGAAGCCTGTTTTAGAGCTAAAGTTGAATTCGAGCTACGAGTGTAGTTTACTACTATGCAGCTCATTTAACAATCAAGATGTGCTGAATGCTCCACTTCCAGTTTTTAGTGACTCTTCCTAGTACAGCTTTCCCAAACAACCACTCTTAGCTTCTTTGAAGCAGTTATTTGGATGAGTTTTCCTTCAGAGAAGCTCTTGAGGAAGCTCAAGAGATGTTTTATTTCATTGCTATATGTCACATGCTAAGTGATTCACTAAAAAGGTTACAAGCTGACCACTGTTACACTCATCAATGTAGATACTCCACAACAAGTGAACACGTATTTAAGATTCCACAGGTAATGAATGATTAAGGCTCTGCCTGTATCCTCATTTATTACTCTTTAATTTGACAAATTCTGGATGGAAGAACTTGGGCTAAAAATGTGTCTCATTACCATTTAGAAAATGCAGGGTTTCAATACAATAAGAAGCATTACAGAAAGAAGCTGCCGAATCCTTCAGGTAATTTGAATTTGCAAAGCAAGCTTATACTAAACACATCTGAACTTTCATCCAGATTTTTTGATACTAAAGATCTATCTCTTCCCAACAAATTCATGAAGAAATTGTAAACAAGCATTCACCTCAGTTTAATAGAAAGGATAAAAGCTTTAAAAAAAAAAAAAAAAAAAGAAACCACACTCAAGAATCTCAGTGAATCAGTGAATACATACTGTCATAAACAAATCCAATACATACAAACAAGACAAATACAAAAAAAATCCAAGTCTGGTTACAACAGAGAATTACATGACATTTTTTCAAAAAATATCTTAGAAATTTAAAGTTTCATGGATCAGGAGAAATTCCTTAAAGCTATAAGGGTGTTTCAGCCTCTATCCCCACCAACCTCAACAGGCCGGGACAAGTGCAATACCACAGACACACACAGCATTGCAACTGATCCCAACCTGTGTAGAAAGGGGTATAATTTTTCCACACTCACTGACTGACTTGTCACTGCCACAGTCAGTTTTGCATGGATTTGCACAGCAGAGTATCATACAGCTGGATGCAAACCTGCAAAACTAACCAGAGAACAGTGTTCAATAAACAACAATTAAATTATAAGACATACTTAACATGTAGTTCTACAGCTAGCAGTACTTTAAGTGCTTATAATGCAGTAGATTAGTGAACACTACCTGCACTATAAGCACTTTAGTGCTACAAGAGCTGTCATTCACTAGACTGCTGTTAAGGAAGGCCACAAAATATCCCATAACCAGCATTCAACGTCCTTGATGTAGATTATAACAGGCCACCATCAGCTTTGCATAGATTTGCACAACCACTCTCTTCTTGTAGTGCAACTATGCAAAACTAACAGAAGTCTGCAAAGCAGAAAACTACTGGAACATCTATAGTCTTAACCTGAGTGACTGGATGAAGACATAACTTCTTATGCCAGAAGGAGCACTTAGGGCAGTAGATGCTAATCTACTTCACTATCTGCACTAGATGCACCTTAGTACAAAAAGCACTTGACACCACCACACTGTACCTTTCCATTCACTGAAGTCCTGCAAGATCTCCTGAGGCAGTTGTCAACATAATGCTACAAGTGCCTTCACTGCAGTAGGTTCTATATATCACTACCTGCACTGTAAGCACTTTGACATTACTCTGACGCAAACAGCGTTTTTTAGTAATTCAAGATATGTTGTCTACCTTGTACCTGCTGAAAGAAAAGAACAAAAAGAGTATTTGATCAGATTTCAAATTACAAGCTTTGGAAGAAATATTCACATTTCTGGGCTAAAGACCTCCTTCAGAGTAAACTGAAGCAGCCCATCAGCCCAATCCAGGACAGTCATACACAATACTAAGAAGTATCAAAATCAATGCTGAATCACAGTAAAAGACACTAATATGAAAATTAAATAAATGCTTCTCCCACACTATTTTCAGAATGCCACAACAACTTGAAGAGTTTAAAATAACTGACTTTTCAAAGACAAACCTGAATTTGGTTAAGAGCTCCCACCAAATCTCTTAATTAAAAAAGTATACACCCAACTCCAGAAAACAGTAATTTTAAAATGAGATTGAACATATCCTACCATCAGCTTTAGTAAGTCCAGAAATCACCTTATGACGTGGCAGGTACCTTTACAAGTTTCCCAATTACTTGCTTTGCTGTCCAGTTAGAGTATTTGCTGCTACTGCCACAGATACCCTGTCTCAAATTACAATTCATGCCATGGCATTTAGATTGGTCTATCTAGCAACAAAAAGCAGGTTCTAATGATGTCTGTAAAATATACCACTACAACCAAATTACACCTTATTACAGGCCTGAGGTGCAGTAATGCAGGACAGTACTATAGTCAAAATTTGAAAACAGATTTGATTCTTCAATAGGGATATAGACTTGAAGGAACATGTAAATATGATGTCTCCCTTACCTGATACTTACAGCCAATTTATCATAATACTTTAAAACTACAATAAACTAGCTCCTGTTAGACTGACTGAAAAAAAAAGGAGCTTTCTTAAAAGAAAAAAAGAAAAATTCAATGTATCAAAACTAAGGATTTTAAAAACTTTTTCACTGTCCAACTGCTTTAAACAAGTGATTGCTTGGGAAATTTGTATTATTCTCCTCTAAGTGAGTGAAATTGTGGACTGCTACACATGCATCCAATCCCAAGGAACTATTTGGAACTATCAGTGGTCCTAACTGAAGTCGAAGCCTGAGCCTCAAAAGAACTGCTTTTGCCCCTACATTAAAAAAAAAAAGAACTAACTAAAAAATAAAAACTCACCATCATCCGTTGAAAGTAACTTCCTCTGGAAACATATTGCTGCAACATCCACCAAAAGCTTCCTTACGTCCTGCTGCACGTGTAAATACTGCAAAAAAATACACCGAGTTACTTGCTTTTTGTTGCTGAGGAGTGAACAAAGTCACCGAGGAACTTCCCAAACCCGGCGCTCCCCATCGCCACTCCACCCCTCCGAGGAGGGCGCGAAACGCTCCGTACCCCCTCGGGCGGCCATGAACCGCCCCGCGCGACCCACGGCCCGCGCTTTCTGCCCGCCGGGGGATGCCCTGCGCGCCGGGGCCGGCTCCGTCCCGCGCTGCCGGCTGCGTGCCGTGGGCCCG
>VYXF01001426.1:6737-22381 GCA_013397295.1 Polioptila caerulea
CTTCTCCTGGGCAAGGAAAAGGACTTTTAACACCTTGGGGACTTTCCCAGAAAAAGCAGGATCCCCACAGTGGACTAAACCTGAGCACAGTAATTGGGAGTACCAAGAGGCCAAGCTCCTCCGGTGTTCCCACGCCCTTCCCAGCAGAGGAATACAGATTGAAGGGGTCGGTGTAGTGACACCCCAGCCTCACCCATGACCGGTTCAGTGTGGACAAGGGAAGGGTGGCAACAGACAAACAGTCCTGGGGAAACACCCAACTGCAAAAAGTGACAGCCACCAGGCTCTGTTTGTCCCCAGCACGGAGCTGATTTGTGCAATTACAGACTGTCACTGAAATCACGTTGTGCCACAAAATCAGGAAATCTGTAGTACAGACTGAGAAAGTGTCTTAAAATCCAACCTGTTATTTTAAAATGTTTTTCGTTGGGACTGTAGTGGCATTTTCTATTAAAAGACCACATATAGTCAGAAAGGGAGGGGTTCCATGTTGAAGGACATCTTGGCAAGAAGGAAAACTCATGCACATGTGTGGGTTTTCTGAATTCCCTGTAAGTTGTCTACTCCCAGTGACTGTGTGTTCTGAAGCTATTCTCCTCCCCAGAGCAGGATTTCCAGCTTGGCTACAATCCCGGAGGTCATGGTGTGACTATGACATTTTAACCAGGAGACAAAGTACAGTGACTGAATGAAAATTCAGTGTGGAGACACGAGACCANGAAGGGTTCCATGTTGAAGGACATCTTGAAGGCAAGAAGGAAAACTCATGCACATGTGTGGGTTTTCTGAATTCCCTGTAAGCTGTCTACTCCCAGTGACTGTGGGTGTGTGTTCTGAAGCTATTCTCCTCCCCAGAGCAGGATTTCCAGCTTGGCTACAATCCCGGAGGTCATGGTGTGACTATGACATTTTAACCAGGAGACAAAGTACAGTGACTGAATGAAAATTCAGTGTGGAGACACGAGACCAAAGAGGAATAGGAGTATTGATATCCGTGAGCTTCACAGAAATTTCAGAAACTCTGATTGACACAAACTTGACCCAAACACCAAAATATTTTATTTATTTATTTATATTTACCTCCTCTCCTATTCAGTCCTGGGAAAAACCTTAATATTTCCTCTAGAGTTCATTTGCAGGGAAAAAAAACTATTAATGGGAAATCGCTTAACAAAATTTAGAAACTGGTGCAAGGAAAAGAGAGACAGGTGACTGATCAACAGCTCTGAGTGCAGGAATGGATAAGATCAGCCAAAATAGAAAAAGTTGGGGTTTTGGAAGATAGAGCACTTATACATTGCATGGAAAAAAACATAACGAAGCAAACAAATATTCCACATGGGAAAATTCAAAATTTCCTTCCACATCAGAAGGAAAATCTGTTTTCCCCATTAATGGAAGAAAGAGGGACAACCACAGAGATTTGATCTAGACTTGAACTGAGCCCGCCTGGAGCATAGGTTGGAAGCCACCTCTAGAATTCACCAAGTCCATCCTCAAATCTCTCCAGCATTCTGTTCCCTCAGAGAATTCCCATCTCCCTGTAATGGTGGATCAGAACATCAAGTGCCAAGATCTCAGTGGTGTCCACCATAAACAGGATCAAGAGAGCAGGACAAAGAGTTCTCCTGATGGTTGCCAGCAAGAATGAAAAGAGTGATAATCATGAACATAATGGAGAGGCTTTGTTAGCAACTTCAGTAGACTTCATAGGAGCTCTTTGGAATTGCAGAATTTTAAATAAAGATCTACCAACAGCATGGACATGAGGGGAGAGTTGGGGAAATATGGAGGAGACAAGGAGATCAACCAACAATCTGCTTCTTGCCTCATCATTTTGGTTGCCATAACCAATGGGGCAATTAATTTGTGGTTAATTTTTGCAATTAATCTTTGTGGTTGATGATCCTCTACAAATCCTGATTTCTCAAGGTACTCTAAAAATAATGAAAAAATGTCACCAAATCCACCAAAAGTTTTGTAAAAGCCAGAATGGGACATGGTCAATGCAGACTGGGGATGGCAGCATGATGCTCACACATTTTCAAACAGTGTCTAACCCTCCCCAAAGGAGCTAACAGAGGGCAACTTGAGATACTTGAGATCCTAAATCTGCTAAATCATTCCAGCAGCCAATCTCCAAATGCTTACCAGATTCCCAACATCCCCTCTGACACACTGATTCCAGAAGTGAGGAGAGCATTCCGGAGGCCTTTCCCATGCCATGAGGAGCCAGCAGGCCCCGTCGGCTCCACAGCCCCTGCTAAATCTGACTTTGTGGATCACCACACTGCTCCTGCTATTTCAGATGCTTTGGTTTCCCCATGTAAGTCCTGGCCAGTTTTCAGCCCACTGGAAATCAGAGGCCATTGCTGTGGTCAGGCCACTGCAGACAGCAGCAACTGCAGATGCCCAGCAGACTTTGAAATGCCTCCTTCTCCTTCAAACAAAGCTTCAACATCACCAGGCTGCCAAATGTTTGTCTGAAAAGACTGAGATGATTCCTTCCACTTGGTCATGAGGAATCAATCACCATTTAATTGTTAATTTACAAAACAAATGAGGGAAGTTAAAGCTGTCCTCCAGCCCTTGTGGGAAGTGTGGCAGAGCAGCTGCTGGAGCTGAATTTTCAGGAGGACACTCCACAGATGGCAACGATCAGCTCCAAGGAGCACAATTTGGGATCTGAACAGAGGTTGCTCCATGTGTCCTGCTATCTCTCCTCCCACAGTGACAACAGAGACTCTGTCACCACAGGCAGTGGGACCTGGGGCCAGTTCTGGGCTCTCAGCCCTGGGCTGGGGATGGGTCACTCCCCTGACCCCACTGAGGGCCTTACCAGGGACAAAATGGAATCTGAAACTCTCGGTGCAGAGCGAACACCTGAGTGCAGATGTCTCTGCTGGGCAATTTGGCTGCAAACATCCAGCACAGAGATGCATCTCAGGAGGCTGCAGGAAACCAGCTCCCTCTGGTAGGACCTTCCAAGTGTCCAAGCCTTGCCCTGAGCTCTCCAGAAGGATTTCTTAGCTCAGCAGCCTATGAACACAGAAGGACTTTTGCTGCAATGGCACCACTGTTGTGTGCTGTGGTGTGCTCCAGACCACAGGGAAAATTGTAACGGGAGGAGCTGAGCTATGGGTGACTCTGCCAAAGGAAGGATGCTCAGGGTCAGAGGCTTCTCAATGCTGTGGTGAAGGAGTGAGAGCATTTCAGAGCAGGTGGAGGAGGCATCTCTCTGAAAACAACAGCAAAACCAACCAACCAAAAAAAGCTATAGAAGTATAGAAAGATTTAGGCTGGAAGGATTCTCAAGGTCTTTAGAACAACCTCCTGCTCAAAGCAGGGCTGGCTCCAATGCCAGCTGCTCCAGGCTTTGTCCAGCTGACCTCTCCAAATCTCCCATCATGGAAATTCTGTATCTGTGAGTCACCACTCCCCTGTTGTACCATTCCTGGATTCCTCATGACAACAGTGAAACCACTGCTGGAAGGTCAGAGTCCAGCCAGCAGGAGGCAAAGGAACAGATTAAGGGATGGAAGGATTGCAGAGAGCTCATTTCTCAAGAAGGATTTTGTGAGTGGCTGGCTCTGACCTCTTTGCTAAAGATATTTATTTCCCCAGATCACTGAGTTGTTTGAGATGAAATCCTGCTTAACCTGACTTCCAGCAGCCCTTAATGGCACACCCAGGACACTAAAAGGTCATCCCTGCTTTACACGTTTTTATAGACACCAACAGCCCCTGTGTAACAAGGTGGCTTGAAATAACTTTAACTCTTTCCATGGATCTTTAAAGAAGTGGAGAAGGAATGCAGGAGGATTTTGCGTGGATCACTGAGGAGCAACAGCTGTAGGTGACAGTGGCCACAGAAAGGTTGCAGGTTATGCAAAAGGAGTTTCCCAATTGTACCCAGAGAACTATCAAGAGCAACAAATAGTGCAGAGTGGTAAAATAAATCTGGCATTTCAAGAGCCAGAAAAACCCTTGGCTTGTTTTTTGTTTGGTTGGTTTTTGGCATCTCTAGAAGCAGAAAAAGCACTGATGATCCAGATCAGCCACAGCAGTTTGTCAGTCGTGATTGCAAACTGAGTGTGGCTTTTCACCTGTTACAAAAATGTCCCATCTCACTGGGAAGGACCTTTTTCATTCTCTTGCACTCTTAAGACCATTTAAGACTGCTAAAAATGTATATCCTTCTTCATTCTTTCTCTAGGACCATGGAGATATCAAATTATTTAAACATTTCTAAAACACCTCATCTCTACCTGGCTGACAGGGGACAGTTGCACGACCAACAATTTCCAAGAAAGTTCCAACAAATGTCACAAACAGATCAAAAGTAGCAGCTGAAAGCATTCATGTTCTTTCTGAAGGAAACAAACCCTGTGCAAGCTAAAGGAAAATGAGAACTAATAATTACTCCCAGCCAAGTGTCCTGTCACACAGGGGGTGCACACAGCATACTTGGCCGTATTAAATCATCATTTGATCCTTGAGATTGTGTAATAAAAGTTTTCAAACACTTATCCCCATCTGCCAAAACAGGTTTGAAATTACAGGTGATATTTTATTTTGTCAGTCAGGAGCCCATGGAAATGTTAAGGCATGCCACTGCCAGATAATTAAATGTTTTTCAGCTATTTGAAGATGAGGATTATTCAATTGTCATTTTCAAGTTCTTTGAGGTTGATGAAGGTGCAGATGTGAGAAAGACACTCAAAATGATCACGAACAGCTCCTTCCACTGCCTGCTAAAAAATTCACAGTAGAGCCTTGCAATGAAGGCTCTTGCATGTGATCTTGCTCTGATCTTGCATGTGCTGACTTAATAAAATATTAAGTTGATATTTAATGTAATAAAAATCGATAATTTTAAAAGGAAACATTAAAAAGTTTTGATTGCAATGTTAATTAAAATTAGCATTGATTTTCATCAAAATGAATATTGGCTTCTTCAGGTCCCTTTTTAAAAACATTAAGTTGCTGTACCTTATCAAAGGACTGAAACAATAAATCTGAAGACTGAAGCTTAGTAAGTGCTAATAGAAGTCATTGAAGGGCTGAAACTCTGTAACAGTCAGGCCTTGGTTGGATCAGGACAGGTCTGGCAAACACTATATGCATTCTCTGGGAATTTTTATTAAGGGATAATTTCAGTGTCCATCTTCATTGTATTTTTCTCAAGCATTGGGAAGATTTATTGTGTTCCCTTCTACCGCAAATCCAGACTTTACAGAACAATTTCTTCATCTAAAGCATTTTGGGAACCTAAAAACCAGTGGGTCTTCTGTTTGCTCTGCCCAAATTTCTCCAAATTTAAGTAAAACGGTCTTAGGAGATATTTGTCAACATGCACTGAGATGAATGCATGCAGATCAACAGCTTTTTCAAACAGTAAACAGGTTTAAATGTTGTCTTTGAGAATAACAGAGGTTCACATACACGAATATCCAAGGCACTAAAGGGTTTTTTTCTGTGTCTGTCCCCTGCCACCGAGCACGGACCCTGATTTCCCGCAGCATCAGCTGAGGAGGGAGCTGGGTGGAAGGAGCTCTGCTCTCACAGAAGGAGCCACCAAGGATGGGAATGCCCTTCCTCCCTTCCCAACCCCTGGCAAACCAGGCTGGGAAGGTGAGTTCGAGGTTTATTTGTGGGGAAGGAGCCCTGCCCGGCTCCCGGCGCTGCCGGCCCCGCTCCGGGCCGGGGCTCGGCCCAGCCGGGGCTGTGTCCCCGCTCTGCAGCCACCTTGTACCTCTCTTGAGCAGGCTGGGCCGGCCCTCCAGGCTGCAGTTCCAGCGCTCGCTGCGGAACTGGAACTGGCACTCCAGGATTCCCAGGCGGATCGCGTCCCGCAGCGTCTCGGCCAGCCCCGGCTCCCTCCGGCACAGGCGCTTCTGCTTGCGGGACAGCTGGAGCAGCTCGCACTGCTTCATGTGCCCCTTCCCCGGGCCGGAGCCCCCCGGGGCTCCCAGCGACGGAAAGGGGCTCAGAGCTTCTTTGCCGGTCAGGCTGGAAGGAAAGAAGCAGGAGACGCGGTGAGTTAGGGAAGGCATCGCTGGGATCGTTCAGGGTCACCCTGAGGTGCCCCTGCCCACGGCACAGGACTGGACTGGGAGGTCTCTAAAGGTCCATCCCAGCCCACGCCAGTTCGGGATTCTGTGGGGATCCTAAGATCACCATCATGGAAAAGGTGAAGAAGGGAAGGATATTCAGGAAGCTGCAGAGGTTAATCAATATAGATTGCTTAGATCTGGTATCCCATTCCCACCTCACACCAGGGCAAAGTCCTGGACTGATGCCATGGGGAGAAACCCATGAGTGTTGTCACCAGCAGCCCCACAGGAAGCTCTCTTGGCTCCGTGGAGAGGACATGACAACACCCATTCATGGGTCACAGCACAGCCAGTGTCACACAGAGCCCTGGCTGCTGCTCACTGTGTCACACACAGATCTGTGTGACTCCAAAAAGCAGGAACCAGCTCCTCCCCAGGTCTATGCACTGGTACCACACCCCACAGCTTGGAAAGGCCGGTGGGAGGACATTACCAGTGATCACCTTTCTCCACAGGCAGCAGTTTTGCTGGAAAACATATCCTTGCAGAAAAAATACAAGAAAGGTCAAATAAAAATGTCTTGCCAAATGCAATGGCAATGCATTTATATGTTAATGCAATTCAGCTGAAAAATGTCACAAATATTGGAGACAAATGGTTTCACTTTCCATGGCAAGATTTCTCTTGCAAAACTCATCTTACCTGATATGTTCAGGATGCTTGAAATCACAGAGAAACTATTTTATTTTGATGAAGGATTTGGGGTCTGCAAGCTGGGAGCAGTTGTGCAGCAGCACAGCACTGACCAGGAGTGTGTCACTTGCTTCCCAAACCCAGACCCACAGAAAGCCTCAACCCCTGCCCCCAAAAATGCCCAAAGCAGAGAGATCAATGGAAATATTCTGGAGTCTTGATTTTTGGACACTTCTCCTTTATGATGGAGGCTGCAAGTGAAGCACTGCAGCTGTGATTTGAGTCCTCCCTGTACTTCATAGATGATATATAAAGTGTGTTCCTGAGCTGCTCCTGAGCTATTTTCTAGATCTCCCTGTAGCCAGCCCAGCCCACCCAGGCACAGGAGTTGGAGCCCAGCTCTGCTGGCCTAATCCCACAGCACCCTGCATCCATTCCCACAAGAGCCTACAACCCCCATATGTGCTCACATATCTGTAATTAAGAACAAAGGCAATTAACTATCACACCGACTCACCCAGAGACCTGCAAACTGCCCAAGAACCTTGGAACCCTTGTGGATCACACAAGGATTGAACCTCAGAAACCAAGTGGGTGAGAAAAATCTCTCCCTCCTGTTGTCACTGCTGACCTGGGGACAGAAACAAGAGATGTCCCAGGGAGCCAAGAAATAAAGAGGCAATGCTGGCAACAGACACAGAGCCCTGGGGTCAGGTACAGCCCAAGAAACTCAATGAACACGTCTTGATGAGCTTCAGAGAGCAGCTCAAACTGCACAGGTCAGAGCCCTGCCTGGCCCCAAAACCTGCCCAGAGGCTGCTCAAGGCAGACCTGAGCTGGAGGAAGTGCCCTGAGGGACACGAGATTGACCCAAGGCACTGAGACCAACCCATGATGAACCATCTTGAGGGCTTTGCCTGGCTCACTCTGGTGCTGAAAGCCAACACACATTGGTGAACCAAGCTGTTCACAGGGTGGGATGTCCCTGGGAGCACAAGCACACACTGGGCACAAGCTCTGAAGCTCGAGAAGACCAAGATGTGCCAACATTTGCACGGGCAGAGACAGGCCCAGAGGTCAGCAAAAGTCTGATTTAGGGATGTTCAGACAGCACCCAGCTCAGTGGGACAATGCTGGGCTCAGCAGAGGTGTTGCTGCTATGTCAGAATTACAACCCTCACCCAGAATCAGGACTTTGCCTGGCAGTGGGATTCCAGCACTGACATCCCAGAAAAGTGCACTTGGCAACAAGTGGAGTGGGAATGTGGCTCCTCTCCCCTTGCCATGCAATGCCTGTGTTCCCAGGCACCAAAGTTCCCCAAGCTCATGGCACAGAGAGAGGAGAGGGAGGTGTCACTGGAGAGTTCAAGAGCCTGATACAACAGCACAAGTCTCTCACTGCTTCAAACATTCCCAAACTCCTGACTGCCCACGTGCCAACAGACCTGCCACCCACGCCAGGCATCCCACCTCTCCAAAATCCCCCCCAGAACAAAAAGATCTCCCCTCTTGCCAGTCCCCATCCTCATTTTAGCACCCTCCATCCCAGCTAAACCATCCTTCATCCCTTGTCAGGTATTTCAGACAGCAGCAGTGGCTTCACTGACTGTTCAGACCAATCACCCCCTTCCTAGGAAAGGAGGGATCAGCCCTGAGCCCTCCCCTCTCCCAGGGCTTCAGAAGCAGCAGGAGCTCAGTGCAGAGGCTCAGAGGTTCTGACTCCAGAGGAATCCCAGGGTGTGACCTCATCTGGGGAAAAACAGAGAATTGCAGGATAACTGCTCACAGTTTGTTCTTGCCATTACAATTCCTTATCCCAAGGGCCTGGGATATTGGCCAAAAATCCATTAATCCCTTCTGCTGAGGGGCAGAGAGAGCAGGCAGTGCAAAGCAAGAGCCATCAGGTGACTAAAGTCAGAAACTCAGCACTTGAGCAGACAGTTTCACCAAAGGCTGTTGAGATCCCCCAGGTCTGTGCAGGGGTTGATGAATTTCAAGTGGCAGTTGTAAAGCCAAGACTGTGAAGTTTTCTGTAGCCCAGGGGTGTCTGATTCACATCCAGGTGCTGACTCAGGAAGGAGAACGTGGTGCAAAGGTGTTGCTGAAACCTGTGTGAAACGGAGAAAATGTGGCAAAGGGATCTTCCAGATTTACAAGAGATCTGATGAATGACACAAAGCAGGGATGAGCTGTCCTGGACAAGCTCAGAGAAACTCTAAAACCATGGTAGAATTGGTGGGCAGAAGTTAAATACAGAACAGTGGAGAAGAGTCAACACAACCTCTGTGGAACATGGTCAGGCCTCTTAAAGCTGAAGGAGTCACTGCACACACAGACCAAGGACAAGCCAGATGTTACTGCCTGCTAGGACAGGTACAGCTGACAGATTTCCAGAAAAGCCTCTGTAACATAGGCTGAACACCTCCCACAATTCCCAGGAGAAGAAGGGATCATAGGAGAACACAGGGCTGTGGAAGTAGGACTGGCCTCTAAGTGAGTAAAAATTATTCTGATCTCTAAAACAGAAGAATCAGGAGGGGTTGTGATAATTTATTAATTTTTAAACTTAAAATAAATGAGACTGGAGCTAAACTTGCAGCCCTTCTCAATGCAGGGCACAAGGAATGCCAAAGTATCCACGTATTCATACAAACCATGGAAGACCAAGTCATAAAGAGACCATTAAACACAAATACTTTGGCACAGGAAATTCTGGATGTGCAGACTGCCAGAAGCTGGAAAAGATTCTGAGGGAGCATCTCAGTCTGCCACCCTACTTCTGTTCATGCTTTTGCCTTCAGGTTCATTTTTACCCAGTGCAGGGGAAGGTGGTGAAGCCACATCAGCTCTGTCCTGAGTTTTACAGAGCTGGACAGGGATTATCTCCAGGATGTCCTTTGGCCCACCAGCAGGATTTGGGAGAAGGCAGCATTGCCATTCTCCAGCCTCTGAAGGATGTTGGGTGCTAATATTTGTGGAAGAAAGGCATCATAAAAACCTTTGAAGGATTTGATTCCATTTCCAGAGCAATCTCAATAGTGCACAGCAAATACAGCCTGGGACCACACACAGAGATACCAAGTCCAATTCATCATTTTCACCATTCAAAGCAAAAGCTGCATGGGAAAAACACTTCCTAAAACTGGATCCAGCAACACTTTAAATTCTGCAAGAGGTAATGCAGCATCCTACACAGATAGTTGGCTGCATAGGCAAACCTACTTAATATTTATTATTTTTATTATTGTTGTTGAATTTCTGAAGTTGCAGCACATGGAGTAACTTGGTTTTCCTCTAAAAAAAGAGGTCAGAGGTAACCAGATGGATAGAACACAGCTAATGGAATCAGGAGCAAATTGGTTAATCCAAGTGACCCAAGCCACCCAGAACTCACCTCTCTGGGACAGTGTCCCTTGTGCTAACTCTCACACTTGTCACCTGAGGCAGGGCAATGTCAGCAGGAAATAATTATTAAAGAATTATTTTAAAATTATATAAATAATTCCACCACTGTGTTTGAGGCTCCCAGGACCAGGAGTCTCCCAGTCAGAGCACAGACACAGCTCCCAAAACTCATCTCTCACACAACCTTTAGACAAGCAGCAGAGGAATTCAAGGAGGTGCCCAGGGCCATGCAGGTGACAGTGGCACAGGAGCAGAAGCCACTTTCTGAGCCAGGAGAGCCACAGAGATTCCCCTGTGAATGGAGGCTGTGCAGGCTCCCACCACAACTGCATTTTATCAGGGCAGAGCCAACACAGGATCTGATCAAGATCAGAGTATGCAAACATTGGTACAAGATTAAATATAAAATATGCAGATATTTGCAGTCAGGAAAACTGCATCATTTTAGATGATTTAGAGTTTATTATCTACAGATCATACAGCAAAGAAAGTGAACTCTTTGAATTAATGCACACCTGCTCGCAATCTGAAAGAACAATAAGGATCTCCAACTTTATTTCTCTCTCCTTTTCTGTCTAAGCACTTTGCTAAATTCATCTATTTCCTTTAATCTCCTTCCAGCCACATTCCAGCTGCTTAAGAGACTTTTAATGAGAGCCTGTTCCTGTGCAATGCCCGATGTCCTCTGGATCTGAAAGGTCTTAAAACCCAGTAAAAATATGCCTTTCCTACCTCTCCCAAGCAAGGAGAAAATCAAAGCAGCCCACAACAGGACTCCATATCTGATTTCAGGGGCCTTTCATGTTCCACAGGAATATCTCCACCCCACGGAGAGCTGCAAGAAGCCTTCAGGAAAGGCTGAGAGAACGCGGGACACGAGAGATCAAACCAGGGCCTGTGCATGCACAGAGGTCCCAGCTCTCCCCTGTCCCTGGCAGCTCTGTCAAACAGAGTTTTCATCCTTTCAGAAACAGCACAATTTAATCCTCCCCATGTGTCCCTGGAGAAAGGATGGCCTGTGAGTGTTGCACTGTTGTGACTAATCAGGATGGTTCCTCTGCTTTGTACCTCCTCTGGCTGCAAAGGAGGTGGCAGAAATCCCCAGAGCATCTAAACTATAAATCTCAAGAATCAATATTGAGATTTAACAGTTGATATCAAAGCTTTTTACTTTCCTCCATCAGAGTTGTCATTTCAGCCCCTCGGGCAGGTGTCTCTATACCTGTTATCCTGCAGGTTTTCTATCAAGTTTCTGCTCCTCACAATGAGAAAAAGCTTGAATTCAAACCTCAGATGAGTTCACACGATGCTGTGAGTCAGAATCCTTTCAGATGGATTGTTTGCTTTTTGCTGCAAGCCCTGCCTGGGAGCAGTAACGGATGATGTGTCCAGGTCCAGACTCATTTTTTTAAAAATGAATTCTCCTGAAGTTCCACAGAGAACAGGATATAAAATTCCTGCATCAGAAGAGCTGCCAGTTTGGGAGGAGAGGCAATAGCCAGGTCAGGCTCCTGCACAGGGCTCACCTGCTCTGGGCTCCCATCCTCGTTTGACTCCTTCCACCTCCCAGCTCAGCCACATGAAATATCTCCATGTGGATCCCAATTCCAGGGCTGATCCCAGCCCAGGGCAGCAACTGGGCAGTCATTACAGGGGAGAGAAGATTTTCAGTCCAACTCTGGACTGGCCACATTCCCCAGAGCATTCCTGGCATGAGACACTCAGCACCAAGTGGGATGGGATTTTCGAACCTGTGCTACACTGAGATAGTGACTAAGGAGAGTGTGGGAGCTGAAGAGAATCACAAAGCATCCATGAAAAGCCTTTCCCTCTGCAAAGGAAAGAGAGAGCCCCACAGCCCCTCTGATGTTTCACCACAGACTCCACCCTCAGTCTTCCCAAATCTCAGCTGAAAGTTTCCTTCCCTCTCCATTTCTGCTTTTTCTCTCTCTTTTTTAATCCCCCAGTATTCTGTGTGACTGACAATGACAACAATACTGTAGCAAACCTTCCTGAAAGAGGATTTGTCCTCGGAGGAACAATAGCCTGTAAATAATATCAGTGTTTAATTAATTATCAGCTCAACAGGAAGAGAAATATCCTCAGAAACCTTTCCAGGAGCACTCAGAACAGGACACCAGAGTCACTATTTGAGGTGCATTTGGCCCACTAGATTTATCAGGTCAATGCTGCAATAAGACATTTACCAAGGAAAACAATGGACTGTGGGTAACTGGTGCTGGACACCTCTTGAAGGATACAGGAGATGTGAGGACAGTTTTTTTAGGGATGATCATATTAACTTTAAGGTATCATTTGACACATGATGCTGTTTCCACAACTATGCAAGACCCAGCTTCAATAGCCTTGCAAGTCACATGCTGTTTTTACCCTCTAGCAGCCCCAAAAATCCTTCCATCAGAAAATGAGCAAAAATTGTGCCACTGGCTTTGATGGAGTAGAACCAGCACGAAATACAGAGGGCATGGGTAGGCAAGAGGAGCTGAGAAGCTGTGAGCCCAGCCAGCACATCCTGTGAGATCCCAGGCACCTCTGCAGTCACCACAGGTATTTCAGGATGAGCTATAAAGAAATCTGCCCATGGAGCAGGGGCCAGCCTGGCCTGTGGATGAGGCACGTCCCAGCCTGTTCCACAGAGGCCTCCCCAGGAGGAGGCTTTGATCAGGTTTGGTACTTTCACCTTCCCACCAACCTCCTACCTGGGGTGGGTCTGTTCTGGATTCTGCCCTGGGAGAAGCTCTTTGCCCTCCAGCACATCCTAAATGCCTTTTCACCTTGTGAAACATGAACAAGGAGACAACAGGAGGCTTAGAGCCTTTAATGAGGTCTGGAGACATTCCCACCACCTGAGGAGCTGAACATCCTGAGAGAAAAAGCATGAAAAAGAGGGAATGCTTTACAGGAGGCTGCAGGGTGGAGGAGGATTGAAACAAAGGTGGAAGCAAAACCAGCACAAAGGGAATCAGGAGGTGAGGACACTGGACACTTCTGTATTCCTGCATCCAGAGAGCCAGGCAAGCCCAACAGAACCCAACAACAGCCAGATTGCCTTTCACATAGAGATTCTTTCCCCTCCCTCTCCTAAAAGCAGGTTTTCATTTACAGGAGTTCAGGATCTGCTCAAGCACAACCAGTGCACAGACACCAGTGAGCCAACAGCTCCAGGAACTGGGAATGGGGTCAGAGCTTTGCCCATAGCTGCTGGCATTTAAAAGACATTCCTCTTTGTCCTAAAACCATAATACAAAAATTGCTTCCCACTGCCAGAGGGAATATTGGGCAGGAATTCCTCCCTGTGAGGGTGGGGAGGCCCTGGCACAGGTGACAGCCCCATCCCTGGGAGAGTCCAAGGCCAGGCTGGACAGGGAGCACCCTGGGATAGTGGAAGGTGTCCCTGCCCTTTGCAGGAGGTGGGACTGGGTGACCTTTAAACATCCCTTCTAACCCAACCCCTTCTGGGTTTCTCTGAATTTATCCATTGTAATGCTGTGTTCACTCTGGCAAAACTTTGTTCTCTACATTTAAAGGTGAGCTGCATCTTTGCCAGACCCTTGGACCATTTTTGCTGGACTATCCCAGACACTTCATGCTTCACCTTTGCCCTGATGGAATCAAACTTGGCATTTCCTTCACCCATTGAACCAGCAACATCTCACCATTGCCACATCCACAGCAGAAAGAGCTCAGGTCCTGGCTCTGCATGTTGCCACTCAGAAGCCACCCTCATTTGCTCTTACATCTTTGCAGGTTTTCTCCATTAAGTGTTTGGAAAGCCAGTATTTGGCTTTGTGCCTAGGTCTCTCCTCTTTGGCTAAACTCAGAAGCAGACCACTGACCCAGGGTCCCCAGTCCCCTCAGGTCAGTAATAATTTAGGTGTGAGATTGGTTTTCTCCCAAACCAATCCATATCAAACATTCACTTCTAAAATATTCAAGTTCCTCTTGAGTCTATCAACTCAATTTTGTATCTGAAAGCACCCATGTACCACACTGCTCATCACCACCAAACTCACTGAGTTCTTAGACTTGGGTTTCTTCTTTTGATTTTCAGATGAAGAGGTGAGAATATGACACACCTGTGTCAGACTCCTCAAGGGAAAAACCCACATTGAAAATTGAACCTACAGCCTGAGATCCTGAGCTGTGCATGGTCAAGAGGTGGCACACACAGATTTCATGTGCCCAGGAAGCTGCTTGTGTCAAATAAATCACTGCTACAGAGCAAAGGATCACTCAGGCTGCTTTAACAGAGTCCAGCCTGAGCAGTGGTCAGTGACAGCTCTGTGCTGTTCTCTGGAAGGGCAGCACAAATCCATTCACTTCCCCTGGCACAGCCACGTGCTCCTTCCTGAGGCTGGAAAGACAAACTCTCCCTGCATCCCAACCCCTTGGTGGAGTGAGAGCTGACACAGGCTCTGAGTGACTGAGAAAGGGGAGCCCCCTCCAGCAGGGCCTTCAGTATGAATTAGGCTGAGTGAGACAATTAATAAATTTAAAATCCAGATGATTTAAGGAAGCTTTGCAGCAGAAATGAAATACCAATTGTATCCTAGGTGAGAAGTGCCAAGCCCACAGACACTTCCCAGCAAACTTAGAAAGCAGAGTCTGGCGGAAGGGACCTTACAGCCCACCTCATTCCCCCCACCCTGCACGTGGGCAAGGCAGCACAGACCAGTCCTGAGTGCTACAATCACCGAATTACAAAAGCTCGTTTCTGTTCCACCCTCAGTGATATGTGCACCAACAGCTCTGCTTACCATGAGAGTCTGGCAATCCTGCCTGAGGGGCAGCTCACACAGAAAACAAGACAAAAATCCCCAGAACACCCGGCATGGGAAATTCTGCATTGACCCAACCTGTTACAAACTCACCTTTGCTTTATCCCAACTCACCTTACAAACCCAACCTGTTACAAACTCACCTTTGCTTTTATCCCAACCAAACCACGACGTGAGGGGAAGACACAAACCCCGGGATAGCTGTGCCCAAGTGATTCTGCTCCTGCAGTGTCCCGGGCTGGAGCAGCAGCTCTGCCTCCGTCCCTGGGCTGGCTTTAAGCCGTGGACCCCCGCAGTACCTTCGTGTCCCCCATCCCTGCCTGCTGAGCCCTGGCTCCCCGTGCCAGCCCCATCCTCACACCTTCTCCCCCAGGGAAGCAGCCTGCAGGGAGGGATCAATGCCAGCCACTCCCGGGGCTAATTCGCACCCTGAGCAGACGCGGAGCACGCTTCTGGAGGATAATCCAGTTTTCCTCCCGGCCAACAGAATTTCCCACCCCTTTCCACATCCCGCTCTTGCACTGTTGATCCTCCCCTGGTCCCTTCTGTCGGGGCTCGCCGGCAGCTCGAGGAGGCTCCTGCGACCCCAGCCCCCTGTGTCCCCTTCCCTCACCCCGTGCCCCGCATCGCCCCGCCGGGACGGTCCCCGCGGGGCCCGCGCTGCCCGGTGCCCTGCTCTGAAGCTTTTTCT
>VYXF01001427.1:4415-17307 GCA_013397295.1 Polioptila caerulea
GGGGGAAGGAGACCCTTTGGAGGTCTCCAGACAAACCTCCCATCCCGAGAGAGGGACGGCTGTGGCTTTGTCCTGCCAAGTCCTGCAGACCCCTAAGGATGCCCAGCCCCACACCTCCCTGGGCACTTCTCCTGCAGATGCACAACCCTCCAGGAGAAGGGGGTTTGACATCGAGCCTGATCCTCCCAAGTGCAAGCACAAAAACCTTCATAGAGGAACTCAGAAGTAAATTTCCAAAACCCAAGATTGGCCATTGGGATAAAGATACAATGCCTGTCCTTTGAATACACTCCCACAAAATGCCAGGATTGTGGAGTCACAGGTGTGGAAGGGTCTGGACAGGCACGTGAAACCAGCCCCCCCAGAAAATGGATGAGAAGGGCTCTGTGCCGAGCTGGAGGTGCCCTGCTGCACATCCCACCCTCCTCCAGAGCCCAGGTATCTGGGAGGTGCCGTGCAAACAGCACAGAGGTGTGTGCGAGGCTGAGAAACCCAGCACTTCCCAGAGACAAGGACTCCCAGCAGGATCCTCGGGTGTCTCAGGATGTGGAGGGTAAAGACCCGTTCTCTGCTGCTGGGACCGGTGCTGTTCTCCAGTCTGCACCTGGGCATGTCCTTTTTGTTTCCCTTCTGGGCTTCCCCAGGGCAGAGCATCCCTCAGCTCTGTCCCTGCCTGGCTGGCAGAGATGAGCTGTCAAGGACTGGTGATTTTGGGAGAGGGATTGAGGTAAGCAGGGACAGCGTGAACAGTCACCATCTCACACCAGCCCGGCTACAGCAGGAAGAGGAAGCTCTGCTCTCCTCCTGTGCTCTCTCCTGAGCTGGGATGAGCCCCTTGGCCCTGGTGGCACAGGCTGAGCAGGGCTCTGGTTTGGGGAGGGAAGCAGATGAAGGTGCATGGCTGAGTGTCACAAAAGTCTGTGGCTTCATGAAGGGGGTGAGTTGGGAGCAGCAGATACCATGAAAAATGGGGTGAACAAGGGCAGTGTAACTGTTTCAGCCCTTTCAGAGCTCCCCAACATCCAGGACTGTCCCAAGACCCTCCTGACTCCTCATGAACTGCTCAGCTGCAGCCTCATCTTGACCTTGTTGCCCCAATATTTAAGGAGCAGCAAAGTTCCATTTCCCTGCCCCTCTGAAAAGCTCTTCTCCATCCCTGCTCTTGGCAGGGCTCATCAGGGGAGACACAGAGATTTGCTGATTTTGTCACCCCTGTTCAGGGATGTTTGCATAGGAAATACTTTTGATGGTATTTTTCAAGAATCACAGAATGCTTTGGGTTGGAAGGGACCTTACAGCCCACCTCATTCCCCCCCCTGCCATAGGCAGGGGCCCCTTCCACTAGACCAGGTTACTCCAAGCTCTGTCCCGGTCTTGGACACTTCCAGGGATGAAACATCCACATCTTCCAGTGAACTGTATAGGAATGACTGGGAGAGGGGGTTGTTTTTGATAACCCTCTTGGTTTTTGACTCAATTCTTGCTACGACAACATAATGCAGAAGATACAAGCCTGGGCATCAAGGAATTATGGACACCAGCATTTCCTGAGAGCACCTGAGGGAATGCTTTTGTACATCTGCGAATATTTTTCAGCCAGATCCTGGGAGCAGCTCAGGGGGAGAGCAGCTCCCTGAGAGTGGAACCACGTGGGGAGCACCATGCCATGCTCCCCATCCAGGCCTTGATGTCTTTGCCAAGGAAGGTGACAGCGCAGCCTCTGCAGTTCTGCTGGGACTTGCCCTCCAGATCTTCATGCTCTGGAGCACCAGTCTCAGTCCTTCGGGTTCTAGAGCAGGCCAGGTCCCTTTTCTCAGACTCTGGGAGAAGCTGGGACACCCTTAAGCCCCTCCTGGGTGTCGGGGTGGGGGGGGACCTGCCTGGATGTGTTCTCCTTGTCCTGCCTGGGGAAGGGAGTACTGCTGGGCAGGGCTCCCACAGCCCCTCTGCCAAGGCACCAGAGGGGATGGGAGGGGTGCTGGTTCTGGGCAAAGCTGTGGCAGGTGAGGGGCTTCCAGTAGTTCTGGAATTCTTGGAAGTCCAATACTGCTCTGCCCAACACACATGGACAGATGATTCCCAGAAGAGCCTTGAAGCCTCATACTCATAGAGGAAGGACAGAGCAGTGGACCCCAAAGGACTGGGCAGCTCCACCCAGACCTGCTGAGGAAGGGTGGAGGGGACTGGCAGGACCCAGGTGATGAAGAGCCCGCAGAGAACAATCCTGTGCTGCTGTTTGAGCTCTTCAGCTCCAGAGAGGGAATTCCAAGGACAGAGCAGCTCACAGAGGGCTGCAAAGGGAGGCAGTTCAGCAGAGGTGGGGCAGAGAGCCCAGATACCTCTCTGATGCCTCCTGGGAAGTGTCTCTTATGTGAGCAAGGTGCCTTCCCATACAGTTTGGAGGCGACATTTTCACACCTCTGGCAGTATCTGTTTATATTGGAGGAGTTGTGATTAGCAGGGCACATTTTCCCTCCTGGCTGGGCTGAGGGAGGTCATTCCAAATGGTGTGGAAGTGTCTGGGGGCAGGTGGGAGCTGCAGGGCAGATGGAGGAGCAGCCCTGGTGTGACAGCTGGGGCTGGCTGTGCCCATCACAGCCCAGCTGAAGCAAAGTCTGCACTGAAGAGCTGCCAGCAGAAAAGGCTGAGCTGCTGGGCAAGCTGGGCACATCCTGAGGCCACAGAGAGGGTCTGTGACCTGCCCTTGGTCCTGGCTCCTTCTGCCAGCAAAGGGGAGCCTGGGAGAGGAGCTGGGCTGAGGAAGGACAGCCCTGGCTGTGCCTTCTGCTCTCCTCATGGCAGGACAGCTGCAGATGAGTCTTCAGCCAGATATGTCCAAGTGACAGCGTGTGGGACAATGTGACACTCTTCTTGTCCCCAGACCTCTCTTCCTGCTTGGATTATTGGGCAGCTGCTGCAGCAGGGCCTGTCCCCATAATTCCTGCCTGGCACGAGGTGTGAGAGAGCCCAGTGTGGGAGGGGGGTGTCCAAGCAAGGAGGGAGGAGCACACTCCTGGAGCTGCTTTTGGGGAAAATCCAGTGAACCTTGAGAGTCTGGTTGTCCAGTGAAGAGCTGGGTCAGAAGGAGGATAAAGAGAAGATGAGTTGGTGTCTGAAGAAAAGAAGATGTCAGGAGAGACACTAGGCAGACCTGGAGAAGGACGAGGTGGTGGAGAAGGGCATGAAAGAAGCCCAAGGGCAGGAACGTGAGTGGCTCTCTGCTACCTCAGGACTTTGCTCTAAGAGCTCGAAGGGAAGAGGCTTTGCCAGAGGTGGGGCTGAGGCTCAAGTGTGCTGAGAACTCTGGAGAACAAAGCTGCAATTCATCAGGGGAGAGGAAAACCGGTGAAAATAGGAAGGCAGCAAGAGTACCTGAGAACCTGAGGGGGTCCCCCCGAATGGGGGAGGCTGCTCTCACTGTTCCACTGCACAGTACAAGGCTGGAGCTCAGGCTTTGCCATGACTCCCAAGCCAGTAAAACCCTGAGAGTCTGGAGAAGGAAGAGTTGTCTTCTGTCCTGGCAAGCTCCCATATCCCAATTCCTGGGGTCGTGCTCCAGGGCTTGTCATTGCAGATACCTCTCCAGTTCAGTTATTTATTTCAGAGCTGACTTGATCTGTGCTAGTTTGACAGCAGGTTTAGGGGCGTTTCCCAAGGCACAATGGCCATGTTTATCCTAAAGCAGATAATTTCTGAGCCAGCTACTTGTTGCTCTGTTCACTGTGCCGTGGCCATCTGGGCAGGTACCTGTGTCAGCAGTGGTTTCACACCTGCAGCTTCCATAGGGGTTTTATCTAGAGTGTCTCCAAGGATATTTTAATCCAGTTTGTCACCTGGCTTCATTTGATTCACCACAAAGACCAAAATATTGTGAGATTTTTTTGAGAAAAGGCATTTTGAGGGATTCATGCAAATGCAAAAACATTTACCACTCAATGTTTCTTTTATGTTGGCTTTTACTTCACAGGAATTTCTGATACTCAGGTATTGATTAAATGTATTGGGGTAATACTCTCATCTTCCCAGCCAGGACTTTGCAAAAGTGAGCCCTCTCCTCATCTGAGTTGTCCATTGCTCCATACAGCCCTGTCCTGCTCAGAGAGCCTGGCAGCAGGTCCCACACTCCAGAGAGGGCTTCCAGGACTCCATGGAATAACCAGGGTTTGTACAGCCCACAAAACAAAATCCCCCTCCCTTCTCAGAAGAAGAAAGCTTTGGGGTGGACAGCAAAAGGGTTTCAAGCCCCTTTCTCAGGGACTGCCCAGAGAGGAGGAGGTGACACCACCATCCAGCCCTCCCCTCTAATTCAGACACAGTTTCCTTTTGGCTCCTGTGGAGCACAGAGCTGGCAGACCCCATTCCCAAGGACTAAGCAATATTTCACATTTCTGTCATGCTCACAGAAGTTTGTCCATCCCAAGGGACAGGTCATATCTTCTGCTTTAATTCATAATCTCCTTCCTACCTCTGCAGCTGATGCCAGCAGCAGTGCCCAGGCACAGGCACCACACAGGACCTTTACAGCAACGAAAACCAAAAATCAGGGGCAGGCCTGATGGATTCCCTGATATCCCAACAGCCCTGGAGTCTGGGGTGTCCCATGGCATTCATTGCCTGTCCCCAGAGACTTCTCCTGAGGCACCTTTGGCCAGCACATGTTCCCCTTGCTTCTGCTGAGCTCACTCCCTCTCCCAGCAGTGTGAGACACCCCTGGACTGCCCAGACTGTGACTCCAGGCCATGGTGTGCCCTGAGTGTGCCTGGACTGCCCAGGCTGGGAGAATCCTTTCCATGGCTGCCAGGAATTACAACCAACCCAAGGAAGAATTGCACTCATCCTTTTGAGAGACCCCAGGTGAGGAGCCCCAGCCCCCTTCAGCCATCCCATCATTCAGGACCTTTGGTTCCCTTCACCACAGTTCCCAGCACCTGCCCTGGCTCTCCTGGGTCTTCACAGGCAGTGAGGGGAACACAATGGCAGATATTCTCTCTCTTTTTCCTATTTTGGTCTCCTGATGTTCTGTTCTCCCTGTTGACCATCCAGGAGGTTTGAGATTATATTTTCACAGGAGGCTGTGATTAACTAAGCCCTTGTTGTATATTGGAAATTCATTGTCCATAAAGAGATGATGAATTAGCTCAGATGTCAAAGTTCCCATCCCAGACACGAGACAGATCCCTCCTCCCCTGCCCCACTGTGCTGCATTATCCTGTGATCATGGTGCTTATTCCACCAGCTGGAGGCTGAGGAGGGAATCAACCCCAGCCCATCACAGGGAATGTTCTGGAGCACTGCTGCTTCTCCACCCAAGCCTTGCTGTGCAGCTTCATCAGCACTCAGCGACCCTGTGCCTGGATGGTTTGGGGTTTTCCTCAGCTCACCCCAGCAGAATGGCAAGGAGCAGCAGCTGGTGCCTGTGAGCAGCCCGATTTCATGGTGCATTAATGGAGATCCAGGCACAGGTCCCTCTCCCACGTCCCACCTCGGCCAGGGGTGCCAGGGAAAGGTGTGGAGAGTCACAGCAACAGGATCAGAAGCTACAGGGTCGGGATCCCTCCGTTTAGATAAGAGACAATGGATGCAGAAACAACAGAGCTTGTCCAGACCTCTCACTCTGATATATCAGAGTGTGGACAGGAACTCACAGCTATTGTGGCATCAGGTTCAGCCATTAAATGGCATTTTAAATAAATGGATGCTCACTGGATGCTGTCCCTCACATAGCCAGGACATTGTCACCAGGAGCTCTGGGACTGCAGGTGACACCAAGTCACAGAAGCCAAATGTTCACAGGCAGTTTAAGGAGAAACCATGTAGATTTATGGAAGGAACCCCCCCGACTGTTACTAAAGCCATCAACACTACCTTGGGCTGGGGAAGTCCCTAAGCTGCAAATTCTTGCTGTCTGGGACATTTTTCAGGAGAAGTCTCGTTACGTGCACATTCTGTTCCTGTGATTTTCCCAAGGAATCTGCTTTTGCACAGAGTTGCTGCTGGGCAGGAGCCAAATTTCAAAATCTAAACAGAAAATTGGGGAAATTGTGAAACAGATCAAAAGAAAAATCAAGTTACAAAGGTGGCGAAAATGAAAGCAGGGGACATGTCATGGATTAGAAACATGCAACCCTCAGGAAGATGAAAGGCAGAAGGGAACATGATGAGACTCCTCGGGAAAAGCCCACTGCTCTCTGACAGCATCCAAGAACCTGGTGGGGATTTCCTGGTGCAGCTTTGTCTGGAGATGCCGCAGGTCAGGGTTGGAGCCACAGCCTCCAGTGGGGGACTGTGCCCCATGTCCCTGTTTGTGCCAGGGAGAGCAGCTCAGCCAGGGCAGGGGACACTGCTTGTGGGGATTTCCTGCTTTTTCTGGGAAAGTCCCCAAGGTGTTAAAAGTCCTTTTCCTTGCCCAGGAGAAGAAAGACGTAGAAATCTTCGGTCTTCAGATACTTTTATTATTGTTTATTGTAGCTTATCTAGAACATTGTTCTCTCTGTCCTGCCGAGGTGTTCACAGCACGACAGTTCGAGGCTATTCCCCGCCTGAGAGGTGGTTGTTTATCTTTTATACTAAAATTTACCTATACCTTATTTACAATTATTCTCCAATATCTATCATCTACGTTAGACAATGTGTATTCTACTCAAACCAATCACCAGTGCCACCATCACAGCAGAATCATGGAGGAGATGAAGAAGAAGGAAGAAGCCTAAAGGCCATGTGGTTCCTCCATCTTGGCTTCACCACCCCCATGTACTAAAACCCAAAATCTACTTTTCCACCCTGTGACAATCTTATTATTATTCTATTTAAAGTTGTGAGACTTGTAGTTTTTCTTTTAAAGCTGGCAATCTCTCCCAGGGACTAAAATCCAACCCACAGGTGTTTTGGGCTTGGTGCCAGGGCTTCTGAGCCCTCTGGGCCCCCTGCACAGGTCCCTGAGCTCCCAGGGCAGTCAAGGACAAGCTCTGGGTTCCCACAACTGCTGAGGAGCCCCAGGACCCTCAGGTGAGGTGAACAGGGATGACAGGAGAAGCATCAGGAGCATCCAGAGGACCTGAAGTCCAAGGCTCAGAGTGCACACGTGCTCTCCAGGGTGTGCCTCTCACCACAAGCAGAAGCTGAGTGAGGGGTGCCATGAACTGTGCTGTGAACACTCCTGCCTGCACCACACCACAGAGGGGATTCCAACCTAAACCCAGTCAGGACCTGCCAGAAACAGAAATCCTGGATTTCCAACTTCCTTTGGCAGTGAAAAATGCCTGCCTGTGCAGCCAGGCAGGACAGGGAGATGGAGGAATCAGATGTTCCTCAGGGTATTTTGAAGTAAGCCATGGTGGTGTCACTTGTCCTGGTAAAAAGAACAATGGACTGTGTTGGGCTGATGGTGCTGCAGTCTGACAGTGAGGCATGAACAGGTCCCTGCCCACAGCATGGGGCTGGAACTTGATGATCTTCAAGGCCCCCTTCAACCCAAACCATTCTCTGATCCTGAGATGAAGACCCAAAATGAGGAGGAAGAAGAGCTGCATCTCTCAGTAGAGCCTGTTGTGATCAGACAAGGGGTGATGGGTTTAGACTAAAAGAGGATACATTCAGACTAGATATAAAGAAAAAAATGAGTGGTGAGGCCCTGGCATAGGTTGCCCAGAGAAGCTGTGGCTGCCCATCCCTGGAAGTGTCCAAGGCCAGGTCAGACAAGGGTTGGAGCAACCTGGTGTTGTTGAAGATAACCCTGCCCATTGCAGGAGGTTGAAAATAAATGGTCTTTAGGGGTTTCTCCCTACCCAAAGCACCTTGTGATTGCTCAGGACAGGACTGAGGAGCAGGTCCAGGGTAGTCCTTGCACCCTGGAGAAAACAGGAGAACAGAGAGGAGCTCCTCCATCCTGGTCAGCCTTGCTGGTCCTAGGAAAAGGCCAACAGCTCAGAGGGGCCTTCATGGAGGTCTCCTGGCTGGATGGAGGACTGTTGATCCCAATTCATACTCAAGGACTGTTGATCCCAATTCATACTCAATCAGTTCTCATGGAGCTGCTGGGCTGCTAGAAGGGAATCAAAAACAAACTGAGCCAGCCTAAGAGCTTGGTGATGCCTAGAGGAATCACTCTCTCCCTCCTTTCTTCATCCCCTCTGCTCCCAGCTGCAGTCCTGACCACGGTTTGACACCATATTCTGCATAATTTTGCATAATCAGTGACCTGAACTAATCCATGGAGAGCTCTGTGGGCCCCAGCTGGTTCCAGGGGGGATGTCTGGGTGGATACCTAGCCTTTGGCAGAGAGGCAGAGGAGATGTGGGGAGCAGCTCTGGGTTTCTGTCAGTGCTGGAACTTCCCCTGAGCACATCCTGTCCCCCACGTGTCCTGGTGGCCAAGCCCTGAGCCAGAGCAGGGACTGGGCAGGAGAACCCCCTCAGCCTGAGCACTGCCAGGCCCTCCGCTGAGCTGGGGTGAGCTGAGCTCCCCCAAAGTGTCTCCAGTCCAACCCCAGGGTCTCCAGATGGGTCCTTTCCCCAGCAAACCCAGTGGGCCTGCAGCTCCAGGTGCTGCCCTGGCATGAGCTGATGGCTTTGCAGGGAGGAAGGAATGGCAATTTCCAAAGCACTGAACTCACATCTCATCAATCAGGTACATTTTGGTAGGTGAGCCAGGCTTAGGAGAACAAAATCCAGGGAGTGCAGCCAAGTAGGGCCTGTCTTGCCCCTTACCCATCCTCAACCAGTGGGACCACATTCCAAGAGTGGGACCAAGTCCTGGATCGTTTTGGAACCCACATCACGTAACAAATGCTTTTTGGGAGCTGTGTTTTGAATCCTCTGGGTTTGCTGTCAACCACCGTTTCCTGGCCACAGTGTGTGGGCCAGTGGCTCCGTGCTCTGAGCTGCCTTTTTAAGGAGCTGCACCCTCCAGACACTGCCCTGTGCAACGGCCACGGAGGGGACAGACAGCCACGCACAGCAGCAGGGAAGTGATTAAGAGGAGACAAAGTGGATATGGATGCCAGACTGGAGGGTTCTGAGAGCAGGAATGAACTACAAACAGCCTCAAATCGATCATCTGCTATTTCCTCAGCAAATAAATGGAAGAGGGGTAGAGCCTGGGAGGCTCACAGGCGAAGCACGGTGCTGGGAGGAATTGAAAAGGACAGAACAGGAATAAATTGGGGCTGAGAGGGAAGGCAGGGAGTGCTGATGTAATGCACACCCAGTAAAGAAGAGGTTAAGGGCTGAAGAAATTAATATTTAAGCTACACATTAGTAAGAAACCGAGGGGAAAAATTATTATAAACCTTCCACATGAATTTGGCAAAGTGGGCTCTGTCTGGGGAGTTTCTTTCCTCCCTTCTGCAGACGAAAAAACATCACAGCCTGAATTTGCCACTCCGACTGTCCGAGGGGGAAATCTCCTCCTGGCAGAGATGCGTCCAATTTGAAGCCTAAATTTGCAACCGAAACCTGTAAAACGTGACTGAATGGACAGCGAACGAGAGTCCCGCTCTGACTCCGGGTAAAGCCGAGCTCTAGCGCTGCGGCTGCCCCGGCCCATCCCCGGCTCCGCTGCCGCGCCGTTGCCAGCAGATGGTACTGTGCCCCCGAGGATCGCCGCCTCCTCCGGGACCAGCCCCCCGAACGCTCGGGAAAGGGCTGGATGCTCCCGACCCCACCGCCCTCTGCTGCCCCAGGCACCCAGAGCCCCGAGGTGAGCGGGGTCTGCTCGGGGACCCCCTCGCCCCAGTGACACGGAGCTCACACCTGGCGGGTGACTTGGATTTTCTTCCCCCATCCCCGGGAGCCTTTTCCTCCCACGGAGCTGGGGGAGGTGGGGTGCCATGGGCTTGTCCTTCAGGTGTGGTTCCTGCAGACTGATTGTCCTCCTGCATCCTCAGAGCCGGGACACCCCAGCGCTGGGCACTGCCAGGAGCCCAGGGCCTAGAAAAGGTGTTTTGGGGGTAAGAACCTGTCCCTGTGCTTTGCTGGACAGCCCAGGCTTGTCTATGATGGGGCCGGGGCAGAATCAGTGACCCACCCCACAACTGGACACGGGATGGTGCCCCTGGACCCCTGGCAGTGTCCAGGGCCAGGTTGGGCAGGGCCACCGGGGGTAACGGGAGGTGTCCCTGCCCACGGCATGGGATGGTCTGTAGGGCTCCTTCCCACCCAAACCCTCGTGACCCTGCGGTGCCCGGGCAGCTGTCACAGCCCGCTGGATGGCACTTGTGTGCCACTGTCCCGAGCTGTCCTGGAAAGGTCCCCGTGCAGCCGAGCTCCCTCCCCAGGACAGGGAGCTCAGCTGGGAGGCGCCTGCTCTGCAGCCCCGCAGGAGGGACTGCACCACCCTCACTGCATTTTAGAAGGGTCTTTCTGTCAAAATAAAGATGGTCTTTGAGAAACTCAAGTGATTGAGAGTCAGCCACTGGTTGCAAAAGTGTGAGCAAGACACAAGATGATGCCCGTGCCATTTCTGAATCCCAAACACACTCTTGTGATCACAGGGACAGGGATCCTGCTCCAACACACAGTAACTCTCCCTCCTGAATACATTTTCCACAAAAATGTGATAAAACAAATAGAGCAGTAGATAAAGGTGGTACTGAGATAGAGATTTCCTCCCAATAAAGGTTATTTTTACAGCTGGGATTCACCACTTACCCCCACAAACAGGACACCATGGTAGCTGAGGGGGTAACCCCAGGGGGGAACGTGCGGCTGTGATGACACAGGGACAGAAAAATTTAAGCCAGAGCAGTGACCAAGAAGAGCCTGAGGAACCTCACCTGAGGAACCCTCACCTGAGGAGCCCCCACCTGAGGAGCCCCCATCTGAGGAGCCCACCCCCCTTCATTGGGGACACTGTGGGATGGGCACAGAGAGGACCACACTGAGGAGGGATGCTCCTGTTGGCTTTCTTGCCTTGCTATGGAACAGAAATGGATTTGAAGGGATCAAAAGTGAAGCTCTGGTATCTTTTTAGCTCCATGAAGTTCCAGCTTCCCCTGCAGTGTCCTCCAAGGGTGGCACACTTGTCAAGCTCTGTGATGGGAAGGATGATGCTCAGACACTCTGAGGGGTGCAAGGTCCTTTTATTTTTGTCTGAAGACAGCAGGCAAAGCCCTGCAGAAGTGCCAAGCACAGAGCCTGGAAATTATCAGCTGCTCTGCAAAGCAGGCCCATGGCAGGAGCTGGGGAATAAGGGGCTGTTTGGGTGGGAGGAGGGTGGGTGCAGGACTGTGTGTCCAGGGTGCACAGTGGGAATGGGACATACAGCTGCCCAGAACACAGAAATCTGTCAAAGGCAGCAAAAACCTGTCTGCAAACATTTGTCCAACTGAGTGTCAATCGATGCAGCTGCTCTTCATTTAAAGGTATCAACCTGCCTTCATTAAAGGTCAGTTCTTCCTGAGCACAGAGGTTCTCCACTGGGAATGGGGTGGCTGATGGGCATCATTCAGCTCCTGCTGGGCTAGCAGGGTCCATGTCTGAATTCCTGCTGGGCTCCCAGGGCTGTGCCCACTCTCAGGACAGCTTTTCAGAGGGTGCCTTACCTGCTGTGCAGAGCTGAGGGAGGAGGGAGCAGGATCCTGGCTTTGGAGCCACGGCCGGGAGGGTTCCTGTGAAGGTGCTCTGGACTGTTTCAGTGTTTTGTGTTATTATCACACACAAAAACTGGACTAAATCAGTTTTTATAAAGCAATACAGCATCTTTTTCTCGTAGGAGTGCTGGTGGGAAGGAGCCTTTGCAGGTCTCTAATCCAAGACTAATGCTGGAAGGTTCCTATGGTTTTTTCTGCCCAAGTCTCCAGAACCTCCCAGGATGGAGATCCCACAGATTCTCCGGATAATAAGATCCCTTCAAACACAGTTCTGGGTCTAAAAAGAAACTCAGGAAACAGAGATGTGCCCAGTTATACCCTGCTTTGGCACTTGGACCTCCCGCCCCACTCAGTGCCTGGCTCTGCTCTCAGCAGCAGAAAGGGTGAGAGCCAGAGCAGGGCCCTGACCTGGCCTCTGTCCCTCTGCCACATGCAGCTCACAGCATCCAACACCTCAGCTCAGCACCAGAGAGGGAAAGGGGCTCTGGAGCACAGTCCTGGGAGGAGGAGCAGGTCCCAGCCTCAGTCCCTGTGTCCCAGGTGGGGAGGAGATCCTCACCACAACCCTCCCAGCCCCAACGATCCAGGATAACCTGAAAAGCCCCAACAATCCATGAAAAAGCAGAATTGGGCTGTGCTGACCCAGCTGAGCCCAGCTCAGGGCTGGGGTGAGCTGTGCTCCCAGCACTGTCCTACCCCTGCAGGTGACTCAATTCCCCTGCTGGCACCTCGTCCTTCCCTTTGCCTGTTTGTCCCTCGGGTGTGACACCCTCTGGGCCAGAGCAGGACTTTCTGCAGCACATCCCCTGTGGGCTGCGAGTGCCAGCAAAGCTCAGCTCTAAGCCCAAGGTGAGGAAGACCCAAGAGCACAATCTGAGCTCTACAACACAACTTTGGGGCTTGAGTTATGCAACTGTCACCGGAGAAATCAGAGGAGGCAGCACAGTGCTGAATTTTTCCCTTTCACTTCAATTCCTGGCACTTGCTCAGCCAGATCCCTCTTGAAAACCCGAGCTGTGACAAGCAAGAAAACTCTGTCCAGCTTCCCTGGAAAGGGCCTTCAGTCTCCTTCCTCGTGTTTGGGAGCTGGGGCTGGTGTGAGGACAGACAGCGTGAGCTGTTTGTGAGCTCTGAGCACAGAAACATTCCCCAAGTGCAGAGGGAGCGGGGAGGAGGGCTGTGCTGGGGGAATAATGGGCTGCAAGAGGCAGCGATCTGCCTGGTGGGGACGGGTCCCCAGGGCAAAGGATGCACAATTTGTCCTAGATTCCCCCCCCCCCCCCCCTCTTTTTTTTTTTTTTTTTT
>VYXF01001427.1:25926-40679 GCA_013397295.1 Polioptila caerulea
GTTGGCTTCCCCCCTCCCCCCCCCCCCCTTTTTTTTTTTTTTCCCTTTTTTTTTTTTTTTTTTTTTTTTCCTGGGAGGAGGGGGATTCTTCATTTTGGCACTTCATGTTTTTCTGAAAACTTCGCGGCGATTTCCCCCTTGCACCAGCCTGGACTAATGGATTACCACCTGCTTGGACTAATTCTGTCTTTTCTCTTCAATGGCACAAAGGTCTTAGCCGGTTACCCAATTTGGTGGTAAGATTCCTTCCTCCCCTCCCTATGATTGATTAATGAATTCATTAATTATTAGCCATGGGAGCTGTGTTCCTTCCTTTTCACCCCTCGCCCTGCGGAGCTGCCCACGGCTGCATGGTGGAGTCGAAGCTTAATTTCTTCAGATTTGACCTGTAATTAATGAAATCAGTGAAAAGTTTGGGGGTTATTTTGAAAGGGCCATGCCTGGGTTTCCCTTTGCGCAAATGGAGGCTTCCCCACCACTCTTAATTTCTCCATTTTCGGCACTGTAGCAATGGGCTTTTGGTTCAGATGTGAAAGGATGCGGTTTTATTTCCTTGTGCAATGGGAATTTTGTCTCTCGCATGATTCTGCCACAGGGATTTTCTTCCTTTCCATGAAACTGCAATTGATCCTTTAAAAAAAAAAAATTAATTCTATTTTCTGTTTGGTTGCTGCGTTTTTTTGGACTTCTTTCTCTTCTTTTGTTGTATTCTGTCATGTGAATTTAGTCCGGCAAATAACGCAAATGGCACCTGAGAAAACATTCATTAGTAACATTGCTCAAACGTGGATTTTGTTCATTTTAATTATGGAAATCTCGCTAATTTCCTTGCACCAATGAGAAAGATAAATTCTAAAAGATTTGGTTGTATCTTCTAATGAGGCTGATAAGTAACCTGAGTTACTTTATTATAAAAATAAATCTAACGCTATAGAAATGAATACAGTAACAAAATGCAATTGGAAGCCCTTCAGAAGAAGAAATATAGAATTAGATATTCCATGTCATTTAAATACAGCAGACAGCAAGTTGCATAACAGAATATTTCAGTTTATTTCTGTCTTTATGTAGGATTTCTTGCTGGAATATCTCTTGTTAAGTTTCTGTATGTGCCAGGTAAGGGCTGTGAGCCACAAGATCCGTAGGGAAAAGAGGGAGATGGTGGAATTTGGTGCTGCTGAGATTCTTGGGTTATTTTCGCCTTTCCAGAAAAGTCTCTCTTTTTTATTACTGAATTAGATCCTTTCAGTGCCAACATGGAGATGGCAAGAAGTAGGTGGGAGTGAACTTGAGAATGGACTGCCATGTCTGGGAATATTTAAAATTCAGAAGGGAAAAGACAATTTTTTTTTTTTTTTTTCATAATCCATTTATTACCGTGGACTTTGGGAATGAGAATGTGCTGTTCCAGAGGAGAAAGACTGAGAATACAATGAGAAGTCTCCGCTCAGGAAGCGTTTCAAAGCTCCGCAGGTTCATGAAATGGCTAAATCACAGCAGGTTTTCCTGGAGAATTAAATTATTTCCTCGCCCTGAGCGTGGCTGCCGAACTTCAGGCCCTCAGCCCGGGGCAGGGGAGGCTCCTGAAATACAGACAGCAGCACTTTGATTCCTTCCATCTCTTTTCTCCCCCATCTGGGCACCGCTGTGTGGGCACGGGGCGCGTGGAACAGGTCAGGATGCCAGGGCTGGATCTGAAGGCAGGAGCTGTGTGGGGCAGGGACACCTCGCTGGGACATCAGCTCCCGGCATCCCAGCCCTGGCCTGCCTCAGGCTTTGATATAAATCAGGATTTAATGCCCAAATCCAGGAGGGTTTCAACTCTCAGAGCAAGGAACAGAAACCTTCTTGACAAAAAGGTCTCGTTTTCCCCTGTGGAGCAGAAATGTCCCCGTGAGCAAAATGTCTTCTGTGCCTGTTGTCAGGAGCAAACGCTGCAGACAGGTGTGTGTCTGCCTCATTCCCTTCTCCCACACCCCTCTGAGTTCCCCTCAAAGGAACAATACAGAGGATGTAGGACACACACACCAGGGGCATGGCAAGCAGCATCCCTGGGAAAGGAGGGAGTCGAACACACTCTCCACAGAATTTCACCCACAGATCCAGGTTTTGCATATTTTTGTAGATTCTGCCAACACCGAAGTGCCAGAGAGTCTCTGCTGGTCTGGAGGGATGTGAGGAGGTGCCCCGTGAAGGGCTGAGGTTGTAAATGCTGGGAGGTTTTAGAGGTTTCTTGAAGGCTGAGGGAGCAAGAGGGCAGAAATATGTAGGACTCCCTGGCTGCTCAGGCACAAACAATGCTCCCAGAGCACATAAATTAAAGATAAATTAAAGATCTCCTTCGGTCCTATTGAAGGCTTTCAATATCTGCTCTGTGGAGGTGAGGTTTATGTAGTGGGCTCTGGCATGGTGTGATGTGTGCTCTTACAAAAACCATCATTTTCCAATTGTCTTCCTGCTCCTCTGATCTTTAGGTGGGCACAGAGCAGGCTTTGGGGGATGAGCTCCACTTGCAGGGTTCAGCACAGCCCAGAACAGGGCAAGGGAAGCAATGGTGGGGCTCAGCATCAGCCTGGTCCCCTGTGCTGGTGTCCTGCCCCCCTCCACGCCAGGCTGGACTGGGGCTCACCTGGGCTTCCTCATGCCCAGCTGAACCCATCTCTGGGAACCTCGAGACCTTCAGGGAGCCTGTTCATGTGCACGGCCCCAAGGATGCTGGCAGGCAGTGTCCTGTCCTGCTGGCACAGCCTTCCTGGGCATTTTCCTGCTGGATAGGGAATATTTTGGTAGCAACATCAAAATAGATCCTTTCTGCTGTGGGACAGACACGAGAAAAAGGTTTATTCCCGCGGTGAGGAGAAAGTATCTGGGTGTGCCCAAGGAAAAGAAGTGTGAGGAGAACGGGGTCTGATCACCTTGTAAATGGGGTTGGGGGGGGCTGGAATAATCCTGCTGCTCCACGGTGCAGCCAGACAATGCCGGGAGCCCGGCAGCAGTGACACTGCAGGGGATAAAGGCAAAGGGATGGAGCTGCTGAGGGTGGGTGGGTTGTGTTTCAGTGAGGGGCCAGGGGAGGACGTGGTCCTTCAGACTGTCCAGAGAGAGGAGAGCCCAGGTACAGCCCTGGAGCTCTGCAGGGGGGTCCTGCCCCAGCTCTGGGCACAGGCACAGAGGGCACAGCAAAGGGAGGGTCCCTGTGCTGCAAACACAGAGCTTGGGGTCCAGGCCTGCTGGTGGCAGCAGGATGGAGAAGCCAAGAGGGGGTTTCAGCCCGGCTGGGTTGTTGGAAACTCCCTGACATCGCCCAGTCCCCAGCCAGGCAGCTCTGAGTGAGGTCCAGGGGTGGCTCAGACTGTGGATGTAACCTCCAGTGAGCAGGGGAGGTATTTTGACACAGGTCCAACCCTTCTTCACATGCTCCCATCCCATTACAGCCGTGCGGGGGAACAAATGGGGCACAGATGGGAAAAGGTCAGCGAAATGCTGCCTGTGAGTGCTGACAGGAGGAGCTGAGGCCAACAAAGCTCCCTCAGAGATGTGTCCAACACTTTGGCTGTCTGGTTACTGCTGCTAAAAGAGAAGGAGGAGATGGGGAGCTGTAGTGGGGCCATGGAGGCCAGGCTGGTGCTCCCCCTGCTCCCGTGGGTGGGAGCAGAGTGTGCAGGATGGGAGCTGTGGGACATGCCAAGGCCTTTTAGGGCCAACCAAAAGAGGAGGTGGTGACACCAGAGACACCTGGAGTTGCTTTTCAAATCCCAAACACCCTGGTGGCACGGACAGTACCACGGATGGCAGGACAAGTCTGAGTCTCTGGGGCTGGGGGGATCATGGTGTGAAAGGCAAGCCCATGTGGTGTGGAGGGATTGATGGGGGGTGGAGGGCAGAGCTCTGTGGTAACTGTTCTGGGAGAGTTCAGCTGGAAATCCAGCCCGTGGCCAGAGCTGTGTCAGAGATATTGTCCTAGGAAACAACTAGAAATCACTCCCAGGATGTAACACACATGCAGGGGCTGAAGAACTCAATCAGAGAGACATTTCCACCCATGGACTGCAAAGAAACACCAAAAGCTCTCCTCTTCCATGGGCAGCATTCCCCAAGAAGTCTTGAAAACCACTGGTCTGGCACTAGCCTGGAGAAAGGAGTCAGGTTTGGAGTAATTGCTGTAAACAGGGAGTAAAAAATTCACCCTCAGTCCTCTCATCATCCCTTATCCCTGGTACTAATGAGCCACTGCCCATTACTGTGACTGTCACCAGTGCCTCTCCCCATTCAGCATTCCCTTGTCCCTGAGCAGATGATTTGGCAACTGCAAGAATGGCTTTGTCCATCCTAAGTTATTAAATTTTATGTCTACCCCTCAGAAAGGTTTTTGGGGGAAGCAGGAGATGCTGGCAGCTGGCTGAGCATCTCAGTGGCCTTGGGCCCTTAGGAAAAGTCAGGGAGAGACTTTGAAACACTCATCCCACAGCAGCTTCCTCATGAGGAAAAGCCTGTGAGAAGCTTTTCGTGTAGATGCAGAGGTGACATTTACCTGTCAGTGCCTCACATTGCTGGGCCAAATGGGAACTTCATTTTCTTGGCAATCAGGAGTTTCCCTTTCTTTGAAGAGTCAAAACATCTTTATCCCACAGCCCATGTCCTGTTAGAGGCACGTGGCCCTTGCAGCTTTGTTCTGAAGGAGTAAAATTGAGTGCAGCATCACTCAATGCTCTTTGTGAGGTCCCTCCAGCTCAGGATATTCCACAGCAATGACTGAGGGGATGGTGGAGGTGGTGAGTGATGGAGCCAGGGGTGCAGCTCTGGCACCCCAAACCAGGGCAGCCCCACCAGCCACGGGTCCCCTCCTGCTGGTGCTGCTGGAGGGGTGTGAGCACAACTGGGGCCTGACACCAGTGCCCCTCAGGGTCCCAGCTCAGTGCCCAGGCCTGCAGGGGCACCTGCTGGGGCGGGCAGGGAAGGCTGGGGTGGTGCTGGGCAGGAGGGAAGCTGGGCTGGGACAGTGGGGCTCAAAGCTGGGCTGACCTGTGGCTATTCATGAAAACGGCCCTCAGTACCTGGCTGGCCACGAGTGTTCAGGATCTCGTGGTTCTAAAGGGTTTTGTGGGCTTAAAGGTTTTCTTCAGCATTTCCCCAGGCAGTGGGAGTCCCTCTCCCCACCCTGCTGAGAGGGATGGGCAATCCATGACAGGAAAACCAGAGCTCTTGGAGCTGGAATTCGGGTTCATCCTGAGTCCTGCCCAGCAGGACAGCGGGCAGCCCCAGCCATTGCCAGAGCAGATCTCCAAGGATGCACAGCCCCGTGAGCCTCAGCACACCCGGAGCTGGCAGAGTGTTCCAGGGGCCAACTCTTGCTGGTTCAGTCCCTCTCCTCTGCAGAATCCCAGAGTGGTTTGGGTTGGAAGCAGCCCTAAAGTTGCCCTGCCATGGCACAGAGCAGGCGAGTCCTGAGTTCAGCAACAGCTTCAAAATGCTCCTGGAGCATGACAGTACAGAGTGATCAGCAATGTCACATTCCTGAGTATCAGAAAGTCTCACTCCCTCCAAAATCAGACCCTCGTGTCTCCTAGAGTGCCCCAGCCCCAGGGCCCTCCCTGTCCTGCAGGGCCAGTGCAAGCCTGGAGCCACAGGAGCCCGGGGAGAAGGGCTCTGACTCACTCAAGAGTCTTTCTGCCCTCAAAACACAAATCCCAGTTACCAGTCTCATAACTTAACTCAGAAGTAAATTTAGGTGGCCACAAAGAGCTTTGAAAGCTCAGTTTAATTGCAATCAGTTGTTCCTCATTTGACTCCTTCACTAAAAGCAGCATTTGCCAAAGTGAAGCACTTGCTAAAGGGACCCCAAGGAAGAGGCACTTTCAGGGAATTTCAGGAATTCAGGGGGATTTTTGGCCACCCGACCCTCTGAGCTGCAGGTGCTGGGGTGTGGGGGCCACAAACCAGTGAGTGCCCATGCCAGCTGTCCTGCCTGCTGCCCCCGAGGGGGTCAGGGGCACAGGAACAGGGACTCACAGCTGGGCTCCCCCAGCACAGTGAGCTGAGCTGGGGGCTCCTGTGCTGCTGGGTGGGGGCACAGCCGGGCACGGGAGGGATGCTATGTAGCTGGAGTGTGGCCAGTGGGGCTGGAAGGGTGCAAAGGGGAGGTGCTGGGCTGTGCAGGGTGAGGCTGCTCAGAGCAGGCTGTGCCTGCCTGGGGGGCTCTCACAAACAGGACAGGGCTGATCTTTTCTCTCCAGTGCTGAACAATCCAACGAAGGGCAGTGGCCAAATAAAGGTTCCTTGCTGCAGGGAGGTGAGAGAGACTGTCCTGGGACATTTGTAGGATTTGACTGCACTGCCCTGGCTGGGAGTTCCCACTCTGAGCAGGAGCTTGGACTACAGACCTCCAGGGATCCTCTCAGGCTCCCCCTTCCATGACTGTGGCACCCTCTGGCCGGTGCTGCCAAAGGTGATCTCTGAGGTTCCCCTGACAGACACGTCCTGGGTCACTCCATTCCCAGGGGACATTCAATGGGGGGCTGTGCCTTCAGCAGGACCCCCAGCAACTCCAGCCCACAGGCAGCCCAAGGTTCCAGTGGGACCCACAGGCAGCCCNACTGCACCGCCCTGGCTGGTGCGGAGAGTTCCCACTCTGAGCAGGAGCTTGGACTACAGACCTCCAGGGATCCTCTCAGGCTCCCCCTCCCATGACTGTGGCACCCTCTGGCCGGTGCTGCCAAAGGTGATCTCTGAGGTTCCCCTGACAGACACGTCCTGGGTCACTCCATTCCCAGGGGACATTCAATGGGGGGCTGTGCCTTCAGCAGGACCCCCAGCAACTCCAGCCCACAGGCAGCCCAAGGTTCCAGTGGGACCCACAGGCAGCCCAAGGTTCCAGTGGGACCCACAGCCCCACACCCTCAGGACACAGCCCACACCCTGCAGCCTCCTGTTCCCCTGCTCTACTGGCACTTCTGTGCCCAGGTACAAGGCAGGGCCCCCCCAGCTGGGTCAGGACAGGTTTGTAGCTCACGTTCCCACTCACCTTTCCAGGGGGGATGTGAGCCCAGGGGAGGTGTCTCCAGCCCTTCCTCCCTCCCTGAGGGCAGCCTGAGCCCCAGGGACAGGGCTCTGAGTCACTAAATCACTCCTGACTTTTGAATTTCACTTTCATAAGTGATTGGATATCAGGGAAAAGTTTTTCGTGGAAAGAATAACAAGTACTGGTATGTTCTGCCTGGGGACGTGGTGGAGGCACCATCCCTGGATGTGTTTAAAAAAGATTGGCTGTGGCACTCGGTGCCAGGGTCAGGGTGAGGTGTTAGGGCTGGGTTGGACTCCATGATCTCGAAGGTCTCTTCCAAGCTGGTCATTCTGTGATTCTGTGATTCATCCTTTAGCTGACCCTCAGGGAGCATTTGATTTCTGCTGCTGTCCTGGAGGACAAATGGACATTCTCTGCATGGGTCCAAGGGCTGTGATCAGCTGTAGAAGGTTCTCTTCCTCCTGACTTGGTGATTTGAGTCTCAGTGATGCTTATCAGACCCTTCCACTGCCAGGTCAAACAGTTCAGCGTGACTGGATTTTATGTGGAAAGGCAGGAAAATGTCCAAGCAGCCAGTTTTAAAGAAAAAAACCCCAAACATTACCCAGGAAATAACAAAGACTAAAGAATCGAGCTATCTATTGAAACAGGCAGGTGTAATGCACAGCACTTTCCATTATCTCTGTCGTGTTTTAACTGTAACATTTTCAGCCAACCTGTGCTTCTGAGCTCGGTGTCCAGGGCTCAGCATCAGCCGGGGCAGCCCCCTGGGAATGGCCCTGTGTGCTCTGGGGACAGAGCCCTCGGTGGGAGCAGCAGCCCAGCACCCCCAGCCCCTCTGGCAGAGCTGCTGAGCTGGGCCAGGGCTGTTTGCAGCTCTGCCTCCCTGCTGACCCCCCCTGCCACCGCCAGCCTTGAGCCAAAGCTGTGTCTGTGGCACTCTGGCTCAGCCTGAGCCTGTGCTCTGATTCGTGCCACACCTGACTGAAGCATCCTTGGCTTGTCCAGCAGGAGTTTTGAGCAGCTAAACTAACCAGTGTCACTAACTGGTGTGACACCAGATCAAATATGGGACACCTNACACATCACAGTCCTTGAAAGTCAAGGCTCATTCCTCAATTACTGCTGAGTAGCCATTATCATCTTCACGTTATGAGCTTCATACCAGAGGCCTCTTGAAGATGCACTCACAGATTTTCTTTGTGTCCACAAGGTTCAGATCCTGTCCCAGCAGATAGACTGGAACCTGCAGACAGCACCCAGTGCTCTGACACCCCTGCCCTGTTTAAGGCCACTCTTCCTCTCAGCTTCCCAATGGCAGCACCTCTAAATGGAGCTTGGGGTAGAATTGTGCTCAACCTGGCACAGATTTGAAGAGCTCTGGGCTGCAGCTCAAGACATTGATCTGCAGCAAGGGGATTGTGATGGGATGTCTGAGAGGGTTCTGCTCTGTGAAATCACCAGGGCACACTGTGCTGCTGCTGCCCCTCTGCAAGGTCCAGGAACTCTGTCTCAGCCCTGACCTTGGAAGGGTTGGAGCCTCCTGGTTCCTCCTTTGTTGGTAGATGGAGCAGCCCAGTGGCTCCAGACACAACACCTGTTTTTTTCACTGGCTTTTGGTGGGACAAGACAAATTGGATGTTCTCCTGCTCATGCCACAGCCTCATTCAGTTCCCAACACCACACAGAGGAGCTATCAGGGATTTTCCTGGAGGAAATGGGGAGGATTTGTCAGGAACTCGGCTATAAAATATATGACCTATGTATAAAATGTAGATATTATGTACACAGACAGTTACAGCTCGTGTTCCTTCACTTACCTGAAGGGGAATTTGCACCTTCTGTTGGCACTGCAATCTTCTTCTTGCTGACCTGCTCTGAGGTCCCTTTTGTGCCCACAAATGCAAGTGGTCCAGTGGTGCTGACGTTTGCAGCAAACACAGATCCCACACACCATGCTGGGTGTGCTGAGAGGTTTTCAGTGCCAGGCTGTATCGTTTGAGGTAGTTTGGGTGAAGTTTTCAGGATAAAGGCAATGTCTGGATGGGACATGGGCTGAGATTTCTGGGGGTTTTGTGCTGTCATTAACACTTGGAGCCCTTAAACACCCCCTGAACCCCGACTGTGCTGATTTGCAGCTTTTCCTGGGATAAGCTTTGTGTTGGGACAGAGGAACCCTGAGAGCCCCCAGCTCTCCCACCCCAGGAGCTCTCTCTTTCCTAGCTCTTGACTGGGACCATATCCAGGACTCAGAAATCCCAAACTAACCCCAAAAACAGGAGTCTGCAAACCACGGGGTCCTTTACAAACCCTCCTCATCTGCCCTGTCTGCCCCTGCCTGGTGTGGGGATTCCTCTCTGCAGTCACACACCCAGCAGACACCAAGGCAGCTGCTGAGGCTACAAAACACCCCCTGAGCAAGGAACTGGGAGCCTTGGCTGGAAGGGCTTCCCTGCCCAGGCCTCAAAAGTGCCTGTAGATCCCAGTGCTGTCAGTGGAGGGGCTTTGCCACCCCTGGAACGTGGAAGAACCACGCTTTGAAAAGCAAATTTGCCCTGATAAAGGAGCCAAAGTCTCTAATTCCTTTTCTGAAGATAGGTTTCCTGATTTGCTAATTTGTCTTTTTCACAATTCACTGAACCTGCCTGCTTTTAATTAATCTTGCAAATCTAATCAAGTCTAACTGGCACCTTTCCCAGTCCTTGCACTTTTGAATGAGAAACACTTTCCCTGCTGCCCTGGCTCAGGCTCCAGATCTTCTGCCACCTTTTCAACAAAAACACCCTCATTGGGACAGGAAGGGTTGGTGCTGGTTGATAAAATCTTGAGAGTTTTTTATTTTGATCCCATTTCTTTGTCACGGAGTCACCCAAGTTTCTTGCAGTTACTTTCTAGAAACCGTGGTTAGATTTATAATTAATAAATTTGCAGTGGCCCTTGGAAAATATCATGGGAGCTTTTCACAGTCCTAACAAGTGCCCCTCAGCTCTTCCCAGTCCTTCCTCCCNTTTCTAGAAACCGTGGTTCGATTTATAATTAATAAATTTGCCGTGGCCCTTGGAAAATATCATGGGAGCTTTTCACAGTCCTAACAAGTGCCCCTCAGCTCTTTACTTCTCAGTCCTTCCTCCCGTGAACTTTGGGAGTTTTTTGCTGCCAGGGGCACATTTGCAAGGCAAGTTTTACCTGCAGAGGTCTCTTAGATGTTTTAGGGAGGGTTCTTGTCGGATTTTTTGGGGTTTTTTTTATTGTTGCAAAATATTTCAATTGTCTATTTAAATTCTGATTACTGCATGTTGTCTGCTCTAGCCTGATTACGTTTGGTAACAAGCAACTCCCCTTTAATAAGCTTTTCATGAAATCCACCTGTTGTCTGTTTGGCAGGGAGTTTATGCAGAGCCCTGAGCCATGGCTGTCTCTATATTTTTACTTTTCCTTTCAGTTTGCTCATTTTTCCCCTATAAATCTAAAAATAAGATCTCCAGAAACAAAGTCCTTGTTTGTGGGTTTGGTGGGGCATAGGCTGCTGCTTCTGTTGGTTAAGTGAGGACTTAAAAAGAGTTGGGAGTTGATATAAAAGAGACTCTTTGCCTCAAACAGTGGTGCAGGGCTCAGGATCACAGTTTTGGAGGCAAAACCCCCAAAGGAGACCCTTCCCTTGTGTGCTGGGACTGGGGTTGTGATTTTCACATTCTTTTGGGAACAGTGACACCTTTGTGACATTCCTCATCCCAGTGCCAGGAGGATTGGGAAGAGCCAGGCGAGGGACACAGTGGTGACAGCACCACCACAGGCACACTCAGAGGCTCTGAAGTTGTTGAAAATCAGCCTTTGGTGCCCAGAGGACACAGATGAGTCTTCCCAGCTGCTCAGAAATGCTGTGGCCCCAGCGAGTGCAGGCAGGTCCTGGCCCAAGGAGTTGCACTTTGAGTCCAGCAGTCTTGGTCCTTGGTGTCCAGCCCAGGCTGGGGTTTAGTTGTGCTTCCCCCTAGACCCCCTCAGCCCAGCAGCCCAGGATGCAGCACCCTGGCAGCTCCTGGGGCTGCTCCCTGGATCAGGGCTTGGAGGAGGAAACGTTCCCTGGGTTCCACCTCAAGGTGTGCACTGAGTCCTCTGCTTGGGTGGAAGCCACACACAAACTGGAAAATCAGATTTCTGGAGTGGTTGTGCAGGCTGTGAATTCAAGGCTTGCTGGTAACCCCTGAGGAAATGAACAACTGGGTGTAAAAAACCTTCCCTGAGTGCTGGGGTGAATGAGGTTAGAAAAGTGTTCTGTGGGAGAGGATGTAGATGCTCAAAGAACATTTGCCTTGAGGTTGGGTTTTGAGTTTCTTAGGTCAGATCAGGCTCCAGTAACTCTCCAGTCCCTGGCCTTACACAAAATATCCCCTAAGAGAGGGTCTCCATCCCTTCAGCCCTTCCCCAGCCTTGAACTCAGTTAAACTTCACTGTAGCTGGTATGGGGCTGGGGGGAAAAGCTGCATCTGCAATGATTAAAAAGAAGGAATTTCTCAGCAATAATAAACCTGTAAGAAAAAAATCTAATTTTTCAGATTTAGTCACCTCTGTTCCTGACCAAAAACTCTGGGAGTGAGGGATATTTCCCATAACTCCAGATCAGATTATTTGTTACAAAATACAGAAAAGGTGATTTTTTACATTGGCGAGGAGTGAACAGCAGAGTTTTGCAAGGACACAGAGTGTCCAGCCCTGAGAAGGGCTGGGGTGGGGAACAGAGAGCAGAGATGTGAACAAAGCTGGGCTGGGGGAGGCTGTCCCTGCCCATGGCAGGGGGTTGGGATGGGATGAGCGTTAAGGTCCCTTCAACCCAAACCATTCCATGATTTTATGAGGATTCTGTGATGAAGTTTGATCATGACCACACTGCTCGAGGTGGTAAAGCACAAAGGAAACCTCCGAAGACAGGAGTGGATAATCACTCAGGCACTCAGTGGATAATCAAATTAATTGCAAATGGCCACGAAACAATGCAGATTGGGAAAAGCTCCCAAACCTGCACAACATCGATGTCAGATTTTCTGTTAGTGCCCCTTTGAGAGACATTATGATGGAGTGGTCTCTGCAGCTGATGCTTCAGTGCTCACTAACCAAGAAGTGGAGCTGTGCAAAATCTACGAGAATCCTCCTTGCTGTTCCTCCTCTGGCCCAGATTTTTGGGGCCATGTTGGTTGATAAGTGATGGGAAAGGTCCCTTGGGAGCTGTTGTTGGATTTGCTCTCAGGACAGAAAATACCTGACATTATTTCAGCCATTATTTCTCTTATTGTGGCACCCCAAGTCTGTTTGCAGTCTGATCTTTGCATTTCCTACAGAATGAGGAAAGCACACCAAAAACCCAGCAAGGGACTGGAAGGGCTGAATTTCTCCTGGTGAGGAGACAAGACTTAGATTTGCTGCTTGGACAGAGAGGATTCCAAGTGAATACAAAACAGATCCTGCAGATCACAAATGATGGCAAGAGTGGGGTGAGGAACAGTTTATTGCTCAGATTTAAGAAGCTCTTGTGGGTTGGGTCAGGGGGTCAGCCGAGCCCCACTCTGCTGCTTTTTCCAGTGGGATGGGGAAAAGAATCAGAAGGGTAAAAGTATAAAAACTCATGGCTTGAGCTGAAGGCAGTTTAATGCAGAAAAAAAAAAGCTGCTGCTACACAAGCAAAGCCAAGTGAGGAGTTCCTTCAGTGCCCATCAGGTGTTCAGCTCCTGCAGGGCTCCTGGGGAGGCAATACCAGAACTCTAAACATCCCCCACCTCCTCCTTCTTCCCCAGATTTTTTGTTAGTTGGAAATTTTTCATCAGGGGGCCTCTCCAGCACAAGTCACCTCCCCTGGGGATGCTCCCAAATATTTCCCTCCCTTCCAGCACCCAGCCCAGCACACCAGAGGAGCTGTGCTCCAGGACCAACCCTTCTGAAGTGCCTCCAACCCTAGGGATGCTGCTGGTATCCCTTTTCCATCTGGAGGGTGTAAAGCACATTTCTCACACCTTGTCCTGTCTGGAGGGGCCCAAAAGCCACCATTTCATTTATTCAAAGGCTTATTGTTGCTGCCTGGTGGAATTATTGGACTTCTGGGATTCAAATTGACTGAGACAAGCGTGTGGGATTGTGGGGCACATTCCCAGGGAGGGCTGAGGGGGTGCACAAACCTTGGGCTGAGGAAACCCCTGAGCAACCCTTCACTGGCAGCCCTTGAGCACAGCCAGCCCACATCCCACCCCTGCTGGGGCCTGCATGAACTGGGCTGAGCCATCCTTGACCCTTGCCTGGTTCCTCCTGGTGCTTCCCAACACAGCTGAGGTTCCCTGGGAAGGAGGCAGAGCACCACCGACCCTGAGCTTTGGAGCAGAGCCAGCCATGGTTTGGTCTCTCCTGTGATATTCACAGCAATTTGTGTCTCACACCTTCCCCGAACCCAGAACCCTCCCCTCCAAGTGCTTTGCTCTCCATGGAAAGAGAATAGCAGTACCCAGTAAAAAAGCAGCCTAATTTTTCACTACAAGAAACCACCAGGACTAATTCTTGGTCTGGTTTCCACAAGATTCAGTTTGATTTGTCCATGCTGGATCTGACACAAGACACTTAAGGATCCAGATCCTCCACCTGAGACAGAACTGGTGGCTCAGCCACAGTGCCCAGGATGGGCAGCCCAGCTGACCACTGCCCCTTGACCACTGCCCCTTGACCACTGCCCCTTCACCACTGCCCCCTCTGCCCCCTCCTAGGCCAGGGCTCCTCATTCCCGGGGTAAGCCCAGGCTGTTCATAGGAGCAGAACCACCCTGGGAACTCCAGCCCTGGGCTCAGGGCAGGACTCTCCAAAGAGGCAGAGCTCACACCCCAGCTGGGACGGCCGAGTGGATGTGGTCATTCCCACCCAGGGAGTGTTTTCCATGACCCCTGAGTGTTGGGAAGCCCTTTCCAGTGCCACAGTCTGTGATTTACCCCGGGTGATTTCGGGGCAGTTGGCACCGACCACTTCTTGAGTGGCCTTCCCAAAGGGACTCCCCAGACTGGAGGCCTTGGAGAGGGCCTGGCTGACCAGTGGGACATGACCAGCACCGTCCCTGGGCTGACTGGGGAGGTGTCCCCTCCTTCCCTGGGTCCCTGTGGTTCTCGTTCCGGCCCGAGTGTCCTGTCCCCTCCGCCGTGCCAGCTTTGGGGAGGCGGAGGAGAGGAAGGAGCCGCGGTGGGAATGGCTGGCAGGCAGGGCTGGCAGGGGCAGGAGAGGGGACAGCGTCCCTGGGAGGTGGCAGGGCCTCAATCCCAGCCGGTGCCCGCTCAGAGGGACAGCCCTGCCAGCACCCAAACAAACCCCAGCGTCTCTCTTTGGAGGAGAGGCTTCACAGGGCTGGAAATCTCGCTGCTTATTGCGGTCACAGCCTGGAAGCCTGCATTTGCATATGCAAATCATATGTATTTATGTAAATTCCGGGTTGAATAATATTATCACAGTCCCCGCAGAATAGATCCTCTCCCATGGCAAATCAGTTGATTGTGCCTTCCAAACCCAGAGTGGCACAGCTTGGAGCAGGCATTGCTGAACATAACATTTCTATCTGGTGCGGGGAACAAAGCAGGACCCAGTTCTGGGCACACCCAGTCCCTTGTCAGCAACTTCAGTCAGTCAGGCTGGTTCCTGCGAGGGAGCAGCAGCCCCAGTATCACCCCCAGCTCTGTCCCAGCCCCAGTATCACCCCCAGCTCTGTCCCAGCCCC
>VYXF01001427.1:40921-64445 GCA_013397295.1 Polioptila caerulea
TCACCCCCAGCTCTGTCCCAGCCCCAGTTTCACCCCCAGCCCCAACTCCCTGCCTCCCCCTCCCTGGCCCATCGCTCAGAGCCACCCCGTGTGTGGTGCCCAGACAAAGCAGAGGGAGCTGCTGCCAAATCCCTTCCCAGTCCGTGGCAGAGCCACGAGTGAGCCCCGAGTGGTGCAGCTGGCCCGGGACAGGCTCAGCTCACAGGAGGCTTGTGCAGCACCAAGGCTGGGCACAGGGCTGCTGGCAGGGATGCTCACACAGGGGAACTGCTCTGCCTGCAGGGATCTGCCTGCCCTGCCACGGGCCCTGTGTGGGGACTCCTCAGGCCAAGGGACTCCGTGTTAGAACTTGGGGTGGGTCTGACTGACCCCAAAGTGCCTCAAGGCGAGCAGGGAGGGGATTTGACAGAGCTCCTGTTGCTGTCTGGGCCGACTTCTGAATTCTCCACGAGGCCACTTGAGGCCTCAAAACCTCAGCTGGGCTGTTCTTCACACCCAGTCTGATCTGAGGAGCATTTTGGCCCAAGTTCCTCTCCAGCAATCATTCGTGTCACCCCTAGGCTCCAACGCCATCGGCACTGCAGCAGTGACCCCTTTCTGTGCCCCCTCCTGTCCTGCCCCACTGCAGGGATTTACAGAATGTCCTGGGCTGGAGGGACCCCCAAGGATGATCCAGTCCAACCCTGGCCCTGCACAGACACCCCAACAATCCCACCCTGGGCATCCCTCCTGGTGCTCTGTTGGGCTGGTTGGTAACAGAAAAGCAGAGGTGGGAGTGACACGAGGAGGGGAGGTTGAGATTACAGCAAGAGGCAAAAGGGTTGTGATGAGCAACAAACCAAGTGGAGCAAAAAAATCCAGGGGTGGGAGATTTATGGAGAAAGAAATTTGTAACTGAGCAAAGGGACTGTGAATGGGTGACATTTTTGGGATGAGGCCTTCTCCCACCAGAGAGATGATGGCTTTTAGAGTGGGATTTTTCACAAGGGATGTTGGGTGTTAGAACCCAAACTGGAAATGAGAGACTTTTGGTGTCAGGTGTTAAAAAAGCAAGAGTTTGGGAAGTTTGAGATTCGGGGTTATTGTCATCTCAGTATTGACCAAGGATGACACAGGAGGGAAAGAGGAGAAAGGAGAGAGGAACAGGGGAGGAAGAGGAGCTGCCCAAGCAGTGACACTGGCTCTGGACAGAGTCATGGCAATTCCAGCTTCCAGCTGTCCCAGAAAGCTCAGCCAGGCAGGCAAGTTGGAGTATTTTCAACAGTCCTTGTCTTTGTGACAATGGCATTGAACTCACCTAGAGCATCCTTTTTCTCTTTCCACTCTTCCCCACCGCCACCCTGCCACGTGTCTCCCCATCCTGCCCCAATAACCTGATGGATCCCAGAATGGTATCAGGCAGATCTGTCCTAAAAGCCCCACAGAAATGCTTTGGGTCCTTCACCATCAAATCCATGGTGTGTTGCCAAAGAACTGAATTTTAATCACAAAATCGAGGAATAGCTGGGGTTGGAAGTGACCTCTGAAGATCACAGAGCTCAATCCTGCTCAAAGCAGGGACAGACAGAACAGGGGGCCCTGGGCTGTGTCCACTTGGGTTGTATTTCCAAGGATGAAATCTCCACAGGCTCTCCAGGTCACCTGTTCTGTCACACTCACAGTGAACAAGATTTTCCCATGCCCAGAGAGAATTCCATGGCTTTCAGTTTGTTCTTATTGTCCCTTGTCCTTGTTCTTGTCCTTCCAGAGAAGTTTGGCTGCAGTTTCTCCACCCTCCCCCTCCAGCTGTTTCCTCACATTGCCAAGGTCTCTCCATGGCTTTTTCTCCTGGCTGCACAGTCCCAGCTCTCCCAACCTCTTGAACACCAGATGCTCCAACCCAAAAGCGCCTTTGCTGCTCCACCAGCTGTACAGAGGTTCCACAGCCCCAGAGGCCAGTGCAGAGATAATTTCCTTGCTCTTTAGAGCCCTTACCTGCCCCAAAATATCCAGCCCTGCAAGGCAGGGCTAAATGCTCACCTGATGCTGTCCTTCAGCTCCACTCTTCCAGTCTCATCCTCTGAATCTGCTCCTATCCCAGCAGAAAAGCCCCCAGAAGGTCCAACCCCACCTCATTTACCTGCACAGTTCCCCTGCACAAGGCTCTGAGTGTGCAGAGAGGGAGGTGCTGGGGGTTCTGAGGGTGGTACCACCAACAGTGAGACCCAGCCCGTCCCTGGGGACTCTGTTCCCTGACAATCCTCATTTCTGTTGGAGTCACAGGCCATGACCTCCAGGGCTTCCAAAACAGCGCCTCTGAAATGTTCTGGGAATGCCAGGCTGGTTCCAGGCTCTCACAGGCACTGCTGTGGCTGAGGGCTGTGTTCCTGTGCCAGCCCATGGGAGAAACATCCCCTTGGCTTTTCCAACAGCCTGGTGGTTTTTCTGCTTATCTCTTCAAAAGGTTTTCTGTTCAAAAGGGATGCACCTGCATGGCTGGTGCTTGCAGCCCCATCCTGGAGGGGATGCAAAGTCGGGAAGGGCCATTTGGGATAAACACTCAGTGCCCAGCCCACATGTCCAGAGTGCAGTGCAAGAACCCCATCAGAGGGCAGCAGGTGAAACAGGGCTCTGGATCATGGCCTAAAAGTGCAAATGTTCTCCATTTCTTACGAGGGGAGCCTGAGAGAGGAGCTCAGGGCCCAGAGTCCAGAACGAGGACACCCAAGGGGAGTTCCTGAGCCACTTCCAAAGTCAGGGGATGGATGAGGGACTGATGTGGGTGGGCCAGTCCAGGCTCAGGTACCTCCCATGGAAAAATGGGAAGGGACTTCCCAAAGGTGCCTGTTCTCTGCTGACTGCAGGAGAACCAGCACAACCAGAGCTTGCAGTAAAGCCTCCACCCCTGAGCACACAGCCACACTCTGGGCCACTGCTCACTGAGTTATGGTGGCACAGAACAATAATTGAGGCTCCTCTGATCTCCAGGATCATCTGCTGGCCTCTGCCCAGAGCAGCCCCCTGACCACCGTGCTGGCCTCCACTGACTCCCACTCTGTGTCCATGCCTTGGCCATCCTAGGGACCCCAGACTGGACATGGAAATCCATCTGTGCTCTCACAATCACATCCCTCGATTTTCCAGTCTTGCTGATGCACCCTCAGGAGGCAGCTGACCCTTTTTTCCTGCCTGGACACAATTGATTCCTGTTCCAGCTGCTGCCCACCAGGATCCTCAGCCCCCAGCCTGTCCTGCTGCATGGGGCTGTGCCAGCCCTGGCTCAAGGCCTTGCATTTGCCTTTCCTGAGGTTCATGGAGGTGTCTGAGGCCGGGCTGCATGGGGCTTGGAGCCACCTGGTCTAGTGGAAGGTGGAACAAGGTGATCCTGAGAGTCCTTTCCAACCCAACCCAGTCTGGTTCCATGATCCTCATTCTGCCTCCAGAGGGGACTGCTGGCATGGAGGGCAGGGGATTATCTCCTAATTATGGTGTGATTGAAATTCCTGTGCTCAACTCATTAACAACCAGCCAATATCTTCATCTTCCTTCTGTGCTCAACACAAGCCTCTGAATTTCATTATTTCTTTGACTGTCAGGATTTGAGACCCAACTTCATTTTCCAGCCACAACCAGACCACCTCTTGTGCTTCTTGGTGCCAGGTCCCTGCAAGAACCAAGACAATTCTGTAGAACTGATGTTGGCCACTGAGTCCCACCGTGTGACTGAAGAGTTTTATTTGTGCAACAAGGAACATTCCTGAGGATCAGGCATTTCTTTTCTTTTAGAAAAGAACCTCCTCACTAAAACATTAAAAAAAAAAGCCACAGGGATTTAGCACAGGTTACCCCTGTTCCCTGCCAAGGGTGTAACTTTGCCACAGCCCTTTGTCAGTTGTTGTGCCCAGGGATCTCCATCTGCCTGTGAGAAATGAACGTGAGCTTCTCTGACAGGAAACAAAAATACAAAAAATCCGTGGACCTTTCTCAGATCAACAGCAGAGGAGGGCTGTGCTGAGCTCCAGCACAGACAGGTGCCTGGACAGCTCCTACAGGAGCCAAGGCCCTGCTCAGCCAGCACCCCTGGCTCCACACAGGCTGTGTGAAACAAGAGCAGACAGCCAAGGCCCTGATCTGAGACACTGAACCTCCTCAAAGGGCTCTGCCCAGCTGGGAAAGATCTGAGAGCAGGAGGGCAAGGGAGTGTGCAGGGCAAGCTCCAGCTGACATGGGGGGACAGGACAGGGGGAATGGCTTGACTGGATATCGGGCAGGAATTCCTCCCTGGGAGGGTGGGCAGGCCCTGGCACAGGGTGCCCAGAGCAGCTGTGGCTGCCCCTGGATCCCTGGGAGTGCCCAAGGCCAGGCTGGACAGGGCTTGGAGCACCCTGAGATGGTGGAAGGTGTCCCTGCCATGGCAGGGGGTGGGACTGGATGGGCTTTAGGGTCCCTTCCAACCCAAACCATTCTGGGATTTCATGATTCTCTAATGCAGCTCTGGAAATGCCAAACCAGGGTTGGATCTGCAGAGCAAATTGCCTCTGGCAGGGATGGGGAACCGAGGGAGGCAAAGGGTGGGCAGGAAGCCTGTGAAAGATCAATAAAATTACCCAAGTTTGCCCCAGGGACACTGAAATTGGAGTTCTGAGGATGCCACTGGCTCAGCCTGATGTACAGGAGGGCTCTGGGCCCTGGAGCAAAATTTGTTTCTGCTCCTGAGTCATCAGGCCTCAAAACCCAGGAGAGAGTGAAAAAGGTGCCAAGAAGATGGACAGGGCATGGGAGGGGAGCAGCCTCACCCGGGGGCTGGAGCAGCTTCCAGGTTTCTGTGGGTGTTTCTGCAATGTGAGCTGTAGACAGAGCACCTGGGGAAGGTTTCAAGTGAATGTCTTTACAAAGCTTGTTTGGGTCACAAAGGAAGGGAGCAGTAGGGGAAAAATCAGCAGGGGACAGAGGAATTTTCCTCAGTGCCTGTGGGTTCAAGGAATATTGCAGCACTGTGAGCCATGGCACTGGAGGGGTCAGCACAGCCCGTTTGGGAAACCTCTGTCCTTCCTCCAGCCCTGCACGAGGGGCCCTGGGATCTCTGTGTGCTTTACAGTTACCACTTCAATACCATTTCAAATGTTATTTGAAATTACTGAGCTGCCTTAGAGTGTGCAGAACTCCTGTGCCCTGCCACGTCCCCCTCCTGGAGACCTCAGGTGTTTTACCAAGGGCTGCTGGAGGACTTGAGCTTTAGTTAGAGAATACTGATATATTCAGGAATGTTGGCAGTACTGATCCCCCACTACACAACAGCTGGATCCCTGCTCCTGTGCCATCCTCCTCTGCTGCCTCTGCCAGTGCAGCACAACACCCACTGAGGGGGCTCTCCCTCCTCACGGGCACAGGGGACAGGGAAAAAATCCTCCTTGCAAAGCCAGTCAGGGCTGTGTGACCACTGAGTGTGATCCCTTCACCCCAAGGGTGAGCAATCCATTTGTCCTGGCTCAAACAGCTCTTTTCAGAAAGGCACAGGCTGCACTGGAAGACACTCAGTGTAAGAGAGTCTGCAACAAGTGCAAGGCATTGGTCTTTTGCTTTGAGATTTGTGCCTTTGCACTCCACTGGTCTGAATTCCCACTCACCAGCTATTGTCCTGCCCTCTTCTATTGGACAGAAAGTCTTAATCTTCTCCTTCTTCTCACTGTAACTAAATAATCTCTCAGAAGTCTTTCCAATAGACTGATCAAACTGTCAGCATAAGCCACTGCCTCAGCTCACTGCTATTGCTCCTTTGTCCCCTTCCCATGTTTAACATCCCATTTACAACAAGGAGGAGGCTTAAACCACTCCAGTTCCTGCAGCATCCTGAGCTCCTGCCTGGGTGAGACAGCACAGCCCCAGCCAGAGGAAACAGAGGGACAGAACCATCCTGAGCTTGTCCAGGAGGGAGCTGTAGGCAAATCCCAGAGCTGAGGAATCCAATTCCATTAACACCATCCTGTCCTCCTGCCCCTGGATGTCTCACTGCCCTTTGCTGAGTGTGCAGGGGTGCCTGCATTCTCCTGGAGATGCCATTGCAGGTGGCAGAGCTCAGCCTGCTCCAGCTCCCGGGCTGTGGCACGTCCTGGTCCTGCCTGCTCCCAGAGAGGTGACATCTGTGCCCAGGCTGTGGCTCACAGACACCTCACCAGGGCCCTCTGTCAGCATTTCCTGGGCTTTGCTCAGTGCCAGGGGGTCACAATGGCCTTTCCTGGCTGGCAGCTCAACTCGGAGCTGATCACTCCCCCCTCAGCTCATCCTGCCCCAGTGCTGGGGGAGAAGAGAGGTCCCTGCTTCCCCCAGACCATCAGGAGGGCATCCCTGAAGGACTTCATCATCTGGCACCTCCATTCCTCTTGCCCTTCCAATGGGAGTTTCTGAGCTTCCCATGTCCCAAACATGATTCCAGTACCAAGAGAGGGACTCTGCAGTTCTGGTGTCCTCTGTGGGTTTTACATTTCTTCAGCCAAACTCAGCTGATTTCCACCCAGAAGGGATTTGATACAGCAGGGCCAGGGTAACAATTCATCCTCTCAGAGGGGCTCAGACCTGCAGCTCCCTCTCTCCTCCCTTTGGTCCACCCTGCCGAGCATTCCCCACCCATCCAATGGAGTCAGGAATGGCATCTGGATGCTCCACCCCTGGAAGTGTTCAAGGACAGGCTGGATGGGGCCCTGAGTGACCAGGTCCAGTGCTGACCTCCTTTCCCATGGCAGGGGGTTGGAACGAGATCCTTCAGGTGCCTTCCAAGCCAAACCACCCTGTGGTTCTGTGACCTCTTGGATCAAAGCAAAAATCCCTTTGACTTCCCAAATCATCAGAACTCTGACTCAGCAACCCCAAACCCGGAGTCAGCAGGGGAACACCTGGGTCTTGTGAGACACCCTCTTTTATTTTCATTTATTGTAGCCCAGCTGCACCTACATTATTGTGTAAAAGTACAAAATACTGGCAGCAGAGATGTGGGTGGTGGGTGCACACACGGGAGCAGCTCATGCCATGCCTACAGGGCAAAAGGAGGCAAGGGGAAAAACGGAGTAAAACAAGATTTATTTCAATTCATGAGACAAAAATCTCACCACAAACTTTCTGGGGGTCAGTCTTTGGTCATCCTTTGCCCAGTTCAGGCCCACGTGCACTGCACTGTCCAGGACCCAAGGGCAGGTTCAGCTGACCTAATTTGAGAAGTCCTTCCCTAATTCTCTGTGGGGTCAGAGGAGCTTCTCTGGAGTGTGGCACCTCCTCTCTCCAAGAACTTTACATGGAGCAGAGAACCTGAGCCCCCTCAGTGCCTCCTTCTCTCCACCCAGAGTTTCTCTGGGTCACAGCCCCTGGAGTTTCAAGGGGACAAGTGAACCCTGCCCAGTGACAGGGAGGACAGGAGGTGCCTTCAGCTCAGTGTCAGCTTAGGAGGAAACCTCCAGAAATCTGTGTTCTCTGAAATCCTGAGGCACCCAACACATCCTGGCACCCATTTCATCCCCCCAGCCAACCTTCACATCACTGAGACTCTTCTGCCCTTGGTTTGTACCTGTTTGCTCTGGCAATATCTGTGTTTCTCTAGAATCTTCCACATCAAAGAACTTCAGCTTTTCTGGTAGCACTGATCCCTCCCAGTCCCACAGGCAGGAGCAGCTCTCAAACAGTGTCACTGGAACCCAGCCACAGTCAGGTTAACTGAACCATTTGGCCCTTTCAGAGCTGGATGTGGATTTTCCATGGTCCTGTCTGTAGGAAGGTGTAGGATGTGAGCCTGTCTCTGCAAACAGAGTGAGAATCCTCTGTGTCCAAGAGCAGCAGCCCCTGTGTGTGAGCCTGGGGCTGTTTTCCCCTTGCTCAAATGCACTTTGCTCCTTTGCCTGGGCAGAGACCAGGGGGCACAGGCGGGTGCTGAGCCACAGCACGAGTGTGCCAGGGCTATCCCAGAGCTGCCCACCAGCTCCTGCCTGTGCTGAGGGACAGGGGCTGCAGCCTCCACCCTTCTCCCAGAGCTGTGTCCCCCCATCCTGCTGCCCCTTCTCCCCCAAAATCCCATGGCACCAAGTCACAGCAGTGCTGGTGAAAGGATCCTTGGGGTCTGTAGCCCAACCTGCCCTGGGGCAGAGACATCCCCAGCAGCATCCCAGGGCAGCAGGGGCTGTGCCCAACCCAACCCCCCACAGATGAGATCCCTCTTTGCTGTGCACCTGGGAAGGGAATTTTCCCTAATGTCCAATCTAAATTTCCAGGCTGCTCTTCCAGTTGTTTCCCATCATCTGGCAGCCCTGGAAAGAGTTTGGCTCCACCACATCTGGAATTGTCCCACAAGTGCTTGTGGGCTGTTGTTGGATCCCTTCAGCCTCCCTTCCTGCCCACTGACCCTGCCCAGCCCTTCCTCCTCTCCTGGCACCCTTCAGCCACCCAACCCCGAGCACATGGTCACAACTCCTGGACAATGTCCCTTTCCTACAAATCCTTGTGGATGCAGCATTCCCAGTCTGGTGCCACCAACACCAGTGACTTCCCTGGATGTGCTGGGCCCACACTGACCCAGCCCAGTGAGTTGATGATGAGAGGGTTCAAACAGATTTGGGTTCAAACTCGACCCATTCAGCCCAATCACTCATAGGAGCTGTGAGTGAAGATTGTGAGAGGAAACAAATGACCCAAAAAATTCACATAATTTCATCAAAAGTTTAGAAAACCTGTTAGTGGGGAGGGCCTGGGGTGTGTGGGGCAAGGAAGGAGTGGCTGGGGACTGGCTGAGGAGGCTGCAGTGGGGCTTGCTCAGCACAGCCAGGTGGAGGGGGGCACTTCTTGGGCAGCATCCCAGTGGCATGGAGAGCTGGTGGGTTTGGATTTGTGTGGCTCAGGAATGGCTGTGGGACCAGGAACAGCAGCACATGTGAGGGGGTTTAACCCTGGGACAGAGGAATCCCTTTCACCACAGTGATGGACACACCCCTTGAGGCTCCACACCTTCACCACCTTTTCTGCATTTGCTCTTCTTCTAAACTCCAAAACTCCCCAAGCCTTCGAGGGGGAGCTCAGGCTCCCTCTGCTCAGATGGATTTTAGGCATTGCCTGCTCCAGGACCCAGCAGAGGGGGATCCCAGGGTGCTGAGCTCCGAGAATTCCAGGATCTCCCCTCCTGCCTCTGTCAGAGCACAGAGATTCCCAGAGCACTTCTTGCTCTGCCCAGGCCCTGGGAATGGTTCACCAAATCCAGGAGCCACACAGGCCAATGGCCAAGGGCCAGCCCCAGATTTGGGGGTGACCTCGATGGAGATTTTGGAGGAGCAGTGAGTCAGTTTTTCTCACAGAAGATGGGTCCTGAACCCAGGAGGGGGAACACGAGTGTCAACAGGAACCCTCACCCCACAGACAGAGCAGAGCAGCCTCCAGAGGGGAAAACCCCTGGGTGCCAAAGCCTCCATGAAAGGAGACAGCCCTGCCACAGAGTCACTGTCCCACCCCAGGACATGTCCTTGGCACAGCTGGGATGCAGCCAGGCTGAATTCATCTCTCACGTGCCCTGTGCTCATCCCCCCCAAAATGTGCTCAGTGCAGGAGGATCCTGGGGCTCAGCACATGACACTCAGCCCAGCAGATGGATTTGGGGGGTTTGGCCCCCTCCTGCCATGGAGCAGCAGTGATTGCCAGCAGCACTCAGGACCTGGAGATGGCAAAAGTGACACCAGTTACTGGGTAGGTCACTGAGAGATTGAAGAAAACACATTTGGGGTTTAGGCATAAAAATCTGCCCCAACCAACCCCATATGACTCCTACTTTCAGTTAAGAAATCACCTGAGGATACAAAATAAACAAATACCTGGGGTTTGAGTGGTGTCCTCCCCTGTGCCCCTCTTTGCCCCTAAGTTTCCTTAAATCTGAAGGATCTGGGTGCATTTTTAAAGAGAAACAGGGAAACCCCATCCCACAAACAGTGGCAATTTCAGAGTGCAGGAAGATGAAGCACAACCAGATGCTCCTCTTTGGGAGGATGGTCTGTCATTACTGGGTGTCCTCTGGCAATTTTTTAGTGATTGATAGAGCAGAATGAGAACTACATAAAATGCTGGTTATTATTCCCTGAGTGCAAACACTCACACTGAGCAGGGCAGCCTCCTCCCAACACTCCTCTTGATGCTTCCATGAGCCTCACCCTGGATTTTCCCTGTTCTGGCTTTCCCTTTCTGCTGCATCACCCTGAACCTCCTTCCCATTCAGTCTCCCTGGGATCAGACACTCAGAGTGAAAATAATCCATCCTCTCCCAGTCTGTCCACGGGAGAGCCTCTCCCTGCCATCCCTCCCTCCATCCCCTTGTCCCTTCAGCTCCCTGTGAAGCTGGGAGACAAACTGAGACAGTTCTCGTGGATCCCCCAGGGGCCAGGAGGGGGATCCCTCCCCTGGGGACATCAGGGGAGGTTGGTCTCTGCTCCTCGAGGGTGGCCTGGACAGTCCTGGCCTCAGCCCCACGGACAGAGCTGTGGGGCCACGATCACTGCCCAGCTCAGAGCCTCGGGATGGCTTCTCCTGGATTTTTCCAGCAGATCTGAGCAGACAATTTAGTGGGAGCTTTCCAGAAAGCCCCACATCACCTCTGGCAGCCACAAATGCCCACCTGAGGGGGNCATCAGGGGAGGTTGGTCTCTGCTCCTCGAGGGTGGCCTGGACAGTCCTGGCCTCAGCCCCACGGACAGAGCTGTGGGGCCACGACCACTGCCCAGCTCAGGGCCCCGGGATGGCTTCTGGATTTTTCCAGCAGATCTGAGCAGACAATTTAGTGGGAGCTTTCCAGAAAGCCCCACATCACCTCTGGCAGACACAAATGCCCAGCTGAGGGTGGCAGAACCATGTGGCTGCCCCGACTCAGCCCCTCTGCAGTGAGCCCCTGCAGCCAGGAGCTGATCCCACAGATCCCACACTCCAGCTCCCCTTCCTGCCTGCCCAGTCCTGAGCTCTTCTTATCTGCTTGCCCTGCCAGTCTCAGGTGACCTTGAGGCAATTTTTGTGATACCAGCACTGCTCCCAAACCTCCTTTTCCCACCCAGTACACTCAGCTTCCCTTCCCAAGGGGTGCTGGTCGCTCCCAGCACCCAGAGCAGAGCTCAGAGTGAGTTTGTCCTGCTCTGTCCCTGCCAGCAGGTGCCAGGGCTGGGCTGGTCCTGCAGCCCAGGCTCCCCCAGCCCCAGTTCCCACTGAACACCAGCAGGTTACAAGTCACTGCTGCCTCTCTGTGACCTGACAGTTCTTCAGAACTTCCAACCCCTCCACCTCTCACAGAAGATGTTTCATTATTTGTCACCATTGCCAGGCCACAGAGTGGATGGGGAGGGTGGGAAGCACTCACAGCAAGCCCAGGAGAGCCCAGAGTGGATCAGCTGCTGCCAACTGTGGCACCAACTCCTGCAGGATCCACAGAGAGCTCCTAAAAATCCCTTGCTGAGTGACACAGTCCTGCACTGCCCCGCCTGGAGAGCCCCTGAACCAGAGCCCCTCACCAGGGGTTCCCTTGGTCACACTCCAAGCCCACTAAGGGTGGCTTTGCTGAGCTTTGCTGCCTCTGTTCCTGCAGTGCAGGGGCACAGCTCACAGGGACAGGGATGCTCCCTCCAGAACAGGCAGAGCATTTGGGAACCTGCCAGCATGAAAGGAATCCTGGTTTTACTCAGAACAATTTTCTCTGTGTGCAGATATGGGGCTTTTCATTTGACTTAGTGAAGATTTGTCTGGGGTGTGTTTCAGCAGCTGCTTCAACATCAGTGGAGGCAAAAATAAAACAGCAGCAGCCTCTTGCTCTAATTCCTCAGACCTGGAGCTGCCTCCCTGCAGCATTTCTTTGTAACATTCATTTTTTAGCCACACCTGGGCCATCATCACTCTGCTACCTCAGAAAAAAAGCCCCAGAGGTGCATCAGTGGCTCCCCTCCCTCTCTCTGACCTCAGCAGGGCACCCCTGTGTGTCCCACCCCTGATCATCACCTCACCCTGTGCTTCCTCCTGCCTTCCTTCTGAAATAACCAACACAACTGCAAATGGAGCAGGCTGCCAAATTTCCCCAGCTGGTGCTGTGTGCCCCTGAACAGGGGGCAGCCATCCCTGGGGGTGGCAGGGGCCTGGGAATGCACTGGAGAGGCACCACCGTGTGCATGGACAAACAAAAATCACCCAGGACCTGGAGGAATTTAAATACCCTGAGCTGAGGGGAGCTCTCAGAGTGATGATTAAATTATTTCCAAGCAGCCACAGGTTTGGGAGTGATTTCTAGATGGACTTTGGCCTTTTCAAAGGATTATGGCCCTTAGTGACTGCATTAAGGGAGAAGTTTAATGGGACAGAATCTGGCCTTGTGGGTGCTGAATGTTCAGATCACACAATTCCTACACATTTTTAATGAGGTCATTTTCAAACACACCAACTGTAAAAACAGCTCTCTGGTGCAAGGGCTCACACTGGGGTGTAAAATCTATGGAGACTCCCCAGGACAGATAAACATCAAAACTCCACATCCCATTCCTGCCCTGGCACTCACCCTTGGCTGGGCCATCAGCCTCTAATGCTCAGGCAGCTGAACCTCCTCCTAAAAACTGAATTTTTAGCCAGTTTTATTGACTAAAGTGCAGTGTTGGGTGGGGAGTCTGTGGGGACACAAGTGCCCCTCTGTGGGAAAGCTCAAACCTCCAGACACGGGCAAAGGGTGATTGCTGAGTGAAAAGCTGCTATCCAATCTCTCTCCTCATTGGAATTCTGTCATGTTTTGTCTGTTCACCACATTCAGTCAAGACCTGACATTTCCCCCCTCAGATGTGAACATCCACTGCATGCTTTGACTTGCAGAACTTTTCCTGCTGCTGCACTTGATCTTCAGGCAAACCCAAGAATTTGTGTGCTCCCCTGCCCACAAAGGGCTGCAGTCAGCACAGCACCAGCACTAAAATCAGTGAATGTTAGAGCAGGCGTGGGACAGAGAAAGAGCCAGGATGGAAACTGCTGCTCCCAACACTGTGTCTCCAGGCCAGCACTGCCAGGATGTGCCAGTGCCACTGCTTGGAGCAGAAACATTGACCCGAACAGGAAATCCCCAAAGACCTCTCACAGCTGCACAGTAAAACCCCCTCCAGCACAGACAGGTTTCCCCAAGCAGGTGGCAATCAGGATCCCAGCTGGGAGCTGGTTTTCCCTGCTGGTCCCCAGCTTTCCCAGTGCTGTACAAGAACCTCAGGGATCAATCTGAGGCATTGATGGATGTCAGAGAGCCAAGCAGGACAATGTTTGCCTTGTAACACTGAGCTGCAGGGACCTGAGCTGCTTGGGAGGAAACAGCTCCTGGCCAGGGAAGCTGTGGCTGCCCCTGGATCCTTGGAAGTGTCCAAAGCCAGGCTGGACAGGGCTGGGAGCAACCCCTGACAGTGGAAGGTGTCCCTGCCCATGGCAGGGGTGGAGCTGGATGGGCTTTGAGGCCTTTTTCAACCCAAACCATCCTGGGATTCTGTGATCGTGGTTTCAGAGAGCTTCACTGGAGTTCCTGGGAACTTTCAAGGAGTGCTGCTGGCCATGGCTCTGGAGGAATTTAGGAAGAGCAGGAGCCACCATGACCAGCAGCATCCTCTGTGCAACACTCATGGCCGTGGATCTCCTGGTGTGCTGGAGGCTCCAGGGAGGAAAATGGAAAATCATTCTAACAGTTTTGGCAAGTGGCACAGAGGGGCCCAGGATCCCTGTAGCTGGTCCCCATTTATGTGGGAGATCCCTCAGGAGGGGCAGGGAGTGCTCCATGGGGCAGGATGTGCCCTTAGTGACAGCCCAGAGCTCTCCTGCCATGGGGCTAGAGCTGTCCTGCTGTGGGGAGGGGAAAAAAGAGCTCTTCAAATTCATCTGCTTGCAGCTGCTTCGTTCAGAGCCAGAAAACATCCCCAGAGCAGCACATCCCAGAAGGGTTCTCCCTGCATTCCAAGTACAAAGCTGCAGCACTGAGCTCAGGCAGTCCCACACTGGAGCTCACTGGAGGCTGGAGCACATTCCTCACAACCATTCACTGCCAGCCCAGGGCTGGAAAATTCCTGACCATCTCCAGGACTCCAAGAGCTCCCAGGACTCGTCACAGACAGCAACAGGTCATGGGACTGCAGAAGAAAGAGAAAGGAGTGAGCCCAGCAGATTGTTCCCCAGGATGCAGGGTCCCCTCCTGGCCCTTGCTTATCTTTTATCATGAAACTGTAAAAGCAGAGTGAGCACAGCCCGAGGGCCAGTCCAGAGCACGCCCTGCACACACAGCAGAGCACACACAAACACCTTCCCAAGGAGCTGCTTTCCTGGAGGGCAGCAGCCAAGCAGGGCATCACCCCCAGGGGGATTTGGAGCCCTGTTCCATGGAGGAGCAGCTCACCAGGGCTTGTTTTGGCTGCTAAATCCCAGCTGGTTGGAGCAGCCTGTGGCACACAGTGAGTCCAGCCCTGAGTGCTCCGAGCACTGCAGCCTCCAGGGAGGGAGGAAGAAATGTCCCAGAACCTTCTGAACCCCCTGGCAGGAAACCTGCCCTAAATGCTGCTTCTCATGTGTCCAGGACCAGTTCTGACCTGGCCAAATCCTGCCATTTCCAAACACTACTGGGTCTAATCTCTCTGGGTACCAGGGGCCTTTCCAGCCAAATGGAAGATGAGTTTCTGGCCAGCTCTGCAGGGAGGATGAAGATGGGTGTGGGCACAGCACCTTCCACACTGAGGAGTGGGGAGACAGAGTCAAGGACAGAAGGATTCACCCACGAGCAGCCACAGAAGGAGGAACTGCACAAAACCATTCACTGCCAGGGCTCCAAGAGCTCATCCCAGACCATGGGAAGCACAGAGATTCAGCTCCCAACTGCTGGACCCACGGCCCTGCTGGGGCTGGCACCATCGGGGGAACAAAGGGAGCCCCTGGCCTGACAGTGCCAGGGCTCCTGGGAGACTGAAGGGATTGAGCAGAGAAGAGCAAAGGGATTTCCTGTGTTTGCCACAGGCTCTGCTGCTCCTCGTGCTGTGCCCTGCTGTCCCACTGACACAAAGCCAACCCTTCTGTGCACATCATCCCCTGCCATGTGGGCTCAGGCAGCCAGGAGGGACACTGAGAGCAAGGGAGGGACCTGTGGGTCAGTAAGTCCCCAGCAGCACAGCCTTAGAGTTGTGTTTGTGCCTTAAAAACTGTGCTTGTCCTCCTTCTCAAATTCCCTGAGACATTTCCTCTCCTTATGTGCTCTCTTCATCCCCATGAGCTCTTGTGATCTAGACTTAACTCCTGTGTATTAGATGAAGTCCTGTGATTGAGATTTTAGATTTAATGTCTTTAAGACACAAGATTTGCCCCTGGGGTCCCAGATCTGGATTTCAGAGGTTTTGTTTCATCTTCACATCTCAGCCACTCTATAGGGAAACCATTGGCCCATGGGACCCCTCAGCCACAGCTCCTGACTCTGTGTCTTGCCAGCACTCCTGGGGAGATCTGGACGATGGGACAAGAGGAATGAAGTTTTTATAACTAAGTTTTTATTACTAAGTTGCAGTGAGGAAATCACAGGTTCACTGACAATGAGATCAGAACAAAAATGAAAGTGAGGTGATGGCTGGAGAGAAGGTGCTGCCTGTTCACTGTTCCTTGGAGCTCACCCCAGCAGTGCTGAGCCCCCATCCCTGGGGTGGGAGGGAGCTGGAAGCACAGAGCTGCTCTGGGAGCCAGTCCCAGTGCAGTGCCCACTGTGCTGCTGCCTCCCAGCCACGTCTGGCTGTCTCCATGTGTCCCATCCAAGGGTGGGAGATGTGGAGCCCAAAGATCACCTGAAGCCTCCCAGGGGGCATAGAGGGGCAGGAGAAACAGGGAGCAGGAACTGGGCAGCACTGGGGCAGGAGTGGGAGCCAGGTCCTCTCATCCAGTGTCTCCAGCAGGCACATTTCTCCTGAGCAGGCACCCTGGGATTCCCTTTACATCCTTACAATCATTCATGTGAATTTAAATCAACAAGTGATGCCAGCTCAGCATCCAGCCTGAGGCTCCAGCCTGGAAGAGCAGCTCTGGGTAAGGACAGGCACCCAGGTGTCCCATAAAGCAGTGGCACCTCTGTCCCTGGAGGTGTTCCAGTTGTGGAAGGACAAGGCCCTGAGAAACTAAATGTAACCTGGAAACTGCTCTGAGCCCTCCTGAGGGCTCTCCCAGCCTGGATTGACCGAGGACTACAAGAGATTGTTTTATTCCCAGGTGCTTGAGGGAGGAAGAGGAGTGCAGTGGGAGAAGTGGTTGGTCCCACAGTGGTTGGATGTGCTTCAGTGGACAGACAGGAATGGGATGAGCTCCAGCCAAGGGACCTGGGGAAAAACTGCAGGGAAGAAATAAAAGAAATAACCCCGTGCACCTGCAAGGGCTGGGGCCAACCTGCAAAGAGTGCAGAGCGAGACCTGGGCGTGCTGTGGGACCAAAAGCTGACTGTGGAGCAGCCATGGGACTTTGCAGCACAGAGTCACCAGGGCTGCCCAAGGGACAGCAGGGAGAGGGAGGAGATCCTTCCCTGCTGCTCAGCACCCGAGGGGCCTCAGCTCAGCTCTTGCACGTGGGCTCCCAGTACAAGAGAAACAGAATCAAAGCATCAGAGAATGTCCTGAGCTGGAAACCTGGCACGGCTCAGGTACACTGGAACACTGATGAGGCACCATAAAATTGGGATTCCCAATGAGATCATGGGGCAAGGGCCCCAAAACTCCCTGGAAGGAGATGCTGGAGAGGCATATCATAGAAAACAAAATTCCTTGAGTTGGAAGGGACTCAACAAAGATCATCCAGGCAAACTCCTGGCCCTGCTCAGGACATCCCAACAAAGTCCCACCATGGGCTCAGTCAAAACTCTTTCTTATTTGCCCACAGTGGTACCTGCACAGTGAGGTCTCTACCCTGAGTTCATGATGGTCACTCTGGCACAGAACTGCTGCTCACACACATCTGAACCCACCTTCTGCAGGAGCACCTCAGGCTGGGCTGGAGCCTGGGCCGGGCTGTCCCTGTCCCTGTGCAATACCAGGTGTCTCAGGGCTGCTTTGGACTCTGTGTCTTCACCCTTCAGTGACAATTTCTGGCTCAATAAGCAATTTGACCCACTATTCCCACAGTTAGAGCAGTAGAAAAGACCCTCTCAAATCTGTCTTGCACCTTCCCCAGTTCACAGCTGCTCCTTGAGCCTGGTGTCTCATCCAGGTGTGGTTCAGTCTCTGCCAGGGCCACCTGCACAGGGGCCCAGCCAGCCTGGAACAGTGGCAGTGACACATCTGACCCCAGAGCAGCCCTGTCCAGGAATGCTGATCCTCTGCTGGTGAACTTGGCATTGGACAGGGCACTTTCCACCTTGGCCACAGCTAAGAAGCTCTCCTGACAGCTGAGAGACCCCCAGTATTCCAGGGGGGTCCAGTGCCTGGCAGGTCCTGTCAGATCCTCCAGCCCCCTGGGGAGCTCTCAGGTGCTTTGGAGTATCCAGACTGGCTCTGTACCCAGAGCTGTACTCTCTGTACCCAGAGCTGAGTCCCTCTGTGCCACAAAGGCCCAGGGTGTCCCCAGCTGTGACAGCCCTTCTCACACCAGCACCAGCACCAGCAGCAGCAGCAGCTCTCCTGTTCCCTTAGCAAATCCCTGCCTTCCAGAACTCTGTCCCCTGAACCAGCTGGGCTGGGGACTCCCCCCGGGGATGGTGAGGGCAGGGTTGGGGTTATTAGTGCCACCAGGACGGGGCATGGCCAGGCTGGAGGGTGTTCCCCGGCCCTGACACTGTCCCCTGTCCCTGTCCCCTGCAGGTCCCTCGCCCTGGGCCAGCAGTACAGCTCCCTGGGGTCCCAGCCCATCCTCTGTGGCTCCATCCCCGGCCTGGTCCCGAAGCAGCTCCGCTTCTGCCGCAACTACATCGAGATCATGCCCAGCGTGGCCGAGGGGGTCAAGTTGGGCATCCAGGAGTGCCAGCACCAGTTCCGGGGCCGCCGCTGGAACTGCACCACCATCGACGACAGCCTGGCCATCTTTGGGCCTGTCCTGGACAAAGGTAACCCGGGCTGGGGGGCAGCTGGGCTGGGGGGCACAGCTGGCACAGCCCCACTGGGCCTTGGGACACACCAGCATTGTCCTGCAGGGAACACGGCAGGGAAAGGGTCTCATGTGCCAGCTCTCAACCCTGATTTCTCCAGTTTCTTTGTCTTCCAAGTCTTTGGTGTGTTCATCACAAGGGGTAACGAGGGAAAGGTCTGTTCCCATCCCAGGAGCTCGGAAGGGCCAGGGAGGATATAAAGTACAGGAAGGGGAAGGTTTAGCCCCAAGCACTCTCACATGTTCCAGAATCATGGGCTCCACCTCCCTGTCCAGGGCATGCAACATTTCCAAACTGGGTCCAGCAGCCCCGTGGGAAAAGCCAAAGAGAGGGGATGTGGTTGAGCTCTTTGGGATCAAGGCAGAGCCACTGAAGCACAAACTGCCCACCCCAGGAGGCCCCTGGGCTCAGGTTTCCCCACCAGTGAGGAACCATGGTTGAAATCCATGGTCCTGATCAGGCTTCGTTCAATGAATCTTTTTTTCAATGGGATTTCAATGAATCTTTTCACAAATGAGCCCAAAAAGCAGGGAACAAGGAGAGGTTATAAATTCATTTTTCCTCTCCTCTCTCCAAGCTCCTCTTCATCCCCTGCTCCTGAAATGTCTCCTTTCTAGACCCACTGGCACAAATCAGGCACACTGGAGCATTGATGAGGCACCATAAACTTGGGATTCCCAGTGAGATCATGGGGCATTCACTGGAAAAAGTGAGAAAGGGCCCAAAAACAGCCTGGAAGGAGGTGCTGGAGGGGCAAATCATAGAATCACAAAATTCCCTGAGTTTGAGGGGATACACAGGAATCAGCCAGTCCCACCCCTGCCCTGCACAGACCCCCCAGCAATCCCACCCTGGGCATCCCTGGAGCAGTGTCCAAACACTCCTGGAGCTCTGGCAGCCTCGGGGCCAGGACCATTGCCTGGGGAGCCTGGGCTGTGCCCAGCACCCTCTGGGGGAAGAACCTTTCCCTGAGCTCCATCCCAGCCCTCCCCTGGCACAGCTCCATGATAACCTGTCCCACATCTCAGCTGTCCCAGACCCCAGATTAAAAGGCATTCCCACGAGATTGAAACAAGTGGTGCATTAAAAACTCCCAGTGGATAAAAATCTCCTGTTTCTCCCTCCTGTCCTGTGGATTCTGTTCACTCTGTGCCACGTTCAGCACAAGGGACATCCACAGGTAATATCTTGGTTTCACAGCTTCATAAACACAACCAAAGCCATTTTCCCCTCATCTTCCTGGGTGCTGACATCACTGGGTCTCTGCAGCCCAAAATCTCTTTTTTGAACACAAATTATTGTTTTCAGTGATGCTTTGGAAATGGGAATTTTATGGTACAGACTCCGAGAAACTGGAGAAATGGGGGTGAGAGTAGGACTTTGGACTATTTCTCAACAGTCCCCTGGAGAATGCAGGATTTCTGGTGAATCTTTCTTACAAAGCCCCAAAATGCTGCCAAGAAACAGTTCATGATTTCCCTTTTTTCACGTTTCAGCCTCCCAGTAAGGGTAGGTATCATTTCAGATCTCCAAAGTGTCAGTCAAGTGCTTCAGTGAAAATGATTCCTTTGTGTTAATGTGGGATTCTGTGCAGGAACCAGGATTGTCAAGTCTTATTAGAGCACTAATAGGCACCATGAGATTCATTTCCCCTCTGTTGTGCCAGGGTGTATTTTGAGGTAACTGTTGTATTTACTACCAAATAACTTGTCAGCAGGGCTCAACACACTCTAATTTGCTGCCTAATAAAAGCCTGTCCTAAATTTCAGCACTTAAAAGATCAGAAAGTTTTAATTTTCTTAAAAAACAGTCATTAAAAAAAATGTCATAAAAATTCTAAACACATTATGAAAGAACTGTTCAAGCATTGAGACACTGAAAATCTCTCACCACCATTTCTGTCAGCGGGAAAGCACTTAAAGATTAGATTTGAACCATCCTCCCTGTAATGAGCAAACTGAACTTTGAATTTATGGAGAATATTTTAAGATTCTTTCGGCTGCAGGGACTGGAGCAAAGCCTCATGTGTGGACTTGCCTCAGCATCTCCACGCACCCCGAGCTGACAAGGTAAAATATCACCCAGAGCTCTGAAACTCTTCTGACAGATGGAGAAAAATGAGTGAGCACGTTGGATATTCAGCTTTCCCAATCCCACCGTGACACATCTCCAGACAGCACTGGAGTGTATTTATCCTGGTGTCTCACTAACCTGTAAGTGGAGCAGTTAAAAATAAACAGCATCATCTGCAAAGAAGGACACATCAAAGCCCAGCCCATCTGATCATGGGTATTATTCACATTTTTGAACTGTGCTTGTGTCTTTTCCCTGCTGCCTTCAAAATTAATGAGCAGATTCAGGATGGGACTGGTGTCATTGTGTGGCAGTGAGTAACACAGGGAACCTTTGAGATTCCCAGAGTGCAGCAGAGAAAACCAGAAGCCTTCCAGCCACGGCTCCCTCAGCTGAGGGGAGAGAGAAGGTTGGTGACAAAGCTGAGATGCTGTGAGGAGTGTGGGACCAGCCCTGCTCATCTCTGACAAGGGCTGCTGGACACTCCTGGGCCTACAGAGAGTCATGGAATAGTCTGAGTTGGAAGGGACCTTTTAAAGATCATCTTGTCCAACTCAGCTTCTTGCTTAGAAGCAGCAAGAAGAGTCACAGACTGGTTTGGGTTGGACAAAGCCCATCCGATCCCCCCCCTGCCATGGCAGGGACCCCTCCCACTATCCCAGGTTGCTCGAAGCCCTGTCCAGCCTGGCCTTGGGCACTGCCAGGGACCCAGGGGCAGCCACAGCTGCTCTGGGCACCCTGTGCCAGGGCCTGCCCACCCTCACAGGGAACAATTCCTGCCCAATATCCCACCCAGCCCTGCCCTCTGGCAGTGGGAGCCATTCCCTGTCCCTCCATCCATTGCCCCCAGTCCCTCTGCAGCTCTCCTGGAGCCCCTTCAGGTGGTCCTCAAGCCAAGAGTTTTGAGCCCATAATCTGGATCCTGTGGCCACCATGGCAGCCCTTGCCGTTTTCCCCTTTTCTGACTTCTAGCACACCCAGGGGTGCAGCTCCACAAACCAAAACCAAAATTAAACCAAAAACAAAACCAAGACAATCCCTGTCACAGCTCACCTGCTGCATTTGGCCAATAAAGGGTCAGGCTTTCACCTCTGACAAACACCTGGATGAAATCCCCCTCAGTATTAACTTGGTTAGTGTCACATTCTGCTCCCTCAGGTAGACTGAAGCTATTTTGGAAAAGCTTCAAAGGTGCAGTTCTCACTACAACAGCATCAAAAATCACTTCTAATAGAGCCTGCAAAGAACCTGAGGGTAATTTCATTTTTAAGGAGCTGCACACATGTTAACCATGGTCACTTCCATGGAAGGAGCACAGTCTGCAGAGCTGCAGTGTGGGAGGGCTCAGCTGAGCAGACCCTGCCGTGGCACACACGTCTGAGCCATCCTGGACTGCTCCTCCTGGGGACATCTCCAGGCTTTGGGCACCAGTGCCAGTGTGGGAGCACAGGGCTGCCCTCCCTGAAACACCTGAGGGATTCCTGTCTCCTGTCTTCCCACAGCCTCCCCTGCCATCCCCACGTTACTTCCCCATGTAGGCTCCAGCCTCTCCTCCTGCAGCCCCTGGCAGAGCAAAGAACACCAAAGGCAGCTCAGGGAAACCCCAGCACTGAACCCATTTGGGAGCTGCTGAACAACAACCCTGCCGAGGCTCTGCCCTCACCCACCTGAGTCTCTCCACATTTCCCACCCAGATTCAGACTCACACGGTTTTGGCTGCTGTAGCTGTCCAGGCTTTGGTTTTCTAAGGCCCCTGATGATCTTCCTGCAAGGAAGGACAGGCTGGGAGAGCTGGGATATTCACCTGGAGAGGAGAAGGCTTCAGAAAGACCTCAGAGCCCCTTCCAGGGCCTAAAAGGGCTTCAGGAGAGCTGGAGAGGGACTGGGGACAAGAATCTATGAGTGAAAGGACAAGGGGCAATGGCTCCNGCCCATGGCAGGGGTGGGATGGGAGGGCTTTAAGGTCCCTCCCAACCCAAACTGATCTGTAGTTCTATGATTCTACATTTTCTTTTTTCCATGTCTCATTTTCTAACCCGGGCCATGAAAAAAAAAAACAAAATACGAGAAAACCAAAATCCAACCCCTGAATGTGGGGTAAGATCATGTTTTTACAAGCAGATTCCCCAAGATGATTTATACTGCAGGTGTGCAGTCTGGGATAAGGAGGGAAGAAAAACCTGCTTTCCCCCACCCTCCTTTCCCTTTTCTTTGTAGAATAAGGTCAGTTTTTATCTAAAGCCAATGGCTCTTACAGCCAAGTCCTGCCCAGAGCCAGGGCTGAGCCAGCAGCCACACGTTACTGTGGGGGAGAAGCAATCGCCCTTCTCCGGGCTGGTGATGAAATCCATTATTTCGGTCAAAGCTGGCACCCAGGCAGAGCTGGTGGGGCGGGCCCGGGGCAGGACGGCCCCACAGCACCTGGAGAGCGATTCCTGGCGTGGGGAAGAGCTCCCGGAGCCGGGCAGGAGCCTTGGCAAGCGCACACCTTTCCCCATTCCTTGTGCTCCTGTCCCCTCTCCCCGGGCGCCTCTCCGGCTCCAGGGAGACGCCTGCGATTCTCCGCGAAGATGCTCCCGAAGCTGCTGGGGCTGCGGGGCAGGTGCAGGGGAGGCAGCTGGGCCCGGGCTGCCTTCGGGGGTCCCCGGGAGCTCGGCTAAGCCCCTGACACGAGCTGTGAAAAGGCAGACCCGCACCACGATAACCCAGGGCTTTTCTCAGCCATGACACTCGCAGTCATTTGCATCTAAACAGGGGTGTGTGGGATCAGGGGCCGGCTTGATATAAACTCAGCAGCTTAAAGGGAGGGGGAGGGAAAGGAGAGAGGGAGAGAGAAAAATAAGCTTATACCGATGAGAAAGAGCTAAGCTTCCTCCCCTACTGTGAGGCAGGGCGAGCGATACCATCGCAGCGCCGCAGTCGTTTCAAATCGCTGCCGCATTCACACGCCCTTTAGCCATTCTGGGGGGCTGGGGAGCGCCATCAATAGGGATTTCCCAGCCGGGCTGGCGGGATTGGAGGGTGACGGCAGGACAGGGGAACATTGCCCCGTTGCTACGAGGTGCTCCTGGGGAATGCCAGTGCTCTGTGCCGTGGGTACGCTGGCCGGCGGAAACATTCCGCATTATGCTGGTAATACAGTGTGACACCGCGGGAACAATGGCAAATTGAGTGTCCCAGCAGGTAACGGGCCTGGCTGGGAGACAGTCGCAGTGGTGCACTGTCAAGGCGGCTCTAATCCTCCCTCGCCAGCCCCTCCCCTGGTTCTGGGAACGCTGCTCCCGCATTTCATCTCTGGGAAATTCTCCCAGCTCCTCGCCCAGACCCGGGCGAGAATTTCAAGGCGAGGGGTTTGTCCGCAGCTCGCTCCCCCCG
>VYXF01001427.1:64771-87765 GCA_013397295.1 Polioptila caerulea
GGCATGGGGGGCACGGGGGACAGGGGGGACACGGGAGGCACGGGGGGCACGGGGCAGCTGCGGGAGCCGTGTCCATCGCCGCCCTGCCCGGCGGGCACTGCCAGCCCCGGCTCGGTCCCAGCCCGGCCCCGGCCCCGCCGTGACCCTGCTCCCCGTGCCCATCCACACCTCTCAGGGAAAGCGGAGCCACACCGGGCCCGAGAGCGACTCGTGTCCTCCCCCTGGCCCGGGCTGTCCTGGGCTGGGGCCAGGAGGGCTCGCTGGCTCCTCTAATCTGCTTTGGATCACGGGCCACCCAAAGAGCCTTTGTCAGGCTGGAACACCTCACTTGGAGCAGGGACCTTCAACCGGTGTCCACAGCCCCCAGCGGTCCCAGTACAAGCAGCTGCTGAAAGATCCCCGAGGAAAACCTTGCTGGGCAGAGGCTGCATCCCTGCTGGCATATGGGAGATGGGAAGGGCAAGGAGGGAAGAGTTTGAACTAAAAGGGGATGAAAACCCAGCAGGGTCCTGCCAGCACTGCCAGGACTGAGCAGCCCTGGTTGGAGATCCCATTTGGGGGTTCCCTGGGCACGGCTGCACATTCCCACAGCTGGCACTCACCCACCCTGAGAGCCTGCTCGGGCTGGCAGCAGCTCAGCTTGGGAAACCTGGCTTTTGGGAGCCAGACCCACCCCTACAGAGACCGGGGCTGGGGAGAGAGACCTGCATCCCTGGGCACGAGGGAGGAGCAGGGCAGGGATGCAGGGGACAGCTGAGAAGATGGTTCATGGCTCCTGCTCTGGAAGGAGGGGACTGGCTCCAAGGTGATTTTCTCAGCAGAAATTTCTGCTTCATCCCACATCCACTGTCCCGATGATCCAATCACACTGGACCCATGAGGAAGTCAGAACCCTCCAGCCCAGGCACCACAGCCCCTGAGCTCCGGCCTCCAGCCCCTCCCAGTCTCCTGGAGGTTGGATTAACTCTGACATCTGCTCTGGATTTAGAGACCCACAGTCTCCATCTTTACAGCTGGGCCAAAGCACCCCAGTGTCACTGCCAATGTCCCCAGGGAGAAAGTTGGTTCTGAAATACTGACTGTGCTTGGGAGAGCCTGAGCCAGGGCACTGAGGCCAAGGGTCAAATCCCTGTTCTCCCACAATGTGTCCTGCATCATCCAAAACCTTTCCCCAGGTCAACGAGCTTTTCCATCTCTAACCCCTGGCATGGAGCCCCTCTCTGAGTTCCCAGACCAGGAATTACTGCAGTAACTCTCTCCTGAGGCCCCTCAAGCTGCTTCTGATGCCTTGTTCATCCCTGAGTGCCTATGCTGGATCAAATTCTGGATCCTGCATTTGGGAAATGCTGCACGTGACCGCCCAGAGCTGGAGTCACACCCCTGCCCACCTCCTTCTACCAAGGGCAGCTCCTGCTTCAGGAAACCTTCATTAACAAATTAACAAAACAACTTCTTGCTTTTCCATGAGTTTTAGGTGCTGCTGGGGGAGGTTGGGAAGGAAAACACCGGTGTTGCACTGACCAATGACCCCCTGGGCTCTGTGTCTCTGCAGCCACTCGAGAATCTGCCTTTGTCCACGCCATCGCCTCGGCCGGGGTGGCCTTCGCTGTCACCCGCTCCTGCGCCGAGGGCACCTCCACCATCTGTGGCTGCGACTCCCACCACAAGGGCCCCCCCGGGGATGGCTGGAAATGGGGGGGCTGCAGCGAGGACGCCGACTTCGGCGTGCTGGTGTCGCGGGAATTCGCAGACGCGCGGGAGAACCGGCCGGACGCGCGCTCGGCCATGAACAGGCACAACAACGAGGCCGGCCGGACGGTGAGTGCCCAGGGGGGACAGGCTGAGGTCCAGCCCCACGTGGATGGCCCACTGAGCCTCCCCCCGATGGAGTGGGACCACAGGAATTCCCAGGCAGTCACTTTCTAGGATTATTTTCCAGGGCACGGCATTTCCTCTCCCTCCAGACAGACAGGTGGGATTAAGAGCTGAAATATCCCTTGATTCCAGTGCAAACAGGATTCCAGAGTGGTTTGGGTTAATGGGACCTTAAAACCCATCTTGTTCCACCCCTCTGCATGGGCCAGAACATTTTCCCCTATCCCAGGCTGCTCCAAGCCCCGTCCAGCCTGGCCTTGGACACTGCCAGGGCTGGGGCAGCCACAGCTGCTCTGGGCACCCTGAGCACCTTCCAAGGCCATGTGTAGAAACCCAACCCCAGGTCAGCACTGGATGGAGAGGATTTTCCTCCCAGTGCCTCCTTCCTGCATGTTCCCTGTTAAAACATTATCCCACCCAATGACTCCTTGGAGTAGATTATAGTCACAGCCCCATCCAACTGGAATATTCCATTCCATTCCATTCCATTCCATTCCATTCCATTCCATTCCATTCCGTTCCATTCCGTTCATCAGCAGGTACCTGGGCCTCTGCCTGTCCTGGGTCATGTGTAAACCCAGTGGGACCTTTCCAACAGTGATGAAGCTAACACTGATACAGGTTTTACAGACCACAGCAGGCAGAGGTGGAAGGAGAGAAGCCTGACAGCTCCCAGTACAAAAGTCCCCCACCAAACTCCAGTAATTTTATTCAAAATCAGTGATTATTTTGCTCTGCACAAAGGAGATTTTGGTGAAGAGTCCTGTCTGTAGATTCCCAATTTCACACACTTTTTAGTACTAACTGTTGGACTTGGGACATAAATAAAGGGTCATTAGCAAGGAGAGGACAGGGATCAGTCTCCACCCACTGGGCTTAGAAGCATTTCCAGCCCTCAGCTTCTCTGGGCTCTGACTGTCCACACACATAGGACAAGAAGGAACCCCATGAAATAATCAAATATTAGGATTAGGTTAGACTGGATTAGAATATATTAGACTGGTATGAGTTGGATTGGATTGGATTGGATTGGATTGGATTGGATTGGATTGGATTGGATTGGATTGGATTGGATGGGGTGGATGATAAGAGCAGCTGCCCACCTCTGCCATGCTTTTGTAGTGTGACTTCTCTGGAGATCTTTAAAGCTCCCCAGCATCTCCAACCAGCCCATGCTTACAGAATCACAGAACCAGAGAATATCCTGGGCTGGAAGGGGCCCACAGGAATTATCCAGTCCAGCTCCTGGCCTTGCACAGACCCCCCAGCAATCCCACCCTGGGCATCCCTGGAGCAGTGTCCAAACACTCCTGGAGCTCTGGCAGCCTCGGGGCCAGGACCATTCCCTGGGGAGCCTGGGCTGTGCCCAGCACCCTCTGGGGAAAGAACCTTTCCCTGATACCCAGCCTAATCCTCCCCTGGCACAGCTCCAGCCATTGCCTTGGGTCCTGTCACTGGTCAGGAGAGTGAAGAGATTGGTGCCATCCCCTGCTCCTCATGAGGATACTGAGGACCTCAATGAGGTCCAACCTCAGTCTCCTCCAGCTGAACAAACCAAGTGCCCTCACAAGGCCCCTCCAGACCCTTTCCCATCCTTGTGGCCTCCTTTGGATGCTCTCTAGTGGCTTTATGCCTTTTTATGTTGTAGTGCCCAAAACTACCCCCAAAACTCAGGGTGAGGCTTCCCAAACTGAGCTTAGAGCAGACATTGAAACCCCGGTGGCACAGGGGGGTGATGGAAAGCAAAGCCCACGTTGCACCCACTGCTGCTGACTCTGTTTTCCCTGGACAGACCATCCTGGATCACATGCACCTCAAGTGCAAGTGCCACGGGCTCTCGGGGAGCTGCGAGGTCAAGACCTGCTGGTGGGCCCAGCCCGATTTCCGGGCCATCGGGGACTACCTGAAGGATAAATACGACAGCGCCTCAGAGATGGTGGTGGAAAAGCACCGGGAGTCCCGGGGCTGGGTAGAAACTCTCAGGGCCAAGTACGCGCTTTTCAAGCCGCCGACGGAGCGGGACCTGGTCTACTACGAGAACTCCCCCAATTTCTGTGAGCCCAACCCGGAGACGGGCTCCTTTGGGACGAGGGACAGAACGTGCAACGTCACCTCCCACGGCATCGACGGCTGTGACCTCCTGTGCTGCGGGCGGGGCCACAACACCCGGACTGAGAAACGCAAGGAGAAATGTCACTGCATCTTCCACTGGTGCTGCTACGTGAGCTGCCAGGAGTGCACACGGGTCTACGATGTCCACACCTGCAAGTAAGCACGGGTGGGTCTCCATGGTGGAGGCTGCTCCAGAGCACGGCCGGGGGATCCGTCAGCCCCATGATCAGCCCCACACGAGGCCTCCACTGCAGAGGACAGCACAAAACCCATGATGGCCCCGGCCCGGGCACACACCCACACCCAGGGCACGGAGGAGGCTCTGGGCACCTCACCCACGTGGAGTGTGACTGCTGATCCCTCGGGCAGGACAGGCTGCCTGGGGAGGGCAGGGACAGCACAGGGAGGGCAGGGACAGGACAGGGAGGGCAGGGACCCGACAGGGAGGGCAGGGACCCAACAGGGAGGGCAGGGACCCGACAGGGAGGGCAGGGACCCGACAGGGAGGGCAGGGACAGGACAAGGAGGGCAGGGACAGGACAGGGAGGGCAGGGACAGGACAGGGAGGGCAGGGACAGGACAAGGAGGGCAGGGACAGGACAGGGAGGGCAGGGACAGGACAGGGAGGGCAGGGACAGGACAAGGAGGGCAGGGACAGGACAGGGAGGGCAGGGACAGGACAGGGAGGGCAGGGACAGGACAAGGAGGGCAGGGACAGGACAGGGAGGGCAGGGACAGGACAGGGAGGGCAGGGACAGGACAAGGAGGGCAGGGACAGGACAGGGAGGGCAGGGACAGGACAGGGAGGGCAGGGACAGGACAAGGAGGGCAGGGACAGGACAGGGAGGGCAGGGACAGGACAGGGAGGGCAGGGACAGGACAAGGAGGGCAGGGACAGGACAGGGAGGGNATGCCCTGGAGCACAGGGTCAGGACAGGCTGTCTGGGGAGAGCAGAGAGCAGGGACAGCTGAGGCCCAGTGAGGCACAGCCACCCAAGGAAGAGCTGCTGCCACACCAGCCCCTGAGCTCCCAGCTCTGTCCTGCACCACAGGTCCAGCCCCTGCACACAGCAACACAGGGCTCAGGTGGGAATGGATTTTTCACCGTGAAAGCTCCCCCAGGTGCTGCTGTCCTGGTCTCAGCAGATGCAGTGGGGAGAGGAAAGGAGCCCCCACACCAGCCCAGATCCCTCCTTCCTGCTCCGAGGTGGTGCTGGAGAACCAAACCTGTCTGAGTGCACGAACAGAGCCCATGGGTGGCCTCTCCTTCCCCGTCCCCTCTGCCCTCTCTGCTCCCCACAGCCCCACATCTCCCACAATCTCCCAAGGAGGATGTCAGGAAGGCAGAGCCTAGAGCAGACCCTCTGGCACCTGGTCCAGGCCAAGAGCAGGGCACAGGGCCCTGTGACACCTCACACAGGGGACAGCATCCTCACAGCCACCTCCTCCCCCAGCAGCTGCCCAGGAGAGCATTTTAAGGCTCAGGGCAGTACCTATTGACCAAGCATTCCCTAACATGACTTTACATCCCAGAGGGAGCTCAGGGATCTCTCTGGGGTGGGTTACCTGCCAGGTGAGATGTGCTCCAGCTCCAAACATAAGAGATTCCAGGGAGAGAGGAAATCTCTGTCCCAGCCTCCTTGTCAGCCTTTCCACCAGACAGTTGTGGTCCCACAGCACAATGCCAGGCAGACTCTTCCCCTCCCATGGGATTTACTGAGCTGTCAGCAATCATCCCCCCAAGCACAGGGGTTCTGTGCCATGAGCAGGGATTTGGGCCCCCCCATCCCTTGGCCCATCCCAGTGCAGCAGTGTTTGTCCCCCAGCTGCTCCCCAGGCCATCCCCTCTCCCTTCTCCACCAGTACTGACCCACAAAATTAAGAAATAAATACTCCCTCTGTCCTGGTGGGCTCCAGGACCAACAGCCACATTCAAACACGCCCCAGTTAGTGAATTCCAGGGACTCATGGCCACTGTTGCTACTGCTCCACTCTCTCTTTTCCTGGGAAGGAGCAGCCCCTGGAGCTGCACAGAGCAATAAAGGGGTGAGACCCCTGGCAGGGAGCACGGGAGGGCCCTCAGGCAGAGCAGAACCCCAGGTGCCTCCCAAGCAGAGTGTCAGGATGAGCTCCAGACCCTCCTTCAGAGGAGCCTTTGCTCCCGAAAATTAAAATCCCAGAGAGGTCCAAAAGCCTCCCCCAGCTCCCATGCTGCCCTCTGATATGCATCTATTTAAAGTATATATTCAATCCCATGTCTGGAAAGACTCCCAGTACCCGACTTTAAACAAAATCCCTTCTTTGTTTGTTTGTTTTTTAATCAAGAAAAGGTATTTAATATTAAATAGAACATTTATTGCCTTGTAATTATTTTACTGTAGCCAGGTATTCTAGCACTGAATGGAAGATCTTTTTCCATCAATCTGCTGTATCCAAAGTTTTGTATAAAGTTGTAGAGGTCGATTTTTTTTTATTTTATATTCAGAAAATTTCTCTTTTTATAAGCATTATTTATTATACAATGTATATACTTGAGTTAACTAAGATTATATATTATATAAATATATATATTTGGAGAAAAATATATTTCAACTTCCATTTTTTGTGGTACATCATTAAAGAAAAGGTAAGAATTCAAAAATATGCACTTGGCAGCTTGTGTGGTTTGGCTCTGAGGGTCCTGCTGAACAGCTACAGAGCAGTGGGTCATGACCCAGCTGTTTATGGACAGGGATCATGGAATCCCCAAATGGTTTGGGTTGGAAGGGACCTTAAGGGTCACAAAGTTCCAGCTCCCTGCCATGGGCCGGGGTATCTGTTATAGGAATCCAGACAATGATGGCAAAAAGAAGAGATTTGACAGCTGAATGCAGAGATTTTGATTCAGGCAGTGCCAGGGCACCGTGTGCACAACTGAGATTCAGCACTGAATCATGGAACCCTTGGGGCTGGAAAAGACCTTTGAGTCCAACCATTCCCAGCACTGCCAAGGCCACCACTGACCCCTGTCCCCAAGTGCCACACCCACAGACCTTTTCAATCCTTCCAGGGACAGAGATTCCACCCCTGCCCTCAGCAGCCAGGGCTGGACAACTTTCCATGAATAAATTTTCCTAATTGCCCATCTAACCCCCCCCTGGCCCACCCTGAGGCCATTCCCTCTCCTCCTGTCCCTGTCCCCTGGGAGCAGGACCTGACCCACCCTGGCTGCCCCCTCCTGCCAGGAGCTGTGCAGAGCCACAAGATTAAATTAGGCAATGGATCAAAACAGGCTTCAGACTTTGTACACTCCCCACATGTACTCACAGGCTGTCTCTGAATCACCTTCCAATGCTTTGGACAGACCAAGGTCCCTCCTGCCTCTGAATAATTCTGTGGGTGTTTCTGCAGCATCCCCCTTGTCCCCCTTGCATTAGCGCCCTTATTAAGTGCACATGATTTTCCACTGCACTGGCCTCAAACGTACCTGCCTGAAGGGCAAAATAAACATAGAATCCCTCAGTATTCTCCCCCTGATCCCCAAATGACACACAAAGCCATCCCATGGATCCATGTGCATGGACAGGGTGTCTCTGCTGGTGCCACCACCACTGACATGTCCTACCTAACCAGAGAACCTGGCCCAGGGAGGGTCCTGGACTTCACAGCTCTGGGGCTGAAGCTCTCCCTGTGTGCCCACCTGGCCCAAACCTTCCTGCACCCCACACCGTGCCCCCAAAACCCATCCCAGCACCTTCAAATCTGCCTCTGGTCAACAACTCCATTTCAGGAGCACATTTCTGGACAGTTCAAGATGAAACAGGGTAAGGAAGGGGGTGAAGAATTTGGCCCTTACATTGAAAGCATTATTGTATATTTATTATACATTTAAAGCCACTCTGCCAGGAGGAGCCATGGAGAACACACAGGGGGTGGGAAGGCTCTGCCTTCCCCTTGTGCCACCTGCAGGGAACATCTCAGGTGGAGATCTTGAAACAGAGGCTGGAATGGCTCAGGTGTCTCACCCAGCAGCCCAGGCTGGTTTGCCAGCCTTCCCCAGGTGTGGGACACCCCCACCCCCACACAGAGACACACCTGGGGCCTCCTCAGCACTGCAGGGCCCACACAGCTTCAGGATGGGCTGGACCTGAGTCCTCTCACTAACTTCTGTAAGAGTAAGAGGGGCCAGCTGTTCAGGCTGGGGAAAATTCAATCCATCCACACTCAGGCACACACTGAGCACCCCTCTGGCAGCAGCAGCCCAGGAGGAGCTCTGCTCCTCACACACACCAGCACCAGACACAGATGGCACCCAGGTCATCACAAGGAGTTGTGCTTTTTATTGAATCCATTGAATGTGCAATTTAACCAGATATTTATTCATCAATATAGTTCTGGACACAGACACGATAAGGTTTACATCATTTACTCTGAAATATAAGTTACTGTGTGCTGCTGTCACTCGGACTGGCAGAGGGAAGGGAGGAACAAAGAAATCCACAAGATCATACACAAAGTGAGAGGGAACCACCACTGGGACTCACAACAGCATCACAACACAACAGCACTGCCAGAGGAGCAGAGTGGAGTGGCTGAAACACTCCAGCTGCTGTGAGCACACTGAGGACAGCAGTGCCTGCAGCTCAGCCTGGCAGGACGGGGGGCACCCCCTTCCCTGGGAACACCCTCTGCATACCACTGCTAGCCCTTACAGTGGGTCTGCTCACGGTTTGGAAGCTACACTGACTAAGATCTGCTAAATGGCTTTGATTTCATGCCCCACCACACTGAGGTATGTTCCAGGAGCTCATGGAAGGAGTGGAGCCCAGGGGGAGCAGCCTCAGGCCGCCAGTGCCAGCATCTCCTGAGGCCACAGGACTGCGGGAAGGAGCGCGGAGCAAGGTTTGATACATTCCTTTATTTCAGTGCAAAAACATGGCAATACACATCTCGGGCACCTGCAGAGCTTGGCCTCCTCTCTGTCTCTAAGGAGGAGTTACAACCTTTGGTAACACAGCAGGAAAACGGGATAAAATGAGGCTGGAGGATACCAAAGCTGCCAACTACAGGAACTCAGGAAGAGCTGGAGGCTGGAACCAGCATCTCTAAAATTGTTGTTGAATTAACAACAAGATTTGATGCCTTAAATACTGGATTTGGAAATTTCCTCTACTCAGATCAACACTTCCCTGCCCTCTTCCAGTCCCAAGTGCCACCAGCAGTGTCCCATCAGGCCCCAAAATACCTGGCTATAAATAAAGTGGGTGCAGCATCCAGGCACTCCTGGAGCTGGACTCCTGTGGGCACTGTCTGTGGGGCACAGGTCTGGCTCAGAGTTCAGTGAGGGGTGGGTGACACCACAAGAAAGCCTTCACCTGACCAGGATAAGACAGAGCAGTGCTTCAGCATCCCTCCACCAGACTGGCAGGTTTATTGGAAGCCAGGATCTCTTTCCTACTGCAGGAGTGCTGGACACAAGTGAGGGTCAGCCCCCAACCACCCAGGACATTCCCCCCTGCTCACCCCAAAACGCAGCCTGGCTGCACAGAGACAGAAGCACAGTGTTCTAGGAGACACTTCCACGTGACATCAGAATATCAAAGACAAAGAATAAAGATACTGTTATTGCACTACACATGCAGGTTCCACATGGGGCTCTGGGGATCAGGGGAGCATTTCACTTTGTCCAGTGTGTTGAGCACAGAAGAGTAAAGATCCCAGGGTTTGTTCTCCAGATTGGTCACTTTTCCAGCTGTTGATCTTGCACTTGGTCCACCTTCAGTCTAGGGTAGGGACTCTTGCAAAAGAAGCCAAATCCATCAGGAAAGCATCATGCACATGTATAAAGCATCAAGCACACACTGGAACCCACTCACATGTAGCCAGGATAGATAGTGGTGTGAGTTTCCCCAGCACAGGTACTGCCCTACATGTATTAGAAAGTCATTCTCTAGGAGATGCCACTGTCCCACTGGGCTCAACTACTCCCTGTGGCACCTATGGGGAAAGAGTAGGACATCCTTCTCTCAGATAGGAGGCACAAGAAACCAAAATTCCAGATTTTAGATAAACAGCTGGATTTTAACTCAAGCAGAAGCTCTTTTGATTTACATTAGTTAAAGAAAGGTACATTTTGGCCCAGTATCTCATGGACACTTTAAAAGTCAAGGTTAAATTTGGAAAAGCAGAGAATTCAGGCATGCAGGTTCCCAAACCTCCAGGACCTCCCCCCTCCCAAGCTGCTTTAAGAACTGATCTGATACAGCTCTGACAATAAAGAGGTGCAACAATGAGAGCAGATACAGCCCACTGCAGGGTCCCCTCAGAGCAGCTCAGTTCTGAGCAGAAAAGAGAATGTAAACACTGCTTTAAAATAAAAGTACTTACGTTCCTTCTTCTCTCAGAAGAGCCAAGAACTTTTTCACTCGATACTCAGGATCCATCTAAACACCAAACAAAACAGATCCCCATTAGTGCCAGGCAATCCCTCAAGCAGCCAAAAAGGAAAGCACAGAATCATGGAATGTCCTGAGTTGGACAGAACCTACCAGGATCATCCAGTCCAACCCAGGCCTGCACAGACCCCCCAACAATCCCACCCTGGGCACCCCTGAGAGCTCCTGGAGCTCTGGCAGCCTCAGGGCTGGGACCATTCCCTGGGGAGCCTGGGCAGTGCCCAGCACCCTCTGGGGGAAGAACCTTTCCCTGATCTCCTCTCCCTGATCCCAAATCCCCCTGGCCCAGCTCCAGCCATTCCCTGGGTCCTGTTCCTGGTCACAGAGAGCAGAACTGGGGCCACAAAGGCTGGTGGAGCTGTGTTTGCTCTGCCTGAACCCTGGCCTGAGCAGGGACCAGCCTGGCTGTGCAGACCTCTGGAGCTGCCAGGGCAGGCACAGCCCTGCACCACGAGGAAAGGTGACTGGCACAGGCTGTGTGTGCTCCCAGGGCAGGAGATGGGAGCACACACAGGCACTGTTTCCATGGCACCTCACACCCACACCCTGCTGCCAATTCCAGCCAGGCCCACTCCCAGTCTGCTTCCATCCAGCCCTTCCCAGAACTGGGGCAGCAGATTCAACAGGAGAAAAGGGACTGAGGATGGCCTGAGTGCTCCTTTCCCCCAGAGGTGCAGCAGCACAAACCTGAGCCAGCACAAGGCTCCAGAAGGGCCAGCACCAATGTGAGCTGTGGATCCATCAGCCAGGAGCAGCCCCCAGGGAGCAGCCCTGCCTCCCCAGGACAGGGACAGGGGCAGCAGGGATGGGGACAGGGACAGCAGGGAGCTCAGGAGACACTCAAGCTGCCCCTGGAGGACACCAGCTGCAGCTGGATCTGTCCCCTGTGCTGGTGCACAGGATTGCTGATCCTCTCATGGAATGATTTCAGGGAAATCTTCCTTAGATTTGCACCAAAATACAGTCAGTGAGGACTACAAACATTTGGAAATCAGAGGCTGCTGGTTCTCAGAATCTTGGAATTGTATTCCATAAGATCTTGTGTCCTATAAACTCCAACTTGAGTTCCCTCTGCAAATTCCACCACCAACCCACATCTTCAGCACACTGTGACAATACAGGGGATTCACTCTGGGGACACCCAGCACATGGGTGTGTGAGATCCCCAGCCCCATCACCCACTTGGCAATATACAGGCAAGCCTCTGCTTAAAACACAAAACTGGGGCTCATCCTTGGAGTGGGGAAGTGTCAGCCTGTGCCCTGGCCTCCCACCAGTGAGGCCAAATGTGGGTTTGGAACTCCTCCATCACATCAACATCACATCCCCAAAAGAAAATTTCTTCCCATTCCAGATGTGAAGAAGCCATCTATTTAAAATTCTAGCTGCTGCAAGGGAGGGCAACACAAATGCCTTCAAAAACAGCTCAGAAGAAAATTAATCCTAAAATAACAACAGTGTCCCCAGAAATGTGGGGGAGAAAGAGCCAGCAAGAATTTCTCCTTTGTGCTAAGAAAAGCCTAAAACTGTAAAATTTCCCATGGCTGTGAGATAGGAGAGCAAGGCCAGTTCCTCAGTACCAACTGCTGAGCTACTTTTAGATCAGAAAAATAAATTCACTGAAACAAGAAGATTTAGAGGAACTTACTGAGGCTCGCTTAGCATTTCATTTGGGGTTTAGGCAGCAAAGAACACTGGCAATAGTCAGGGTGAAGGAAGAGAAGAAAGGTGAACCCCCCCAAGAGAGCATTTGGAATGTGAAATACCTGGAGACTGAGAGGGACCATGGTACCACTGACAGGAGACCAGAGAGAGGCTGTCTGCAGGGTCCCTCCAGCCTAAACCTCCTCCACAACCTCTCCCAGCTGACACCTGGCTACAAGGAAAAGCTCACCTGTCACTGTGCCAGTCTCTGTTTCTGTGAGGGATGTGGCACCTGGGGACATGGTCAGTGGTGCCTTGGCAGGGCTGAGCAACACCCAGGGGGCTCCTCCCACCTCAGAGACTCTGTGGTTCTGTCAGAAAGGCTGAAGGCAGCTGGCACACAAACCCTGAACTCTGATTACCTGACAGGCCCTTCCTCTGGGGGCATCCACAGATTCAACCCACACCACCAGACCCAGCACGGGACCCTCACCTGCAAAGGGTCCCGAGCCCTCCCCACCCAAAGGGCTCTGCTCTGACCCCGGGGCTGATCCTGCTGGAGCAGGAGGTTGGGCTGATCAGAGAACACCCTGGGTGGGAAGGGACCCATGAGGAAGGATCATCCAGTCCAACTCCTGGCCGTGCACAGACACCCCAACAATCCCACCCTGAGCATCCCTGAGAGCTCTGCTGGCCTCGGGGCTGTGCCCATCCCCTGGGGAGCCTGGGCAGTGCCTGACCCTCCTTTCCCAACAGCCAGCAGAGGAGACTCACAGGTGCACTCTGACCTCACTTATCCTGCAGTCCCACGACAACTCAACCACCCCCTTCCTGTATTTCTGAATGTTTCTGGAATGGCAAGTGCTGGATAAAGCCTGAGCCCAGCTCCAGGTGTCATTTACAGACCAACCCCAATGGACTGAGCACTGGTCAAAGAGCTGGGCCCAAGGAGCTGGGCTCAGGGCAGAAGTCCCTGTGTGCCCATGTGCCATCCACCTGGGAGCCAACATTCCTGAACCTCCCCAGAGGGACTGGGGCCAGGCACCCCTGAGCCTGCAGGTGACACGGGCTCAGGAGAGGAGAGTCCTGCACCTGCTGGTGGTGCTGCCACTCAGGCAGCCTCAGCTGGAGGGAGATCCAGCCCCACACAGCCCTCAGGCAGTTCAGTGGAGGGAAATGCCAGCTGCTCCACCAGGGCAGGGACACCCCCACCTATCAGTACAGGCTGGGGACAAGTGCCTGGGAAGGGACTTCTCAGACAGACACAGGGTGTGTTTGCAGACACCTCACTGAACAAGTCTCCTTCTCCAAGGGCTTCTTCAGAGCAGAAGCTGAGGTGAAACCTTAGGAAACCACAGGAAGTCATCACAACCAGGAAATAACCAAGGCCCAAATAGAGAGTTCTGCTAAAAACCCAACAAGACCTGACACAGTTAGACAGATCTCTTCTTTTCATCCTTAGAAATCTGTTCTAAAGCCACCAGCTGGAATTCAAACTTGCCAAATGTTCCCCAAATGGAAGCTGCTGCCTCCCTCCCCTCTCCACCTGGACACCAAGGGTGTCCATGGACTCTGTGTCCATAACCTGCACTGGCTCTTGGGGAGACACAGCATTTACCTGCACACACAGCACCTGGTCCAAAAACCTACAGCTGGCAGCTGAAAGGCCACAAAGACTCAAACTTGCTCAAAGTGCTTATGAAAAATGCAGGCACAAACCCCAGAGGCTGATCTGCTCAGGAAGGAGCAGCAGCTGGCCTCAGTGGAGCACAGAGAAGCAGGTTCAGGACTCCTGGACACCCACTGGTGCCCTGTGAAACAGGAAATGCTGCTGCCAAACTGGGGGCAAGATTTTCTGGAACAGCAGTGTGGGGACTGACCCTGTGACAGAGCTCAGGGAGGTGACAAGAACGTGGATGTTCCTTCCTGGGTAGAGCAGCACCCCCAGGACATCCAGGACCCTTCAAGAAACAAAGGAACTGAAGGGAGGTTGCTAATCTCCAGTCCAGAGAAGGAGATCCTCCACCAAGATGTGACAAGCCCCCAGTGCTCCTGGAAATTTGCCATGGACCCCCAACCCTCAGCAAGTCCAGGTCCAGTGTTTGGTTTCAAATAAAGCAGGCAATATTATATGGTGATTTTTCCAGGTAAGTTCCCAGAGAAGTTAAGATACATTAAAGACAAACAGCTTAGATTAAGTTTTATTTATGCTGATTAAGCTTTATTTACACTGAACAGAAGTTACCAAATCAGGAAAACCCTGGAAGTGCCAGAAGGGGCTGCCTGACCCACCCAGGCTCAGGAGAGAGATCCTGGCTTGGGAGTGCTGCCAGCAAGGTCCAAGAGTGACAACTCAGACAGGGGGAGGAAGCAGGAGGACCCAGCCCCCAGCCATGGAGAGGATTCAGCAGTACCCAGGACAGGGTGAAGCCAGTGTGGGACCCAAGAGCACTGAGGGTGGCCCTGTACTGCAGCCAAGGCCACTGTAAACACTTGTGGGTTCACATGGCAAACCCTGAGTGTAGCCAGGGACCAAAGGCTTCGTTTGAACAAGAACAGAATCATTCCAGGATACTCAGAGTACACAAATGACCGAAGGATGTGACACAAAACACAAGCAAATGGACATTAAAGAAAGCCAAGAACAGCAATAACAGAGTTTGGAGGAAATTAGACTGTCACAAAGGGTGGGGTTACACAGCTCATAAACAAGGTGACAATTCACCCAGGGCACCAGAGCAGTTCAGGTATCTCAAGATAGGATTTTGATATTGAGGGTCTGGTTCAGAGTGACTTTAGTGTGAAACACACTGGAAGTCATTTGACCAGCTCAGGAATCCCTGCAGAGAGCTGAGAGGGGGGTTACTGCTTTAACAAAACAAACCCCACCATTAGATTCAGGGGAAGACACCATGTGTACATTTTTTACATTTTATTTAATCAGCTGAGTTCTGAGAAATGTCATCCATCACTTGGAATTCTTAAGTGATTTCAGACTGAAATCTAAAAAGCTGTTGTACAACTCAGTGAAAACAAGATCCAGGGCTGGACTTCTTATCTGGTGCAATTGTGCTTTCCTGTAAGAGCCTGGCAGATCCCAGCTCACTGTGGGTTCCAGTGCCCTCAGATCCCAGCTCTGCTCACTGAGAGCCTGCACTGCTCTCTATATTTATAGCAGTTCAGCAGATGGAGTCATGGAAACACCTCAGACCTTCTGGAACAGAGCTGGTTCATATTTAGCTGCCATATGCTGTTACCTCTGCTATTACACAACCACCTGAACCCAGGGCAGAGCAGGAACCTCCCTGCCACCAACCCTCCAGGGGCAGCAAAGGGACACCCTCAATGGCACTAGGGACAGTGGCAGCAGTTCATGGTGGCTGTTCAGGCTGTGAGAAAGGGCACAGTCCCAGCTCTGCCTGTCTCCTCCCAGCCTGGCTGGTCCTGGACTCAGCCACACAACAATGGTTGCTGAAAAGAACCAATGCCCAAGAGCAGTTTGCCTGCACAGCCTGGGGCAGAGTGAGGACTCTGTGTCAATAGTGTCACTGGTCACAGAATCAAGGAACATTCTCAGTGGGAAGGGACCCCCAAGGATCAGCCAGTCCCACCCCTGGCCCTGCACAGACCCCCCAACAATCCCACCCTGGGCATCCCTGGAGCAGTGTCCAAACACTCCTGGAGCTCTGGCAGCCTCGGGGTCAGGACCATTCCTTGGGGAGCCTGGGCTGTGCCCAGCACCCTCTGGGGGAAGAACCTTTCCCTGAGATCCAACCTAAAGCCCCCTGGCCCAGCTCCAGCCATTCCCTCAGGTCCTGTCCCTGTCACAGAGCAGAGATTGGAGCTGTCCCTCAGGAGGAGCTGCAGCCCCACTGAGCTCTGCCTGCCCTCAGCCTCCTCTGCTCCAGCTGAACAAGTGACCTCAGCTGCTCCTCCTGTGGTTTCACCTCCACACCCTTCATCATCTTCAGGTCCCTCCTTTGGGCATGCCCTAATTCCTTTCTATCCCTATGATATCGTGGTGCCCAGAACTGCCCCAGGAGAGGAACAGGCACAAGGGAACAGGGCTGGGGTCAGCATTCCCACCCATCTCCCAACTCAGAACTGCCCACGATTTACAGAACCTCCACCTTCAGCTTTGAAAACAACCAGCACTTCAGGAGAAAGCAGCACAAGAGCCTGTCCTGTGTCAGAAGAAGGGACCCATTGTCAGGGCTCAGGGAACACGAGCGTGGCAGAGCCCAGCAGTCCCTGAAGGCCAGCACCCCTTAAATACATTTAATACATGAGAGCAATGACTTACTGACTTGCCTGTAGGTATGGAATTAAAAGCCAAGGAAGAAGAGGTAAAAGTAATCTAGATAAATGACTTTATTCCCTGAGGTGACATCCAGTCAGAGCATATCCTTAGCGCTGAGCAAGTTTTAACAGAATTGTGAAGAGTGAACAGAGGGGTACACAACTCGTCTGCTCTGAACTGCAAGTCTCTTCACTTCTGCCCTGCCTCTGCGAGGAAGATCTGAGGACAGTTCACTCAGCTGCACTGAATCCATTTGATGTGAGCAGAGGGGGGGCTGGGGGAGCACTGGGATGTCAGGGGAGGATTAGGGCTGCACCCTCAGCCCGTGTCAGCATGAGCACGAGCTTGCTGGCTGGCTCCAGGCATGGGTGCTGCTGCGGGGGAGGGCTCAGAGCTGCATAGTTCTACCCTCTGCAATTATTTTCTTTAAAGTGCTGAAAGTGGAAAATAAAGAGAAGAGCAGCTGAACAGCCTGACAGATTTATCTTCTTCAGGGAAAGAGCACATACACCTGCACAGGCACCTTCTTCTTTAAAAAAAAAAAACCAAAAGCTGAGGTGATTGCTATCTGCAATCTTAACATGCTGGGAGGAGAGAAGAAATTCCATGAAAGGTGAGTTAATCCAACCCCTCCCATAGCCAGATGCTCTGAAGTGCAGCTCTGAACAGCCCATGGGCACAGGAGGATTTAAAGATCTCTCTGGACCAAGATGTGGTGATTTCTTTGTTCTGAAAATTTCCCCTCACTGCAGCTTTTTCCCACTTAAACCAATGCAAAGACCAATGTCTCCCACCAACAGCAGGAGTGTGCAGAGAAGGCAACCTCCAGGACTGCTCTAGAACCCCAGCCCTTCCTCCCCAGAACCATTCCTACCTGTAAGGACATTTCTATCAGCATCAGCAGCTTCTTGATCCCAATCCAGACAGGCTTCCCTTTGACGTTCTGTGCAATCGTGCTGCGCTCCTTGTCTTTGAAGTTACCCAGGAGCTGGGGGGGAAATCATTTTTAAAAATCAACAACAGGAGACTGAGAGTAGGAATAATGGTAGCTACCTTGGGAGAAAGGGAATGGGAAGCTAGAAGCATTTACTAGCTGAGAAAGAAAATTTGTTGCAATGTATCTTAGACAAGGCAAAACACAAACAAAAAATTCTTTCATTCTCCCAAGTTTTTTTCCATAACATCCCTTATCCAACAGTTAGTGCTGTGCTTTTATGCTGCACTCCAGGTCTTCTCCAGATCAGGGTCTACAAGTAAACAATGGGCCAAGCCACGACATCAGCTGCAAACTGCTGCAGGAGTGTCTGTGTCTATCAGGCTTTGGTGACACCACCACTGAGACAAGTTTGCCAATGGCCCCAAAGATTTGCCTGTTCAGTTTATTTTAACAGCCTTCAGTATTCACTACAATTCCCACTAGGGCACAGAATAAGGAGACACTGAAAGCAGGAATTTATAAGGAACTCATAATTCCTCAGCACTAAACACTTTCAGCTGATGCTGTTCCAATTCACCAGAGCTCAGCACCCTCTGGGCACATTCAGTTTAAGTGTCCCAATTATATTCATTACCCACTTCCATGCCCTTGGAATGTTTCATTCCAGACCACAAACCTTTCCCCAGACCTACTGTTCTCTAATTTTGCTTTAATTTAATTTATGAAAAAGCAAATTGAAAAGCCTCCAAACTGCTATGTTATGACATGATGTCAAGTGGGATGGTGTTACCAGACACAGCTACTGCAAAATCCCTCGTTTCCAGCAAATTTTGAGTCTTTTGTCATCCTTGAACTTTTCCTCACCTCTAAAGCCTCCATGAGCTGCTCCCCCGTGGCAATGTTGGGTACATGGATGGTGGTGCTGAAGGCATTCAGCATCTCCATCTCCTGCAGGACGTCCTTGCGGCTCGTGGTGCCGATGATCAGGAGCTTGCGGCCCTGTCCAGGCAAGGGAGTGACAGTCAGCAAAGGAAAAACTGCAGACAACCAGCCTGGGGAAGGCTCAGCTAACTACAAATGCTAGATGGGAAATGGCCAGTTAAAAACCCACTTCAACAAAATAATTAGGATTAAATCTGTCAGTAATTGAAGTCGCCAACAGCAGCCACAGGAGACCAGGATCAGCTCTCGGAGCAATGCCACCACCAGGGTCCAAGAATCATGGTCACAAAGCCCCACCACACTCACAGCTCCTTCTGAACCCATCATTATAAATAGCTGAATCCTCATTAAATTTAAAAGCCTGAGCAAACTCCCACTCCCAAAAGCTGAATTACAAATGACTTCTCAGGGGAACAGCCTGTCTTCAGGAATCTGTGGGTACAGTGAATTCCCTGCTCCTGCACAGGCAGTTCCAGTGGTTTTCCAGCTCAGGCTTTTTGAGAGGCTGCTGTGAGGACCTGAGTTCCCCCTGCAGTTGTACAGGACAGTCCTGCTCCAGCAGCTTCCAATTCCCAATCCAGAGTGCACAGAGCAACCCCGAGTCAACCCAGGCAATAATAGGCTTTATGAAAAATAGAGCAAGTTGTGGAAGACATCAGCTGCAAAAGCAAATCTGCTGTTTGTTCACCTTGCAGAGCCCTTTCCACTGCTATTTGAATTTCCCTGTGCAGGGGACAGTGCAGGGTTTGGACATTGATCGATACTGGCTGATGGAAGGAGCTGCTGGAATTGTCAAGGCAGGATCATCAGTCCCTTTTCTGTCCCATACACTGGGAGCCCACGGGATTGGAGGGGCCTGGCTGGCCAAGGACCCCCCTCTTCTGCTGTACAAGAAGTTTGGCTGAGGCTCCAAGAGTGAAGTGAATGTCCAGTGCCCACCCAGAGGGTGCTGGGCACAGCCCAGGCTCCCCAGGGAATGGTCCCAGCCCTGAGGCTGCCAGAGCTCCAGGAGTGTTTGGACACTGCTCCAGGGATGCCCAGGGTGGGATTGTTGGGGGGTCTGTGCAGGGCCAGGAGCTGGGCTGGATGATCTTTGGGGGTCCCTTCCCATTCAGGATATTCTGTGATTCTGTGCAAGTTCTATATTTCAACTTTATGACGCAAAACTTCATTATAAAAACAAAACAAAACCCTAGAAACTGTTCCCAGAATTAATCCTGCTTTGCATTCCCATGACAGAAGATGAAAACATAATTAAACACATCTTTGATGCACAGTGCATCTTCACAGGGTCTGTTCTTCCCCTGCACTCACTGAACAGATTCTGCTCCTGCTCCTGGTGTTGGACACTGAGGAAGATCCTGAGCTGGGAATAAGCTCAAGTGCTCACTCCAAGTTTGGTTTTAGTCCTAGACAGCAAAAGGAAGGAACATCTGGCAGGTGGAACCAGAGCATGTCCCAGGTCACCTGTGTCACACAGGGCTCTGCTGGGGACACTGTGCTGCCCCTCCTGTGTGAATCCCTGTCTGCAGCTCAGGAGCACCACAGCACCACTCACTCACCTCTTTAGAACAGAGAAAATGGGGAAAAACAGCCAATTCCTGAACTGAAAATGCTGGTTTAGAACAGCAGTGAAAGTAGTTCATGTGATGTTTCGGGGCTGAGGTTCCAATACTGCCTGCAGGTCACTTGGGGAAGGGCACAGTGTCCTCAGGAAGCAGCACCACAGCCATTCCATGGTATTTCTGCCCCATTCCACAGGTGCTGCTCCCACCACGTCCTGCATGGCCACAGCTCTACAACTGAAGAGGATTTGTTCCCTTTTCGATGGTTCAGCAATGCCAGGAAAATATTACAGCACTTTACAAGTTTGAGCCAACTCAGGAAGATCTGGCTGTTAAAGATGAAAACCCAACACACTCAGTGGAGAGAAAGTGAATGGAGTTTGATCCTCACTCCATAGGAACTCAGGAAGCCCCAGCAGGTGCCCATTTTCATGGAACCATGGAATCGTGGAATGGTTTGGGTTGGAAGGGACCCTAAGACCATCTTGTTCCATGCCCTGCCACAGACAGGGACACCTCCCATGAGAGATTTCCAGCTAAAGCTCTGCAGAGACCAAGAGGATTAAGTGATGTTCAGCAGAAAAGCTTTTTGCCTGCACCAAGACAAAATTCCAGCAGCTTTCCACGACGGAAAGGGTTGGTAAAACAGGGTGTAAAAACTGGCCTGGAAGCTGTGTGAGATGAGTCCCCAGAACACCTGAACCACATCCTGCTCCTGAGCCCACAGGTGTGGCACAAACAGAGACATCTGCTCCCAAGGACAGGGCTCAGAGGTGCCTTCAGCCTGCTGAGGTCCCCCTGGCAGGGCAGAACTGCTCCAGGACCACTCAGGGATTATCAGCAGAACTGACTGGGAACATTTCATCTCAGCTCTGACTGCCTTTGCCTTCCTTTGCTCTGTATTTCCTCACCACCCTGTCCCCAGGGAGCTTTTGTCCCTCCCATGGTGCTGCTGTGGCTGATGTTGCAGACCCTGTAACTCAGCAGAGGGCACAGCCCTGCAGGGACAATTCCTGCTCCCTTAGCCAAGGAATCCTAACCAGCCATACACACACCAGGCACCTCAAACAGCTTCACTGCCACACAGCTGAGGTACCAGGGCACAGAGGAAGCCAAGGACAGACTCCTGACCAGAAGTGAGACCTCCAAAACACAGAACAACCCCTCCTGCAAGTGCTGTACCACCCAGAGCCATCTTCTCAAGTGGTTCTCCTAAAAACTTGTTTATTGCTGTATGGAACTCTGGAAATTCTGAACAGCTTGGCCAAGGGGCTGTGTTAATAACAGTTTCCCGTGAACTATGAGCATTTTAGAGGGGAAAAAAACTGCTCAGCTGCACCCAGGCAGTGTCTGTTCCCCAAATATAGCTTCCAGCATGTGTACAGTGCCTGGCACACTGATCAGGCATCAATCAAGGGGCTAACTACCTCAGAGTGGCTGCCTGAGGGATGCTGCCCTCATGCATTAATGAAGTCTGTGCCTGATTGCAATAAAAATGGAATTTAGCTTGGAGTTTCATCAGGAAAGGACATGGGCAGCACAGGAGTGTCACCAGTGAGGGAAGTTCTACCTCTTGGCACTTCAGATGTCCACGACTGATCTCACTCTCAGCTACTGAAGCCCAGATGACACCTTCCTGCTCCCAGGAAAGCTGCCCACCCCCTGTGAAGGGGCAGCAAACATTCCCTGAAGGACCAGCTCAGTGGTGGCAAACCCAGCCAGTGCCACACTGAGTCAGCAGGACCCAAACCCATCAGGGCAGTGGGTGATTGTTGCACTCACAGAAAGGCTCTAAAGCCCTGGGACCACTGAGGAAAACCAGTGGCATCAGTCCCTGTGGGAATTCTGTGGGAACACCAGCTCAGTCTCACTCTCTGTGCAACCACTGGGACAGATTTAGAACAGGACAAGAGCAAAACTGGATCATCATTCTGCCATGTGAATCCAGAAGTTCCTTCCTTTTTCAAATATAACTTCAAATCCATCATTTCTGAGCTGGGGGTGTTCACCTAGAAAGGGTCTGGGGACACCTTGGAGCCCCTTCCAGTGCCTGAAGGGGCACCAGGAGAGCTGGAGAGGGACTTGGGACAAGGGGGACAGTGTTCACACTGCCAGAGGGCAGGGATAGGTGGGATATTGGGAGGGAATTCCTCCCTGCGAGGGTGGGCAGGCCCTGGCACAGGGGGCCCAGAGCAGCTGTGGCTGCCCCTGGATCCCTGGCAGTGCCCAAGGCCAGCCTGGATGGGACTTGGAGCAGCCTGGGACAGTGGGAGGTGTCCCTGCCATGGCAGGGGTGGCACTGGACGGGCTTTAAGGTCCTTCCCACCCAAACCATTCCATGTTTCTATGATTCTGTTTAGTTGGAGAAGTCAGAGAAAGCATTGGGGATGGTCAGAAATAGGGAATAACTTCCCTAAATAGATCCTTGGTAAAAACAGAGGTGTTTATAAAATCATAGGTGGTGTAGAGGAGAGGAGGGAGAGACTGCTGCTTGCCATACAGAAACCAGGGAGCACAAGAAGGAATTATTAAACATCACACAAACTGAACTAAAGGGTGTTTGCTCTCACCAACAGCTCAGCTGGACTCAGGCAAGCACAGTGCTAAGAATGGAAAGGCTTAACAAGGTTGAAAAGCACCAGGATGAGTTCCCAGAGGCCAGATCCATCAGCAATTTTTAGATATCTCTGTTAAAATCTATTCCCAGGTCCCTGAACCACTGATGTGGTTGGGAGCTCCTCAGAACAGATGGCTACTCTGCAAAAGTGCTTCAAATTTTTAACAGCTCCACCCAAAAGATCCTGATTTTTCCCTTCTCTTCTCAGAAGAGGCCACGCCTTCAACTCCCTGCTTTAAACCTGACCCCTGGAAAGCAGCCACAGCGACCCCAGCACTGACAAGGCAGGAGTCCCTCGAGCTCCTCAAACTTTCAGGAAACTCAACAAACAAGTGAGAACCCCCATGGCAGCACTGTCTGCCCCAGGAATTATGAAGGCATCAGGAAAACCATCAGAATGGAAAAACTGCCCTCAGCCAGCTCCTCTGCACTGACACACAGCACAGGAGATCCCAGATTTGTTCTTGTTACAGGATCCCAGAATGGCTCAGGCTGGAAGGGGCCATGGTGCCACTCCCTGCTCCAGCAGGGTCATCCCAGAGCACACAGCACAGGGCTCCATGCACTG
>VYXF01001427.1:90680-148883 GCA_013397295.1 Polioptila caerulea
CTGGGACAGTGGGAGGGGTCCCTGCCCATGGCAGGGCTGGGATGGGATGGCATGGCATGGCATGGCATGGCATGGGATGAACTTTAAGGTCCCTCCCAACCCAAGCCATTCCATGAGTCTTTGCTCAGTATCTCAGGCCCCCTCCACGAGTGAAACCCTGAAGCAAAGGGGAACAGGCATTGTCTCCTCAGCATCCTGCCAAGAATTTCTCTCAGCACAGGGATGTCCAAGGACATCCCATTTTTACAAGGAATGATGCTAAACCATGATCCCAGTCCCACTGAAATCCAGGATGCTTTGACCCCATGCAGGTCAGAACCACTGATGCTGCTCATGCACTTAGAGCCTGTATCTGCATATCAAATTTCAGCAACCCCCTGAGATCAGCCATTCCTTCCCAAGAAACTGCTCCTCAAGGGAACCTGTAATCTCAAAGGGGACTTGGAAGGTGTTGATTAACCCTCAGGATTATCCCCATCGTGAGTTCCTCACTTGAGTTCAAAACTCCCAAAGAGTCTCCATGCTCAAATCCAACCTTTTTCACAGTAAACTGTCACAGCAGAAAAGGTCTTTTCCTGCACAACTCTATTTCTTAGACACAGCTTTGGGTCTTTAATGCCCAAGATCCCCACATGCCATGGCTATCCCAGGGAATTCACTACAAACAGGAAGAATCCTGTCCCCAGAACTGCCAGAGCAGGGCAGCCCAAAGGGCCCAGCTCACCCCTTCCCCTGATTCCCACAGACCCAACACTGCACACTTAGGAAAAAAACAAAAAAACCCCACATGATCAATCAACCAGTGACATTTCCTCAGCAAACTCACTCTCTAGCCTCCAACAATTTATGGCTTAAGTCACCATAATATTGGCTGTCAAGCCAGAGTCTCCCAGCCCCCAGGGCATTTCAAACCCTGATGAGCACAAATCTCTGCAACAAGCGCAAACTTGGCAAATATCTGTGAGCTCCAGCCCCTGTCCTGCTCAGGGGAGCCCCAGGTGCCACCCAAAGGGCAGCCTAGCCTTCAGGATGCAATGGGCAAATGGACAATTGAATACTTTAGGTTCCTTCAAAAACTAAAGCAAATCAAGATCTATTTTGCCTGTTGATTTATGGGAACAGCCCTGTCCTGGCACTGTGGAACAGCCTGCAATAGGTCAGTGATTACAGCAGGTGATGGGACCAGGAATGGCTGCGCTGCTCCACACAGGCAGCTGTTCTGTTCCAAGCATGTGATAAAACTTGGATGCTGTTGTGTTACAGACTTCACATGGCCTAGAAAGCTCACTGGGAAAATCTTTGTTCTCCCAGGCTGACAGTCACACGGGGAACTCAGGGCCTGTGGCATTACAATTTAGTTCAAAGTCCTGGATTTGAAAGGTCTTTTCACCAAACTCTCTAATGAAAACAACACTCACGCACACGCTCCTGTGCCAGGATATTAAACATGACAAAAAACTGACTTCACCCAGACTGTGCCTCTCTGCTTTTTCCTGACACCAACTTTCAAGGTGTTCCTGTTATGATGTTATTTATTCATGCAGATACTCTCACACACAGAGCAGAAACGCAGTGAACGACAGGAAAATGGCAAACAAGAAAGGAATCCCTGCCTGCCTGTCTCAGAAGAGCTCAGAGCTGCAGAACCCTCAGCACTTGTGATGTTCTTAAATCTCATCGAGCCACAAAGTGCAAACAGACAGGATCAGCATGAGAGACAAGATCTTAAGCTTCCCTCAGTCATTGTAATTAACACCTGATCATTTCAAGTTAAGAACAAATTAAACCCCTGACAAGCACAATCACAGATTACACAGAAATTGATTTATAAATAGGGAGGGAGCACGTGGCTGAGCCAGGGGTGGATCTGGCCTGAACAGCTCCTCAGAGGGCAGGCAGCTGGCACAATTCAGCTCTACATGGTGAAGGTTAAACTGGTTTCCTTAGTCAGTATTTTTAGGACTAACTGCAGAAGATTCAGCCCCCAGTAATTAGATTTTCAAGTTGAATCCCTTGTGGTTATCCTAGAAATGTCCAAGTGAATGAAGAGCAGTGGGCTGGGATTAACGTGGCTGACTCAGACAAAAGCATTAATACCAGTGGCAGCTCTCAGGCACACACAAAGCTCCCACTGTCCCAATTCCTGCAGGAACAGGGCATCCCTGCCTTACCTGAGGGGGAGCTTTCTTCAGCAGCACCAGAAGGGCTTGCAAGACCAGATTGGAGAACCGAGGTCCAATTGGGACATAATCTGAAAGGAAAAATGCATTTTAATGTCCTTGGAGCAGATGTACATTTAAGCCACTTTACTGTATCAAAACCAGTTCAATGCTCCTGAAGTAAATGGCTCCAGATAATTTCCATTGCAATGTCTCAACATTACAAATACATCAATATTTCTGCAGCAGCCAGCACAGCTCTCCCTCCTGACTCACCCAGAAGTCGCTCAATGTCGTCCACAACCACACAGCTGAGCTGGGACTTGTAAGCATCATCAAAGATCTGAAAACCAGCAAAACATCTCAGTGTTAAATCTCAGCCACAGGACTACAACAGCCACAGCTGGGCCTGCTGATGTGGGTTCAGCTGAACATAGCAGCCCTGAGAGGAATAATCTGAGAATAAAACAGGTAGGTAATGAGAGATCAGGCTCCCTGCAGGCAATAAAACACTGCCATCCCCATGAATTCAGTTTATTTATTCATTTACCCCCCAACCTTGGCAACAAGCAGCTGCCCTGAGGTTCACTGCAAGCCAGGGAGAAACCAGCACCATTGCTCTGTTTTTGGAGCTGAGGAAACACTGCTAATGTAACACACACATAGAGAACCTCCCCAACTGTCACAGCTGTGAAGCTTTTCTCCTCTGGATGGAGGCTGGATGTTGGGAACTGTCCAGAACAGCATCCTGCAGGGAGAAGGGACTGACTTGGGTGTGGATCTTGGCCCCAGTCACCCTTCCTGGAGAAGCACAGAGCAGCCTGCACAGCTCTGGTGTGAGCAGGAGACAGCACTAAGGACAGCAGTGGTGCTGCAGCCCTGCCTCCACCAAACCCTGATTCCAGTGAGTCCAAAAGGCTCCTTTTGGAGAGACACAAACTGAACCCCCAGTTACAAGCACATTGCTTCTCCCAAGCACCTTCCTTCCCTCAGAAACTCTACAACCCTGCACCAATGTGATCAGAGTAACATTCAGCTCATGTGCTCTATTCAACACCATTCATCTGAGGAGGGTGCTCCAGGAAATGAAAATGTCCAACTTGTTCACATTCCCCAGCTCCCCAAGTTGTTAAAGCTCTTGTTTAACTAAAGACCCCATCTCAGAACAGGTCCTAGCCCCACTCAGGCAGGATCTGTTCTCCCCAAGTGCAGCCCTAAGCCCCTCCTGCCTCCCCTTGACAGGCAGAGCTCCAGACTTGCTCATGCCAGATCTGTTCTGCTGCACTGTTTGCCAGGATCACCCACCAGAACTGAGCCTTGAAACCTTCCCAGAGCCACTCAGTGCCAGTGCCACAAAAACATTGTGACAAGAGTCTGGAGTGACAGGACACAGGGAATGGCTTCAAACTGCCAGAGGGAAGGGAGAGATGGGATGTGAGCAAGAATTCCTCCCTGGGAGGGTGGGCAGGCCCTGGCACACGGTGCCCAGAGCAGCTGTGGCTGCCCCTGCATCCCTGGCAGTGTCCAAGGCCAGGTTGGACATTGAGGTTTGGAGCCACATGGGACAGAGGAAGGTGTCCCTGCCCATGGGAGGGGGTGGGACTGGATGGGCTTTAAGGTCCCAACCAACCCAAACCATTCTACAATTCTGTGATACATTCAACTTTATAAATAAATACATGCAGGATTTCCAGACCTAGGGAGAGCAGAAAACATCATCCCAAAGGTAATTCACCTTTTCCTCCAGGAGAGAACTCAGAACTGGGCTGTCACCAGGCACAGGGGAGGACACACACACACACATGTACCTTCTTCATGGCCTGGCACTTGGCTGTTTCAGAAAATCCAATCATCTTATCAGGAGAACAGATCTTGATAAAGGGGAAGTTGGATTCTTCTGCTATTTTTGCTGCTAAAGCAGTCTTCCCACTGTGGGGGGGGCCTGAAGCAAAGGACAAACAAGGAATAAACAAGGGAGAAAACATCTCTGACAATGCTCAGTGGGGATGATCCTTAGGGAATGTTTAGAATTTCATCCAGAGGCATCTGCAGTGGTGAAATAAGTGTTTTTCTTGCTTGCAGAAGGAACACACACTAACTCCTGGTGCAACCCAATCCTCCACATGAAGGCAGTGAATGAACTACTTGTGCATATGCAGAATGATTAGCCACGACACAAAAGAGGACATTACACTTTCTGTAGGAGCAGCCATGGCACCAAAATGTGTGAGTTTGTGTTTCGGATAAATATCTTGAGCTTATGTCCTGTCTCAGTATGATCTGTGCTGGCACCTTGGCAAACAAGTCAGCAGCAGGAACACCAGGGAAACACTGGCAAAGACATTTGTTATTTGCCTGAATTCACACCAGGATAATTCAGAGACCAAAGACATACCTGAGTCCATGCACCCAACACGAATCAGTTTGGAGGGACAGAAGAATTGCTGGGCACTAACACAAAGAATTACTCAGGGTTAACTCCAAAGGTACAGATCACAAGCAACAGTGGTAACCCATCTTTTTGGACTTTGGGAAAGGAAAAAGGCAAGAGATAAATAACAAATTCTCCTCCAAAACCAGTAACACAGATACTGGAACCAGTTTCCAATATTTGGAAACTCTCCTTAGTCTGTAACAGTGTGGCTAGAGGGAAATCCAGCTTTAACTGACAGAGACACCTAAATATGGCAGTTTGAGCTCAGCTAATTGCACTGATGAGCTCTCCAGTGACTTCAATGAGAATTGAGACAACTGACTCAGCTAGAGACATCTCCACTGTAAACCAGCCAAATTCAGGTTATTCACTGGGTACATTTGGGTTATTAACTGGGTACATTCCCTTCTCTCTTGTTCCAAGCACAGCATTCCCTCTGGCTGAGGAGACAGTTTTAACATCCAAAGCTATTTCAGCCCAGCCAGCAGAAAGAGCCCAATTCCATTTGTCCCCCACGGTGTTTCCTGCAGGTGCAGGATGGCAGAGGTGGGCAGCTGGGCAGCTGGCAGCAGCAGTCTCCAGAGGCCATGCATTTCCCAGGAGCTTTCCCTCAGCTGTACCTTCCAGCAGGACGCTGACCAGCGGAGTGCGGTCACTGTTCTTGGTCTGCTGGACCAGCAGCTCCCCATCATCCAACACCCTCGTCACTGGGTCCCCCCACTTAATGATCCCATTCATGATGTAGCTGGCATAGTCCTCCTGGTTGGTTCCAAATGCCTGTAGAAGAGAGGGAACACTTCTTTTACTAAAAATGTTTCATCCCATCAGAAAAACCATGAAACAATTCAACAGAAATGACCAGGAGCAAGGCTCTGGAAGATGCTCAAGTGAGACAGTCCCAGCTCCTGGTGACTCACAGCATTCCAGCTCAGAGGGCTGAACACAGGTGATCTGTCACCCTGATTCTCCATCTTTCCTGATGCACTTTCTAACTCAATGTTTTTGTAGTTTCTAGTTCGTTTCTCATGCCTGGATGCTATAATTAAAAGCATGTTTATGTTAAGATGAGGTTGTTGGAAATTCCTTTCTCTTGGGAGTGGAAAACAACTGATGGACAATTACCTTGACCAATGGGATAAGAGAAGTGTCCAGCTTCTCCTCCAATCCCTGGTCTGTGTGGAAATACTATATAATATAGAGTTAGATAAATAAAATTCTCTTTTAGCCTTCTCTTGAGAACGTGTGTCGTGTGTGTCCTTGTGAGTGACCCACAGCAACAGAGACCTGGCACATTCAGATACATCTTTTCATACACCCTCACAACCAGTTCTAGTCAGGTTCTGATTTCATACTGTGTGGAGACAATTCTCAGAAATAAGGCTTAAACCTCCTCCTACAGCCCAGGGTGAAGCTGTCACCCAGGAACTGAAGTGGCCTAGAAGGGAAAGCTGTGACGAAGAGAAGAAACCCCCAGCTGCTCCTTGTCTGTTCTAGTTCCCTTTGTGACTGTCCAGGCAGCAACAGGCACACAGAGAGCTCAGAGCTGCCCACTTCCCCAACACAGGACATGCCAGCCCACGGGGCACCACTGCTGTGTGACCCCAAAGGAAGCTGCTCCCTCCCAGCACTGACTGCAGGGGGTGGCTGTTCCTGCAGTCCCACAGGGCCCACTCACTGGTTTGATATCATTCTCCAAGGATGCAAAGAAGTCTCCTCTGGTCACACGCAGGCTCTCTGCCTTCTCCATGTCCACCTCCACTTTGTTGCTGGCCTAGAAAGGCAATAAAGGACACTGAGGCCCAGCAGTACCACACAGCTCCTCCCCAGCTGCCCTCCACAGCCCCAGCCCTGTGGCTGCTCTGGGTCAGTAACAGAAAAATGCTTCTGTCAGGGCATTTGCAGGGTACCCCTGGAGCCATCCCCACCTCCAGGAGCCACATCCCAGCCCCACAGAGCCATTCAGAGCAGTTGTCCCACCCCACTGGGTGATGCTGAAGTGCAGAGGACGTGTTTGACCCCCATTTCAGAGAAGCCATCCCAGCTAAGAACAGGACTGAAGCTCTGGCCCATCCTTGCTGCTGATGCTGTGCTGCAGATCAGGAGTCAGTGAGGCTCAGAGTGGTGCCAGTGTGGGACTGACCTCACCCCAGTCCAAACTCCTCAAACTTACTGGGATTACACAGGTTCCCTTTGGAGCTGGGAACCAAAACAAATGAATTACATTTAACCCTCAAAGACATGTCTCAGACATTCCCCTCCAAGAGGGACCTGCAGGAACAGAGTGCACCTGAGCATGGGAAGGAGACACTACAATAAAAGTAACAACATGCTGCTTGTCTTGAAGAGCAGCAAATGCAGCCCCTAAACAGCAGCCACAGGACCCCAGCCAATGCTCCTGTGCCAGACACAGACCTACAGCCAGAGGATGGCTGAAATGAGAGTCCCTTCTCCCAGAAACACCCACCAAGCACAAACAGATGCCAAATAAACACCTGAGGGGATCTTCAGTACAGGTGATCACTTTTCTACCTTGCAGAGGGAGGTAAAGGTACCTGAAACACTCAATATATTGATGAAGTTGTGTGTACACTTAAAACCAGGGGGTCTCTTACCTCCCCAGCCTTTAATGAGTTCATGTTTTAATTTTTCACACTCACTTTGAGAGCTAATCACAGGAGTTTAAATGATTCAGGAGACAATGTCCCTTCACTTTCCATTTGTGCTCCTGCTTCTCACAGGTGCTTCTGAAAACTAGGTCAGGCCTATGATGTATATTTTAAATTTTCAGTACTTGTAGAAAAGAATAAAGTACTTTACTGCATCATTTAGCTAAAAGCAACTTCAGAATAAAGAATATTACCCAAAATTACTATGTCAAAGTGTCTGACAAGCAAAACAACACGTGGCCACTTCCCATGTGGAAAACACATGCATACATTACTGAGATGTGGATCACAAACCACCCCAGAGGAGGGGACTGCTCTTTCACATTTGCACATTGCCATCTCCCCTTTTCCCATGTGACTTCCTGCACAACAGGGAATAGATCAAAACACCAATGCTCCCCAAACTTACCCAAAACTGAAGCACTGAGAAAACATCAACTATAAGCAATATTAATTATTTAAGGAAAATGTTTTGCCTGCAAAGGGAAGAATCCAGAAGTGCTGATTTTTTTTTGAGACAGAGCACAAGAAAATGACAAAGTGATGATGTTTGTGGTTTTTTTGCTATATGAAACAATAACTTGTCAAGTATTATGGTTATACAAGACTAATTAGCAGGAAGAGTAATTTTTCCTTTAAAAAGAGCACTCCCAGGAGATAGAAACGTCTAAGCAGCAAATGATTTCTCACTTAAATCAAAGTGTGATTTGCTCTCCTCACATTTGAGGCTGAGCAGATTTTCACAGTCCCTGTGCTGTGGGATTGATGTCCAGGGCTTCTCCCTGCAGGAGCTGCCCCAGCTCTGGCCAGGGGAGCAGGGCTGTGCCTCAGGCTCCTTCCTCACCACCTCATCATCTCGTATTTCAACACCACTGAATACTGAGCTTTGCATCTGCCTTCACCCCCCTGACATTTCCTGGCCCTGAACTCCCTCCTGCAGACACACTGACCCCCCCAGCCAGTGGCACTGGGAGGGCAGGAAGTGTTCCCGGAGATCAGAGGGAGCAGGGAATGTTGCATGTGGGGTGGTCACCACATCAGCATTTATCTGCAATGGAAGACTTTGCACAAAGCCCTCTGAATTCAACCAAGACTTGGAGCTAGGGATTCCTTCAGGGCTGAAACACTCCTCCACACAAAGCACATCTCCTCTGCTGTTCTGGTTCTTGCATTAGGCCCATTCCCTGATCCCAGCACACTCACACTCTCCATATCCCTTCCCCATGCTTTCTTCAGGCTGAGGAATTCTAGTTTAATCATTTTTCCAAAGAAAACCCTCCTGTACCTCTGACTCCTTGCTGCCAATAGATACCCTGGTTCTAGCATGATCCAAGTACACCAGAATGTCATCCATGATGTAATCACAGCCCCACTTTTGCTGTTTACCTCTCCTGGTAAATTCTAACCTTGTTATTTTACTGTTTTCACTGACAGTGACTGAGCTGGGATTCCCAGACCACTCCAGCTCCAAGAACTTGACCCAAGGTGATGGTCAGGCCCATCCCCATCCCTGCCTCCATCTGTCTGAAGTCTCTCTCCCACTGGACACCTAAAATTCACTGGCATCTTGTGCACTGACATCCTTCCAAATGCCCCCAGCAGATCTCCACTGGTGACCTTTGCCTTTATGCCCCCAAACCAGCTCTGAGATTGTAACCTCCCCCTCCTTACAGAACATTTATGAACACACTGAACTGCACAGGCTCCCTATAAATGGCAGCTCTAATTCCCACCTTGTCTCCTGAGTCCAGTGCACAAATTGTGCTCAAGAGTTTCAGTTTTTATCAAAACACCATCACAAACCATCCCCTTCCACCCCACCAAGCTGTGCAAGGGGCACCTGGAGGGCAGGAGAGGGAAGAAGGAATTCAGAAGGAAGGAAAAGCACAGGGAAAAGGTGGTGCCTGCATGAATTTCATCTCCTAAGGTACACTGATAGGCCACTCTCCATTTAGAAGCAAACATTCACTTTTCCAATGTCATTATTTTCCCTTTTTTGCCCCAGTAGGAGACGACAGGACTGACCTTAATGTGTCTGTTCATGGCAGTGGACTGAGCAGCTCGAACCAAACCTTCCAGCTCAGCACCACTGAAGTTTTTGGTCTCCACTGCCAGCTCTGCTATGTCCACATCCTCAGCCAGCAGCTGGTGCTCCCTCATCCTCACCGTGTGGATGTGGAGGATCTGGAATCGGCCCTTCTCGTCTGGCAGGCCTGGCATGGGGAACAGAACACAGCCAACCCCCTGAGCACAGCACTGCAAACCCCCTGAGCCCCCTCTGCATCCCTCCCTCCCAAAGCCCTTCTCACCACGAGCAGCTTGCACTTACAATTAGGGTATTTGCTGATGCTTTTCACTGAGAACACTCAATTACATTACCTGGTAAACTGAGCAGTGTCACCACCAAACCAGAGAGAAAAGCACAAGGTTGAGTTTCTTTCCTCGGGGTTCCTCCAAGTCGCTTGCTCTCAGATTTCCACAGCAGGAATGACAATCTGGTCAGTTCCCTGGCACCCCTCAACCCAGCTCCCACCTTGCCATTGTCATGGAATGGTTTGGGTTGAAAGGACCTTAAAGTCCATCCAGTCCCACCCCTGCCATGGGCAGGGACACCTTCCACTATCCCAGGGCGCTTCAAGCCCCGTCCAACACTTCCAGGGATGCAGGGGCAGCCACATCCCCTCTGGAAAAACTGGGCCAGGGCCTCCCCACCCTTTCCATAACAGATTTCTTCCTTATATCTCATCTGACCCTGCCCTCTGTCCATTAAAAGTCTCTGCTCCTTGCCCTGTCACTACAGGCCCTTGTAAAATCTGTTCTGCTCCTCTGTCCCTGAGTGCCCTTTCCCAAGGGGGCACATCCACTAGTTCCAGAATCAATTCTCCCAAAATCCAGAGCCTTGACTTCCCTCTTCACATGGCCCATATCCCTCCTATGAAATGTTCCTTTTCATCAGCTGAGGTGATCATTTCCCAGCCTGCACCTCAGCAAGTCCCTTCTGGAGTACACAAAGGGTGACAGAGCACATCCTTCTCTCAGAAGTGCAACCTGTCAGTCTGGCACATCATCCTGAGCCCCCCTGTGCTCAGCTCCTTCCAGCCTGCCTCCCCAGCCTCTGCTCCAAGGATCTGATATTTGCACTGATTACTGCTTGTGCTGAGGGGATGTGAAAAGACATTTTACAACGTGCACAGCTCCCAGGAACATTCAGTCCTTGTCACCTGATAATTTATTCCAGGATCACTGAGCTTTTCACTAGTCCCAGGCTGTTCTCTACTCCATCTTGCTTCAGTGAATTGTTACCTGAGCACTGAGCCCCCAGGCCAGTCACCCTTTAGGTGACTTAACCTTCACTGACCAAGTTCTGATCTCAAATGCAAAGCCAGTGATTTGTTCTCATCAAACTAAGATGATCTGGGCTTACTTTCTTAATAAAGTCTACATGATCAGATATTCCCTAACTGAGGCAGATATGCACAGTTACAAAGGTCCCTTTCTAGTTACTTACAGACAGCAGCTCTTCCAGTTGCCAGATGAAATGGCAAACCAAACTCTTGGTTCACTTTTAGTTCACCCACTGCTCTTGCCTGGCCTTCCTGCAATTTCCACCCAGGAATGACCTGGAGCCATTTTTTGCCTCCTTTCCTTCACACAAGATTCAGAGTCCAGCTTGCCCATCCCTGCCCACTCTGCTGGGCAGAAACTGAGATCAGGTTTATCAGTAGGGAAGTCCAAAGTGGTACTTCCTTGGTCTGATTTAATTTATGTTCTGGAGGGAGCTGTAGGAAGTTCAGCACCTGAGCCACCCTGGGGATTGTTCACATTATGATCTGTATTTGCTTTGCTGCTGTAGGCTCATGGAGTTGAGGAACTGGGATCTGCAGTGTGCTTACCAATCTCCATCTTCACCTCCAGCCTCCCCGGCCTCAGCAGGGCCTCATCAATCAGGTCAGGTCTGTTGGTCATTCCTGAAGTCCAAGTTAAAAACAAAACACTGTTATCTGAGTGTCCTCAGTAGGTTTCCAGCCCCTAGAACAGCCCACAGAGCTAGGGAGATACTCCAAGAAAACAGAAGGCACCCATCTTCCCCATCTTCTGGAATGCTGGGAAATGCCCTGAGGGAGAGTCAGGGCAACAGGGATCAAATCTGTGCTTGTGGCTGTATCTACCTGTCCTTGTGGAGTACCTGCAGGGCTCCTGCAGCAGGACAAGCACAGCTGGAGCAGCCCCCCTCCCCCACAGGCTGACACATCAATTCTGTCAGGCCTTGCAGGTTTCCCTCAATGAAACCCTCCTTACCAAAAACTACAGAAGGCAATTGCTGAAAGCAGCAGTATCTGCCAACCACAGCAGCATCTCCCTTTAAACCTGCTGCTGATGCTGCTCCAGCAGCAGCTGTGGTTCCTGAGCTGACCTGCAGTGAGGCCAACACTGCAGTGCTCACCCAGCCCTCAGGACAGAGCAGGGCAGCCCCACGTACCAATGACCAGGATGTTGTTGAGCTGCTCCACGCCATCGATTTTGGAGAGCAGCTGGTTCACCACGGTGTCATGCACGCCAGTGCTGCCAGCCATGCTGCCCCTCTGCTTGCAGATGGCATCAATCTCATCAAAAATGATGATGTGCACTCCACTGTTGGCTCCAAGCTGTGGGAGAGAGGATGTGTCAGGGATGTCACCAGTCTGAGTGTTGAGAGCAATCCACAATCAACAGTGACCTCGCACCAAGCTCAGGCACACAGACACAGCACTGATACTCCCTGTGTGCTCTGCATCACACCTGTGTGTGTGCATCTCTCCCCTCTCCAGGGGAACACCCTGCCCATCTCCAGAGCAGGGGGCTCAGGGGGCTCTGCCCAAACTCAGGAATTTGCAGCTACACAAGTTTCAAGGAAGAGCACGAGGCTGAGCAAGCCAAGCAAAGGCCAAAGCTGGAATATGCAGCCCAAAGGGTCCCAGCACTCAGTCCCTGGGAAAGGGACAGGTACCAGGGACAGGGAACAAGGCTTGTCTCTGGAGGGAGGGATGCACCAGGGAGGGAACACCCCAGGCTGGACTGAAGTTAGTAAATACACAGCTTGCCAGAGCAGCTTTGTGGATGATATTTTCAAGGAGCCCAGTCTCTCTGTGCCAGCCAGACCCAGAACTGCCATTTCCAGGTTCACTCAGGGGTGAGGCAGTTGCAGCTGGTAAGAGAACAGGATACTTTTTGTGGCTGCATTATGAAGCTTTTTCCTTTCAAATTCCACCTCTAAAACATCTTTTGTGGCTAGTGCAGACCGTGCTATCACTGGGTGAATGTGCTGGCCCTGGCAATCTGCCCCAGACACAGGCAGCACAATGCCAACCTTTTGGAGACCTTTTTAATCTCCCAGCTGTCATCAGGCCCAGCCCCTGTGGCCAATATCGAGTGTATTTTATTAGGTGTGTTATTGCCAAGGGAAAGCAGCTCCCACAGATACTGCAACCACCAGGGAGCAGGAGATGGCTCACGTGGGTCTGTGTTACCACACAGAGCTGACTGACTGACTAATAAACCTTCTGCTGAAGAAATGAAATTAGTTCAAGTCACCAACAAAATCTGTGTCTTGTGAGCTGAATAAAATTAAGGGATCATTTGCTAATGACTTCTGAAAAATCTTCCCTGTATTTAACTGTGACAAGCTTTGTATTTGATTTTCTTTACCAGAAAATCTATCAAGATCTAGTGATCCACAGCAGAGAAAAATTACCATAGCACACATGAAAGAAGTACTTACACCATGAAACTAAAGACTGGTGTTTTGAAAGCCAGCTATAAATGGATTAAAAGTGATAAAAAACATCACTGGAAAAAACAGAATCTTTATCTCCACTTCCAGTTTCAAAGATCTCTGGTTTCAAGACATTATTCTCATCCATTAGTTTTCTGCTGAGAAAAATTAACCATGTACTGATTATAACACTTTAAGTACTGTAACATACCAATATGTCTGCAACCTAAAAAACTGAAACCCTGAAAGCTTGTGTGCCAGCTTAATTTAGTAAGAAAAATCCTAACAGATTCAATTATATCTCTCCCACAAAAAAAAACCCCAACAAAAAAGAACAACAACAAAAAAATCAACTCAACCTTAGAGGAAAATTCGTACAATCTGAATTTTAAGGACTTTTGGAGCAGGTGAAGCACATGACCCAAAGCAAGCAGGGTGGGCACTGCTGTTCTACTCCCAAATCTCCACATGGAATCTCAGCACACTGTCCCTGTCTGCAGAGCTGGCTGGAGCCCAGCTGCCTGTCCAGCTTCCAAGGCTGTTTTCACAACTGATAGTGTGTGAGCCTGCACAACACCAATACTCCAGGACTGAGCAGGAATAACCACAACCCCAAGCCAAGCAGTGACTCTGCCTTCAATGCAAGCAGTAATTTTCAGATTCCAGACCCTTCCTGGGCTCTCCCGGGCACGTTCCCAGCACTCCCATTCCTGTGTGTTCAGACCCTCCTCTGCTCCTCCTCTGCATCAGCAAACAGCTTCCGGATGTTGGCCTCGGACTCCCCCACGTACTTGTTGAGGATCTCGGGCCCGTTCACCACCTTGGGCTCCCTGGCATTGAGCATCTTCCCGATCTGCCGGGCCATCAGCGTCTTGCCGCAGCCCGGGGGCCCGTACAGCAGGATGCCCTTCACGTGCTTGCAGCCTGCAAGGAGAGGGAAGAGGCTCAGGAAGGATGGGGACAGCCACGGAGCACTGAGGGAGGCCCCTCTGCAGGGAGCTGGGCCTCTGTCAGGGAAATTCAAACACAGGTTGGATCAGTCATCCCCGTGATGTGCCAAGGAGAAACAACCTCTGGAACAACTCGAGTGCTCTCCATCCATCAGCCACATCGAGCTGTAACTCCTGGTCAGGAACACACAGCACCAGAGATCCCTTGGGAAAGGTGGGAATAACAGCATTGTCACCAAGAGGACGTCCTAGGGATGCTGCTCCTCCCCAGGGAGAGAGGGGCTGCAGATATTCCTTTATACCCTGCACACCAGGCAAGGCAGAGCCAGGTCAGGCACACTCAGCTGATTCTTCAAAGAGAAAATGAGGAATATCGTGTGATAACACCAAACTTTTTATCACTGTACTGGGCTTTGGTGAGTCCCATATCACACAGCCAGTTCTGGCTGCAAGTTCATAGAATAAATATTGAGAAAACTGAAAAAAAACTTCCAAGAACCACCAGAACCATCAGCTGAAAATCCTTCACCTGTGATTAGAAAGACCTGAAATAATCTGTTCTAATAACAGGACTTTGGACACTGTGCATGAGAATTTAAATTCCCTCCTGTAGGGAGAGAGAGGATGAAACTGCTGCAAGCTGGGGCTGGACACATCCCAGTTAGTGACAGGCACAGGAGTCCCAGGAGTGCACACAGCTCCTGGGAGAGGCTGCAGGTGTGAATGGGAAGAGTTTCCCTGAAGGATTTGTGGAATTGTGGCTATAGAGCTTGTGAGCCCCACACGTGTTTTATCAATATGCTGTCTCTGAATATCCTTACACCCAAACCTCCCATGCCCTGCCTCACACTGTGCCAAGAGAGGCTGTGGGAGCAGCCCCTGCCCACAGCCAGGTTTGTTTTGCTCCTTTAATGAGACTGTCAGCACTCAGACCAGATCTGGCCAGGAGGAAAAGTAACTGCACAAGACTAAACCTTTGGCCTGGAAGCTGCTGTTGGAAAACCCTGCAGTAGGAGAGCAGAGATTGTGTATCAGCACCAGGTTCTGATCACTGAGCAGCAGGCTCAGGGCAAGCCTCAGAGCAGAGAGGGGACATGGGTTAGTGGTGGCCTCAGGAGTGCTGGGGGAAAGGTGGGCCTCAAATTCAGAGGGTTTCTTCCATTTTTTAATGAATATATGAAAATCTGGTTTTTCCTCCATCTTTGCAGATTGACTCCTTTAAGGATGCAACCCAACAAGAGCCGTGCAGTGCTCAGGACGCACACTAAAAGCAAAACCAAAAACAGGCAGCAAACTGATGGCCCCAAGTTCAGACTGAGGGGACCTGAACTAAGTTTCTGCCAGGCTTAAGGAGCTTGAGCACATGGAGTTGTCTGTCACCCCTCAGGATGACTTCCCTCCTGGTTTTGGCTTGTCTCAGCTCCGTGGTAACCTCACCCCATCCCACAGAGCCCTCAGGGCTGCTCAGACCTCAGGGGGGGCCTGCCTGTAAAGGACAAACACTGATCCCTTATCACCTTCCCAACACTCTGCTGAGATTTCATTTACTCCTGAAGGTTATGGCAATAAGGAATTGATTTCAGTCTGAATAACTGCTCGATATAACTTAATTCCTGTGACCCCACACGCTCTCTCCCCTCCCTCTCTGGCTGTTCATTCACTGCAGGGAAGTTCCAGGAGGACACTGCCATGAGGAGCAGCTGGTCCCCCCAAAAGCCCAGAGAGCAGCAGTGCTGCACTGGGTAAGCCCAGAAAGAAAGCTGAGAGATCCTGCTGGGCTTCCCCACAGATAAAAACTTTACTACAGAAATCAAGAGCTGTGGCTAAGAACTCATGAGTCAGCATTGAGGCATCTGCAAGCCAAAAACATAAACAATATAAACTGGCAGGGAAGACAAATTTCACAGGGGAGGGAGCGAGGCACAGATAAATTAAAAGCTCTTCCTGTCAATCCCTGTCATGAGGGCATTGTTACCTGATCTCCTCTGTAACCAAACAGCACCAGGCAGGATGATGCTGACAAGTGATCTCTGCAGGGAAATCCCAGCACAGCGATGCTCCAACAGCTCCAGGGCTCCAGCACGAAGCCACCAAAGGGCTACAGAGGCCACCAAAGGGCTACAGAGGCCACCAAAGGGTTCTGGCAGGTCAGGACTCTGTGGTACTGCAGGGAGTGGCTGTGCCAGGGTGGTCCCAACACCTGGCACAGTCTGGGCCTGGTTTGTTCTTCTGTTTTTCTTCTAAGTCCTATGAGAAGTGTCTGAGGGAGCTGGGGGGGCTCATCCTGGAGAAAAGGAGGCTCAAGGGGGACCTTCTGGCTCTGCACAAGTCCCTGACAGGAGGGGGCAGCTCGGGGGGTCAGGGTCTGCTCCCAGAGAACAGGGACAGGACAAGGAGAAACAGCCTCAAGCTGTACCAGGGGAGGGTCAGGTTGGACATCAAGAGGAATTTCCCCATGGAAAGGGTGGTCAGGCCTTGGCAGGGGCTGCCCAGGGAGGTTTGGGGTGCCCATCCCTGGAGGTGTCCAAGGAACACCTGGATGTGGCACTCAGTGCTCTGGGCTGGACACAAGGTGGGGATCAGGCACAGCTTGATCAATGGTCTGGGAAGTCTTTTCCAATCTTAATGATTCTGGGATTCCTGCAACTTCCAGGCTCTCTCCTAGAAGGAGTACAACTGAATTATATCCTCCAGAAGCTTCTCTTCCACAGTCAAAAAAATCTGATCTTCTTAAAAAGCACAAACATCTCCATCTCTGCACGAGCTGCCTCAGCCACAGCAGAGGGCTCAGCCTGTAACACCCCACACCCAGAATCTCATCTCCCATGGTGAGAGTGGTGCCTTCTGGAGGCTGGCCTGGAACAGAGACCAGACAGAGCAAAAGGATAAAGTAGGGATTTATTAAAATGCCTCAATGGACACACCTGGGCAGCACAAGAGCCCAGCTGGGCTACACCCAGGTTGAACCCCAAAATGGTCACAAAATGGATGCCCAATCACGAGGTGTCACACTTTTGTAAGTTCTGATCCATCAGCATATTGGAGTCAATTGTCCAATTACAGCTTCAGGTTATGAAGCTCCATCCTTGTTTTTCCTTCTCACTTCACCGTTGTTTTCCTTCTTGGGCCTGAAAGTTGTATGGGTATCAGTTGTCCTTGGTCCCAAGCTAGAAAAGGAATTGTTTTGTCTCCCTGCTCTGTGAAGAGAGCTCAGTGGCACTTAATATGAAACCCAGAACTACACACTAAAACAGCACAGAATCTGAAAAATATAAAAGCTAAAACTTAAGGCATCAAGAGTGGAACACAAAACTCAAAGTGGTTTGAACAAATCTGCTTAGAAACCTCTGAGAATGTTCACCTTCTTCCTGTTCAAGGGAAAAGGAAAGGGAAAAGGAAAGGAATCCTGGAATACTCTGAGTGGAAGGGACCCCAAGGATCATCCAGGCCCACCCCTGCCCGGCACAGACCCCCCAACAATCCCACCCTGGGCATCCCTGGAGCAGTGTCCAAACACTCCTGGAGCTCTGGCAGCCTCGGGGCTGGGACCATTCCCTGGGGAGCCTGGGCAGTGCCCAGCACCCTCTGGGGGAAGAACCTTTCCCTGAGATCCAACCAAACTCCCCTGGCACAGCTCCAGCCATTCCCTTGGGTCCTGGAGTATCCCTCAGAGAAATCCCAGTTGTGAGCCCAGCAGGTTCCCCAAGACAATTCCCCAGATGAGCTCAGCCCCAATCCACGCTCCCCCTCCCTGAACCCCGAGGACATCACTGACCACCTGCCACAAGACTTGGTTGCCACCATATGAGCAACACTGAGTGCAGGGTCTGAGTCAGGTGGCAGAACAGTCCTGAACCCAGAGCAATTAGCTCCTCTTCAAATAAAACTGTCACAAGCGACTCCAGCAGACATTTCCCTTTACAGCCACGTTCACCTGGCTAAAATCAAAGTTTTAAGGACAAGCAAGACTTTATTAAAATAGACAGGTGATGACAAATCACAAATGTTACCTCTCAAATCACAGTGGGATCCTCTGCACCACACAGGAATTTTGATTAAGTTTATCTCCCCTCTGCTGATCTCACCAATGTGGCCCAAATGTCAATACTATTATGAGAATCTTTCTAAACACAAATTACAGCTGTGCAGACATCTCCACCCAGTTCAGCTCATCATTTGATGAGCTCCAAAAAAAGGTCATTGCTGTAACCTGATCCTTAAATTGTGCCATTCAATGACAGAGGCTGAATAGGGACATTAACAGGAACTCAAACATACAAATATGGGAAACAAAATATAAGGGAAAATTCATTAAAACTGCTAAGAATGGCAGAGTTACTGGTGTTATTGGTAACACCAGTAACCAATGGAAGTCAAACTCTGTTTTGAGCCAGAACCTCACCTGCCCAAAGACAAGATAAAGTTTATTTGTTCAATTCTCTCTCTTCAATTTATTGGAGAGATCAGGACTGATTTAGTGTAAGAGGGATTTTCTACTTGGGAGTGTAATTCCCCTTTTAATTAAAATCAAAGCATTCTGGTGTGATTGGATCACTCGGATGCACCACCAGGAACCTGCATGGATGGGAAGGCCCCAGCACAGCAGGCAGATCTTTATCTCTGCACATTCATCTTGGGGCAGGTTACAGGAAGTTCAGGGTTCCCAGACTTCACCTGCCACGCAGGCAAAACTTCCCTACAAGCAGAGCTGGGTGGAATTTCCCTCTCCCCTCATGCTGTAAGCCCAGAGTCACTCCAGGCTCCCGTTAATCTTCCATGGGACTGACAATCCAACACGGAGGGAGACCAAAGAACTGGGCACTGCTTTGAATTCCAAGCTGGGGCAGGCAAAGGGCCACACCTGAACCAGAATTTTTATTTTCTCAATGGCCACAGTTTTGGTTTATCAAATCCTTTGCCACAGGAAAGAGAAGACAAAGTAGAGTTCTCCAAGGACCTTTGGAAACTGTTCCTCACCACATCCCACTGGCTCTGAGGAGTTCAGTGCACACATCCATCAGGAGGCAATAATGAGATTTATGACAAGGGTATTTATCCCTTTCTGAGGGAACATGGTAGAAATGAAAATAAATCAGCTTGAGAGATGCTTCCAATGGAATGCCTTTGGCTACAAAAACAGACTCAGGATGCTCAGGAAAAGGGATTTTGGTAAGAGTATAAACAAACAAAACCAAGCACTAAGGGAAGTCACCACAGTAGCAAAGAGTTAAAAATGTCTGCTAACAGAGCTGCAGAAACATCCCTAATTCCAGAGGCAGGTTCTGTGGGAAGCTGACCACAGCCAGGATGTTCACAGCCCATCCCACCTGGATGCCAGTAGCACAAATCCACCAGCATCCCCTCCTTTCTGGAGATAAAGCTGGATCATTCCCACCTGCTTAGAAAGTCAAACTGCTGGGATTTGGGAACTGAACACATATGGATACCCTGAGGGCACGGGGACAGCTCAGGACTCCCAGCTGGGGACAAACTGGGGATGCCAGGCCATGGTGGTGCCACCAACCAACACCACTGCAGCCACCTGGAGCAGGAGCAAAGCCCTCCCAGTACCCACTGATGGCTCTGGCCATGCATGCAGAAATTCCTTGCTGCAGGTTTGGTGTAAAGCCCCTTCCCCTCCCTCCAAACCACCTGCCACATTCCTACTTCCACATCCCTGTGTTAACAGGGAATCATTTTCCTTGGTGACTGTGCAGAATTTGGAAGTCCCCTCTCTCATACCCATCCCAGGACTGAGGTCCCTCAAGTCAGCTCACTCTGTGTTCAGCTTTCCTGTCCCCCCACAGTGATGCCCTCCTCCCAGGTTTTTCCAGTTTTATTGCATCCCTTTTGGTGCAAAGGCTGCATCCAGCAACCCAACACATGAACAAATCAGCAGCAGCTCCTTCACTTTCTTCCCTATCCCTGGGGGATACCTGAGTCAATCTCTGCTTTCAAGGAGGGGAGGCAAGTGACAGATGTCAGGGACTTCTTCACTGTTCTCTCCAAAGGAAGAGTTCAGTGCCCACACTCAGCCTGGCTGGCCCTGGATCCTCAGGGTGAGCAGAGCACTTCATGTTAAATCCCATTAGGAGGAGAAGAGCAAGAAAACACTGGTCCATTCTCAGCAAGGAAGAAGAATTATCAACAGCAAATGCTGAGTTCAAGCTGTTAAACACTTACTTACACCAGTGAAGACTTGACATTTTATGTGACAGCTGATATTAATAAAAGTGACAAACAGGCAGGAACAGGAAACAGAACAGAAAAAGAACAAGGGACACAGGAGCCCACAAGTGTTGGATACTGGCAGATCACTTGGACATGAACTTCACCCAAGGGAACTCAGAGTGGGTGAAATCATCTCCAAGTCAGTGAGAACCTGAACAGGGTGGGTGAAAAACCAGGGGGAAGATGGTGAATGTCATCCCTGATGTTAAAAAGGAAAAGGGAGGGAACAGTGGGGTTGGACTCAATTGAGAGGTCCCTTTCAACCTCAGCTGCTTTCTGATTGTGGGGTACAGACCTAGCACTAACCTGATGGCTGCAAAATTCTGAGATAATGCCTTTGTGAGTAGGAAGAAGAAAACAAGACTACAAGAAGTAGCCAAGACAACTTTATTAGGTCAGTCTGATACAACTTCCCTCCAGGAAAATGCAGGGGTCACACACAGAGGGTTTGAGGAAACAAAGAAAGTGAGAGAGGGACATTTAGACTTCCCTAAAGATATAAATAGGTGTATGACATCCTCCTAGACATGGAGGGAAAGCACAGGCTGAATGAAGTTAGAGGGGGATGAAAAGTAGATTAAACCCCACAAACTTTAAAGCACAGTGAGAAATGATCCATCCTGAATTTAGTGGCATGTGGTGCCTGGGAGATGGAACAGAACAGAATGCTCCAATTAAATCTGCACACTGCAAAGCCAAGAGCTGCAAACACACTGGCAGGCAGGATTAAATTCAACTGAAGTCTATGTAACTTGATGCATGAGTTTCTAAATTGGGGAGGAATAATGAACTTCATGTTGCAAAACAAAAAAAAAAAAATCATCCCAGTGAGGATTCTACCCAGGCCCAGACAGAGAGGCACAGCCAAAGCTGCTGATCCAGAATGGATCCATGTTCTGGGTTGGGCACCACAGTCCTGAGCAGGGAAGGGAGGCCAAGGGAGGAGAAAGGATGATGGGTGATGGAGAGGTTATGAGAAATGGCCTCAGAATCCCAGAGCTGGCCTGGAGAATGCTGGAGAGACAGGACCAGACTGGATGCAAAGGCTGAGCAGCACCCAGCACTGGGACACACTGCGGCCCAGGGCCTGGCATTCCCAACTCCCCAGCTCAGCCTAGACATGCCTGAAACTGATTTCTCACTAATATTACCCTATTTTAAAAATAGCTGGGTGAGAACCTTTCCATCATTATTCTTCTCTTAGAGCAGCTGAGTACTTTGAGAACATTAATGCATTAATTTTTAAGGCAGCTTAACAGACAAGCCTCCACTTCAGACAGAATCTGAGGAAGAAAATAATCTGAGTGTCTGCTCATTTCAATGTTCCCCTTGTGCTCTGTTGAGACTTCAATTCTCCATGAGCTGGACTTCAAAATTACAGAGCTGTGAGACAACTGATCCCAAGAGGGCAGGTCAAGAGCTCAGGTTAAGATGGTTCCCAGGAAACAGAAACCACCTTCAAAAAGTCTCATTTAGCTCATTTGTGGTGGTAGGAGAGGATGGGGAATTTGGGCTCTGTTTCAGTCTCTTAGAAGGAACATGACCTCTAACACCAAACGTTTCTATACCTGTTATCAAACCATACCAACAGGGCCATACAGAATTTGCTCTTTGAGGCCTCTACAACAATTAATGTGCCACAGGAGTCAGAGAAATCCCTTCCCTGCTGCAAGTCAAGATCCTGTTTCAAAGTCTGGGGACACCACAATGTTCTTAAATAAGGAAAAGAGGGTCAGCACAAGTGTTTTCTTCTCAAGTCTGAGAAGGGACTTTACAGTTTTGTTGCAAGTTACAGCTCCAGGCACCAAATATCAAAAATGTTGTTCTGAGTAGCAAAAGATCTGTTGGAGTCAGGCAGAAAGAAAAAACAACAAGAAGAGAGAACACTGTTCTAGGCAAGAGCACAAGCTGCAGAATGAGCTGGGTTTAAAGTCTCAGCAGAAAAACCAGCACTTACCATGGATAGGAAGAAAATGCAACCCCTGTCAAACAAACAGAGGAGCTTTAGCTGGAGTAAGAGGATGCTCTGAACTGCAGCAGAGAGTAACCAAAGGCAGACTCCCCTCACCACAGTGACACAGCCTTACAATGAGCTGCATGGCACAGACATCCTGAAAGGGCTTGAAAAGGAGGAGATTCCCTGGAAACAGGGCTGTGAAGGGCTGTCCCTGGGGGAAAACATGACTGGTACCTCCCTTCACCGGTGCCCCCAGGTGTGAAGTTCCTTCCTCAGAAGTGTCATTCCTATGAGTGAGGCACCAAAATGTTTCCAGACATCTTCCTCAAACCTTATCCAGGAAAGGATTTAATTCCATTTGGCAGGCACAAGATTATCAGGATTATCAGCCAATCCTCCCTGTGAGGGTGGGCAGGCCCTGGCACAGGGTGCCCAGAGCAGCGGTGGCTGCTCCATCCCTGGCAGGGCCCAAGGCCAGGCTGGACAGGGCTTGGAGCAGCCTGGGACAGTGGGAGGGGTCCCTGCCATGGCAGGGGGTGGCACTGGATGGGCTTTAAAGTCCCTTCCAAACCACTCTGGGATTCTGTCACACCAGCCAGGGAGCTGATCTAGCTGAACACTGACCCTATAAACTGTCTTTCTTAACAGTATTTTTTGCTGCCAACTGTATTAGCTCCCTACAGAGCCATGCAAGTCCAAAGCCACCAGAGCAGGGCTGGGACATGCACAGACAGCAAAAGCCTCCCTTCCAGGCCAGGAGGGAGCTCGGGCAGGGCTAGTGCCCAGCTGGGGCTCATCTAACATTTCTGCTCTTGGATAAACCAAGGCTTGTGCCACCAGAGCAGTATTTCCCCCCCTTGGATGATATGGTTAACTAACACTGATTTATGTGCTCCAAACCCAGAACATTCCTTGGAAGTTAGATAAACCACACACAAATTGCAAGTAATGCTGGAAGGCTCTATAGAGCCTCTGTGTAGTTATGGACAGAAATATTTATTGCATTTGGCGTGGAAGCTGCAGTCTGGGAGCACTGGGCAAAGAACACAACTGGGTGAGCACTGCAGCACCAGGGAACAAGCAAATTCCTTCTTTTCCTTTCCCAATAAATTATTCACAAAGGTGAACAGCTGTCACACTGACATTTCAGATCTGAAATATAGTTAAGAGCAAGTTATAACTAAGGCAAAGAAAATGAATGGCAGAAAGTTTTTGTTTTTTCAAATTTCAGATAAGCTCTTTAGCCCTGGGGTTAATCAGAGCTCAGGAGCTCTGCTCCCAGTCCAACTTCTTCCCTGAAAAATGTCTCTTTGTGCAGCCTGGGTGTAAACATGCACTGTAAGGGTATTTCTATTGAATGTAATTTAATGGGGCACACCTTTAATTCATTGCCCAGGGTAATCCAAATACCAGTGGTCGTTCACAGAATCTTTGTCATCCTTTATTAAACAACACCAATTATCTTTTACTTTCACATGTGGTCCCAGCCAAGGACTCTGTACTGCAGCCACAGAATCAAAGAATCATGGAATGGTTTGAGTTGGGAGGGACTTTAAAGCCCACTCAGTGCCACTCCCTGCCATGGCAGGGACCCCTCCCACTGTCCCAGGCTGCTCCAAGCCCTGTCCAGCCTGGCCTTGGACACTTCCAGGGATCCAGGGGCAGCCACAGCTGCTCTGGGCACCCTGTGCCAGGACTTCCCCACCCTCACAGGGAAGAATTTCTTCCCAATATCTAACCAAAATCTATCTGTTAGCTTAAAATCATTCCCATTCTTGTCCAGTCATTACCTGTCCGTGTAAAAAATCACTCTCCTTTGTTTTTTAAGCCCCTAAGATCTTCCCAGAGCCTTCTCTTCTCCAGGCTGAACAGCCCCAGTTCTCCCAGCCTGGCTCCATGGGAACACTTCATGAATACACACAATAGTTGCTTCAAAAGGTAAAAATATTTCAAGTACAGGAGGCTGGTTGTCAGCAACAGTGCTGAGCTGGACACCAGTGCCTCTAGGTAAAAGTTTTCTCTCCACAGCCAGCACCATTTCTCTTCTCTCTTCCCTCTGCAGAGCAGTTAAATATTTAACAAATTTAAGCATTTTATGTCCTCAAGCAGAAGCAGAGAAGTTGTATCTCGCTGACAGCCACAAAACCCACGAGACCCAAGAGCATCCCCCAAGGCCTCAGCTCTCAGATCAACAGGAATTAAAAGGCAGGAGAGAGAGAATCAGGCACTGACTGGACCCAGCCCTGGGGTTTCTCCACAGCTCCCCCAGGCATGTCCAAATGCCCAAGAAAAGGGAGGCACATCCAGGGAAGTTTACTTTGCATCAGTTCCACAGGCACTGGAAGCAGACACGCTCCACACACCCCCGCACAAACAGGATGTATCTCCTGATGGAAATCTGTTTTGTAATCAAAATCTTGATTGCTTCATTTGTGGGGAGAGGGAAGGTGGATCAGAAACATAAACATACACAGAAATTATACAGCTATGGATTCCAAGTTCAAATATGAACCCACAGAGATTATATTCCCAGAACAAGGAGCAGCCAGAACATCCTCAGCCACGTTCTGTGACAGAATCAGACACCTGCAGCTGCACCCTGCTTACTAAAAATTAAACCCTGCACCATTTATCTGCCTGCCAGCACATGTTTACCAAGTACTGGGACTGCCTTTCCTTCCCCTGACCCAAAAAGAGAAGTTATATTTAGAATCTGTGCTTTTATTTCACAGACTCCAGGATGTGCCATGGCCTGTGCATCCTCCTCCCCAGCATTTCAAACCTGACCAGCAGAACCCACACCCCATCCTGGGTTTACTGGGCTCAGGCTGGGGGAGGACAGGGCTCATGGTGCAGCTGCCAGGAAAACCAAGAGATTATGGCAGGAGCATTAAGACAAAATTTGCTCTGAGCTGTAAGGACAGATCATGGCCAGGCAGTCAGGAACAGGAGCAGTATCACTGCTATGGATAAATGAAGCATTCAGGGAGGGAGGACTTCACAGAACCATGGAATGGTTTGGGTTGGAAGAGACCTTAAAAGCCCATCCCATTCCAACCCCCTGCCATGGGCAGGGACACCTTCCACCAGACCAGACTGCTCAGAGCCCCAGTTTCAGGCCCACCAGAACAGTATCCAGTTAAACCACATCTCATTCCTTCAGACATTCCATGTGCAGGGCTCAGTGTTTGTGTTGGGTTTGTCTCCCTTCCCCAGCCAAGCAACAAGAGTCCAAAATACACTTGGGAGCACCAGGGGAAGAAGAGGCTCTGTTGGATCCCTCAGAAACTGCCGTGTTACAGCACCACAAGGGTGGCAGCTGTGTCCAGCCCCCACACACCAGGGGCAGGCCTGCACCCTGTGCCCCAGCCACACTTTTCCAGGTTATACTCACCCATTTGCTCCACAATTTCAGGTGGGAAAACTCGTGAAGCAAAAGCTCTTCGGAAAATATCTGAGAATTCTTTATCCAGGCCTCCAATGCCCATCTTCTCAAAATTCCAGTCGGGGTTGATGATTGACTGCCGGTTCTCCTTGGTCTTTGATTTACCTGCAAAAGCCAAGAAATGGTTCAAACACACAGCCCAGCAGAACTGCAGCACACACAGGTACAGACACCAGGACAGCTCTGCAGGTCAGACCCCACCCCACAGCCTCTGTGCTCCATCTCAAACACTGGCCAGGAGGACACACTGTGACAAGGACACAAGGACAGGACACCAGAGACCCAGCTTGGTCAATGATTCCCAGCCTTCCAGCTGCCCAGTTCAGGGGATTCTCCAGCCAGGTGCTGTTCCTATACAATGAAGAATCCACAGTAGATTTCTCTGCCACAAATTCACCCAGGTGCCCCTGGACCCACGTAACCTCAGCACCCAGCTCACGTGGCTGCTGCCAGAACCAGTACCCACCCCTTTCCAGGGATCACAATAGGTTTGTCCTGCATCCTCCTCAGTCCTGCCTTTCCCAATCCCCAGCTGTTCTTCCTTGTGCAGCAGCAGCTCCACACTGAACCCTCGTTCCTCTCTCTCTTCTCCCTTCCTCCCACACCCTCTGATGGGCAAATGGACCTGCAGGTGCTGCAGTTTGGTTGTACCTTCAATACAGGTACAGAATGGTGGATGCTCTGCTTTGTTCATATCCCTCTGGAACAAGATGTGACCATTCTTAGCAGCCACATTTACCAGTTCCTAACAATACTGCACAAGAGGGGGACAGCATTCCCTTGATCCTGCCCGGGATCTGGGCCCACCACAACCATCAGCTTTACAGAGGTCAGGAGAGCTCTTCCTCCCACACATCATTTAGTTCTTTGTATTGAATCTCCTCTGCCATTTCCTGCCTCAGTCACTGAGCTCAGTCAGAGCCAGCCTGGGCTCCTCATTGCTCCAGCTTTTTCCCAGCTTATTCAATAATTACAATGATTAGCAAAGGCCCGGCAGAGATTCCCACTGAACTCCATTGACATCAGCTATTTCCTCCTTCCCTTTCATCACTCACTGACTCATGCAAGGACCTTCTCTCCCACAGATCTCTGTTTTGATTCTTTCTTAAGAAACTTTGACAAAGAACTTTGCTGGAGGAGCTCTGACAATGAGCCCATGCCAGCCCTGCTGCCAGTGCTTTCTGATCCCTGTAATGAACTCCAGCAGGACCATGAGGCAGGACTGCCCTTAGACAAGACAGGCAGACCCTTCCCAGTGTATCACCCTTATAAAGGTATCCTCTAATTGAATGTTTTATTACAGTTTCTGTTGATTTTTCTGTACAGACCTCAAGTTCAAAGATCTGTACCTCTCCAGGCCTTCTCCAGAATCCCTTGGAAAGGAACAGCACACTCACCATTCTTAGTCCCCATATACTGGAGCAATTTGCAGCAAAGTTACACAAAACAATTCCTTTGCAACTCAGAAGAACAAAGGCCAGTCCTGGCAAACCACCACGGTTCATTGTCTGTTCCACAACCTCTTCCAGAGGTGCAGCCAGACCCCTGAGCACAGGTTTGCAGCCCTTTAACCACCTCCTTTCCCTCTTGCTGATGAGCCACTGGCATCACAGCCTCACAGAGCTCCTCACTCCCCCTGCAGAGGAGCTTGGGAGTACTTAAGAGTGCTCAGGAAGCAGAAAACAAGCACAAATGCTCCTGGAAGGATGCTGGCAAATCCCTGTAGTCTCACGCCAGATTTATTCAACGGAGCCTATAAACAAGCACTGACACTTTTGTCAGTCAGATCAACCTTCCACATGGCTTTCAGCATCCTCAGCTACCAGGGAAACCCAGAGATCTGACAAGGCAGAGAAAAAGCAAAGATACCACCAATTATCCTAAACTGCTACAGAAATGGGATGTTTCCTTAGACTTACACAGTTCTTTAAGGGTTGGTCCTTAATGGTTTTCCCAGTGGGGCCATTCCCACCCTAGAACATCACAGAATCACAGAGATCACAGAGTCACAGGTGGCTTTGGGTTGGAAGGGACGTTAAAGCCCATCCAGTGCCACTCATGCTATGGGCAGGGACACCTTCCACTATCCCAGGTGGCCTCAAGCCCCATTCAACCTGGCCTTGGACACTCCCAGGGACCCAGGGGCAGCCACAGCTTCTCTGGGCAGCCTCTGCCAGGACCTGCCCATCCTCAAATGGAGGAATTCCTTCCCAATATCCAATCCCAGCAAACAACAAGTGTGCATTTTGCTACTCTGTTCCACAAGCTCTTCTAAGAGGTACTTCAAGTTCAGCCAGATAATGAATGACCAGCAAGAGTCCGGGAAGCACATTAAAGAGCAGCTCTGTGTGAGCTCAACCAGACCATTTAATCCTGGTCTAAACACATCTGGAATCAATATTTTAATTCCAAGGGCAGCAAAACAAACAGGAACGTGCCTCTGGGTAACATGCCAGGGACAGCCCAGCAGCACCTGGGACACAGAGCACCTACAGCCCTGCAGGGAGCACCAATCCACCATTCCCCTGTGTTTATTATCCCAGCTTTTGGGTCAGACACCTCAGCCAGGGCTGTTCCTGCTGCCACAGAGCTTGGCCTACACTCCCCCCTTCTGGCTGCACCTCAGCACGGTAAAATTCTTGCAGATTGGATTAAAACCTTTTCCATTGGTTTCATAACACAATTTTATGCTAAACAGAACAAACAGAATTGGCTTTTTAAAAAAATATTACAATTCTTCTCTATTGAAATAACGCAAGCCCTTTACTGAAGGCAGAGCTCAGTGACACTCACTTCACTTTCATTTCCTCTCTCACAATTTAATTATTCAGAATTATTTACAATTCCCCAGAGCAACAAAGCACATTAAGCAGCTCTGCCTCAGATCAATGAGGAGATTAAATGAAGTACCAATTTGACAGAAGTAAATCGAGGCACAAGAAGCTCTTTTGTCTTGTCTGCAGACAATGAAACCGAATCCTGGGGAAGGGTCCCTCTTCCCAATCCAGCAGCCCTCCCACAGGACCACTCCTCACAGCCACATGTGCCAGCAGGGAGATCTCAGGTGATTACATGGCTCTGAATACAAACCAGGTACAATCCCCCTGCTTGCTGTGACTCTGACCAGGGTTATTCCAGCCTCCTCCCAGCTCTCCTGGCAGCAGAGTGAAAACTGAAGGAGTGTATCCCCACAGTTACAGGGAGAACTCACTGCCCTGCCCCTGCAAGTTTCATTTGGGGCTGTTAACAGCTGTACCCTCATTAGGATGCTCAATTACAGCCATCTACAAGCCTACAGAGCTGTGTCAGGGTTTCAGCACAAGCTGAGTGTCCAGATCAAAACTCTGATGAGGTGCAAGGTGTGGTTACACCTTCCCACTGTCTGGAGAGACTGTGGCACAGGAAGCAGCTACAGGAGGCAAAGTCCCAGCCCAAAATGTGGCCCTTCAGGGCAGCATCAAACCTCAGCCCCTGCCACAAGCAGTGCTGGAGGAGCTGAATTCTCCTTTCCTAAGTGGCTGCTACCCTCAGATGGTTTATTCCTGTAACAAGTACTCACAGCACTGAGCACTTCCAGCCAAGCAGAGCTGTGCCTTGAAGCCTAATGCAAAAATAAACCTCATGGCTCCCTGAGCTTGCCCCTGCCACTCCTGATCTGTGGCAGCAGCAGCAAAAGGAGGAGCGTCCTTAGCTCACAGACTCTGTGAGGAAGGAACAAAACAAGGAAGAAAAACAAGAAAAAATAAAAATAAAAGTGTCTGGCCTTGAATTACAGCCAGAGCCACACCACCAGCAAGGGAGGGATCTGCAGCTGAAGCTTGGAAAGAGTCACCCACCTCATACCACTGGTAAGCAAAGGAACAGCCAAAGGAATAGCAGGTGGCCCTGCTCCCCAGGAACTGGCCACAGTCCCTTCCCCTGGAAGCCCCCACAGCCCCAGGGCACACAGAGCCACTGCAGGGAAGGCCCTCACTGCCCACTCTGGGGCCCAGGTCCCAGCACTCAAACTGGTGGCTCTGTGGGAACCACCAGCTCTTCCAGACCCAGCCCAACCCCTACACCAGTTTCCTTCTAAAGCCCTGTGTGGAGGACACCCCAGTTATTTGCTTTGATAGCCAAGTGTGATATTGTACACAGGGATTGGCTTTGTTGAGGTTTTGGAAATTGTCTCTTTAAATCACAGTTCCCAGCTGTGTGAATGAACTCGTGGAAGCAGCTACACACACAGTGTTCCCCTGGCTTCCACAGAGCAGCACTTTGACATTTTGACTACACATTTTTAAAAGCTCTCAATTTCCCAATCTCTTCTCTTTTACTTAAATTTAATGGGAGAGGTGTTGGCTTATAATTTCCCTGAAAACATCATTCTCTGATGTTTGGAGAGTGAAAATATTTCAAACAGCTGCTGTCTGCTGGATCTACTGGTCCATTTGGCCTTGCTAATCCAAGCCTAGGAGTGAAGACAAAAAACAACCTTGAGGCAATGAAGTCTCCCAGGCCTGCAAAGCAGCAGATCTCAAGCATTTTTCCTCTGTTTGGGTGCAGGAACTCACCAATCAGATTGAGAGAGGAGTTCTCAGCTTTCTCAAAGGCAACTTGACTGTTTCCAAGAACCAAACCAACCTCAATCTGCAAAGGGAAGGTAAAGAAATTATTACATTAATTACCATTAGACTCAGCTTCAGATTGCTCCTTTGGTATCTCCAAGCACATCACAGAAGGCAGGAAAAAGCAGCAAAAACTCCACTTCAAAATCACTGGGAAGAATGAAAAATACCAACCCCTCCTCTAAAACAAACATCATTGAATGGAGAAGCTCACCAGGTACAGCAACCTGGCTTTTAAAAGTTACTGGTTTAGTTCAAACCCAACTATTTTATTTCAGCAAGATCTAACAACTAAAGGAGAAAATAAAATCATGCCCTTTCTACAGAAGGAAAAACCAAAATTGGACATATCTGGAAGACAAAAACACTCAAGAGAGGCTGTTTCCATGAATTAGTAAAGATCAAAAGGCTATTCCTTGTATCCTCCCCAACTCTGTAGTTTAGTGGAGACTGCACTGAACTGCAAACAGTGCTTTTGTCTCCCCTGACACAGCCAGATGAGCCAGGTGTGTGACTTCTCCAAGGGCAGGTCATCTAAACTGCTCCTGGTAGCTTGATCTGCTCAGGACTTGCAGCTCTGCAGTCCCCAAGGAATGGACAGGAGTTCCTGGGAGCCCACCTTCTGCTTTTTGCTTGTTCCAGACTCCCCTTTGAGAATGCTGGGGTCCATGGCTTCCATGTCCTTCACCAACAGCCCAAAAAGCTTGTCATTAAAGCTGAACACCAGCTGTGGAAAGGGAAAACAAATCTCATTAAAGAAAGCTAAAAAGGCTTCTGACAAGACTGCTAAGATTTGAAGGGAAAGAGGCCTGAAGGCTAAGTTAAGCACCCAGCAACTCCCCTGGAGTTTTTTCCCTGTGAAGCTCTGGAGTGCTGACCATGTGCTTTCCCTCCCTCAAGAGGAGAGTAAAAGACCTAAAGTTGCAGAACATGAAGTCAGCTGGAGAAACTCAAAGAAAAATTCTTCTTCCAAGAAAATCATCTATTCCCCCCCTTCTCCCCAGCTCAATGCTCTGTATCATCTGATGACATTTCCCCCACTTCAATAATTGGTGCTAGTCATGGAGAACAATTTAGCTCAAAACTTTCACATCCTTTGCATTTCAGCTTGACAAGGACACTTCAGGAATAGAGCTAATGAGAGACAGAATGAATGTAACAGGAGGGGCCATCCCACAGAAAACCAGGCTAGGCCTGCACAATTCCTTTCCTTGAGTTTGTATTCCCATCGGGCTCAAGATTCAGAGCCTGCAAGGTGTAAATACTACGAGAGACCAACCCTGACCTGTCCTGGGATCAAGGCAAAGCAGAGACTATCACACAGGGCTCTGCAGGGGCCAAAGCCCAACTGCTGCAGACCTTTGCAGGCTCAGTTACAGGGACATCAGCTTTCCAATGTCCCCAAGGAAAATATTTCATCCCTGTTTCACTGCTTTAGTCCATAGAGCAGCAACAAACCATGGTATCCCAGAATAGTTAGGGCTGGAAAGGACCCTGGGGCTCATCCAGTTCCACCCCTGCCATGGGCAGGGACACCTTCCACCACACCAGGCTGCTCCAAGCCCTCTCCAAGCTGGCCTTGGACACTTCCAGAACAATAAAATACACTGCATTTGGGAGATGCCACTGAGAGTGAATTAAACCTGGTATTTGTCTTGATCTTAGAGAGAAGGAGGCAAAAGTGACTTCCCAAAAGATTCCAGGAGTTGCCAAGCTCACATCCAACCAGGCCACAACACAGAGAGACCCAAGCTCTCCCAAGCCCTGGGACTGTCCTCACAGATTTAGGACAGGGCAGATTCTAAAGCCCTCTGCCCATGGTCTCAGTGAGACTCACAATGGTTTTACTGTTCATGAAGACATCCTGCACACAAGGAACAATTCCTTCCCCCCACCCAGCCTTGGCAGAGCTCTTGGCACCCTCAGGTGGTCCCTCACAAGCCTGCACGTGGTGTTTTAGCCCAAGGGAGCCCCAAAGGCCTGGGCACTGCCCACCTGCTGGCCCACGGAGAAGGCCTGGCTGTTGAACTGCTGGATGAACTCTGCAGCCATCTTGTCTGTGTCGTAGGGGTTGGAGTCAATGTTCTTCTTCTGCAGGAAGTCGATCTCGATGGTCATGGTGCCAATGCACTGCTTGGCCTTGTCGAAAGTGTACAAGGAAACTGTGAAAAACCCCAAGAAACCACACATTTAAGGACAGCAAGGTCCCCCCAATATGTTAAACACATTTGGCAATACACATCCTTCCCTTGAGAATCTCACTTGGTAAAACTGAATGTATTATTTCTGATAGAAACCAGAAATTATTTCTCTTAATCCATGTTCAACTACAAGCTCAAAAATACAGTAATATTTTCACTGAAAATCCATGCATTGCTCTAAAAACTCTTAGAAAACCCTTAAAACAGCTCAAACACCACACAGACTTTGGGGGAAGTGGACAATGAAGGCAAATCCAGACATGCCACGGTCCCACATGGCTGTATCTCCACCCAAGGGTCTGGACACATGTCCAGGAAGCCCAAAAGCAGCTTTAAGGGCAGTCTTCCCAAAGGCAGTGACAAGAGGCCATCACTGGTTTTCTGTGCCAACAGGCTGCTGAGCTTTCCTCCAGATAAGGCAGCAGAAAGTGAATGACTGCACGTTCAAATGCAACAAAGCAATCTGGAAGCCCAAAACAAAGCACATCATCAACTGTCCTTCATCCCTGACACTGAGGAAACAGCCCCTACCCTAGAGGTGCCCTTGGGCCCATCCTGACACTTCCAGATTTCCTTCAGGAATGCAGAATCACCTGAACAGACAGCCAAGGGGCAGGGAAGGCACTGCACAGTCACTGCCAACCTGACCCCACAGGTACAGCACGTGGCAAACAAGAGGCCAGTGAGGGTGGGAAGAGGGAGAGAGGATGGAAAGGAAAGAGCAGCACAATCCCCAACCCCAGGGACACTGCTCAGCATGGCTGACCCATGGGCAGGACCTCACAAACAGGCAGGCCCAGCAATCCAGACACCAGGCTGCAGCAGAAGCCAATGATTCTCCAGAAGACTGAGGAACATCAAAGGTTTGCTTTGAATCTGCAGAACAAAGTCTCCTCTGCTACAGCAGGCATGGCTAAGGGTGAAGTAGGAGAAGGGGAATGTGGGAAAGGTGCTTCACTGCACCTGTGATCTCCTGTCCAGCCCTTGGCAGCAGAATGGTTCCAGAACAAACCTCCAGATGCTGAGGTGTGATGGCAAAACAAGCATGGGCTGCTCCAGGACTTGTTCATGGGAAGGGAACAAGGAGAGCCTGTCTCTTGCTGAACGTGTTAGCAGAAGATGCAGCACACAGCAAACATCCCTCCTGGGATGGGCCACCCTGGGAGGAGCTGCCAAAGACAGATCTTCCAGGAAACAGGGACAGAGATGAAAACACTACACTATTTCCTGATCTACTGCACGGAGTTCTTTCAAAAGGGATATGGCAGCAGGGTTATCCCTTTGGTCCTGCACGCAAACACCAGGAGCTCCTCTCACCTTACAGGTCACCTCTGAGCAGTTTCCTGTTTCTTGCTGAACCTCATGGCTTTGTCAAACCAAACCTTCTGGAATATCAGTCCCTGGATTTGGTCACACCACAGGCCTGAGGTGTCAGCTGCACATGAGCAGCTCTTGAGGGGAACCCCCAGCATGCAGCTGCAGCCCAGTCAGCAGAGTACAGCACCAGCTGCAAGAGCCTGGAATGTCCCAGAGAGAGGCAGGGAATGCAGCAGGAACCTCCCTGGGGTGGGAAGGCACCTGGGACAGCCCACCCTGCTCCAGCTGGGCATCTCTACGGGGAGCTGGAAGGACAGGACAGACACATCCACCCAGGGCACTCTGCCTTCCCACCAGGAAACCACTCACCTGGAAAACCTTCATTGTATCATCAGGGGCCCAGCAGGACTCACATCACTGCTCCACAGAGCTGTGGGCTGCATTTACACTGACATTTAAAACACAGCGTCCACATTATCAGGGGACCAGGACAAAGCATGAGCCCTGGGAAATCACTGGGTTTGTGAACACTTCTCCCTACCTGCAGAATGCCTTTACAAATCCTTCCCACCCAGCACGGAGTCAGATGACATTTAGTCACTCTGCACAGAATCACTGCATTATTTTTGTTAACACAGGCTCCCACGTAGTTGGAAGGTTTGCAACAAAACCCAGGACAAGGACAGTCACAAACTGCTCTAAGAGCTGATCACACAAAATATCAGTGCTTCCTTCCCCAAAAGACCTGAGTACTGGAAAGCTTTGATCTGTGAGTTGGCACATGATCAGCAGCCAAACAAGGGTGGGAAACAAATTAATTTATGAGCCTTCCCCTGTCATAGGTCCTTCTTCAGTTAAAACAAGACCAGCTAGCAAAAAAATCACAGATTAACAGAATCATTAAGGGTGGAAAAGACCTCCAAGATCAAGCCCAACCATCAACCCAGCACCAGCACCTTGGTCACCACTAAATCATGTCCTCAAGTGCCACATCCACCAGTCCTTCAAACATTTCCAGGGATGGTGACTCCCTCACTGTCCTGTGCAACCTGTTCCAAGCCTTTACAACCCATTCTGTGAATAAATATTCCCTAATATCCAATCTACACCTCCTCTGAAACTTGAGGCTGTTTCCTTTCATCTTGTCCCTTTTTTCCTGGGAGAAGAGACCAAGCTCCTTCCAGAAGATTGTATGGAGCAGGAAAGTCTCCCTCAGCCTCCTTTTCCAGGTTAAAACACTGGCTTTCAAGCAAGGTCTGTGAGATATCCAGAGAGGCAGAGACCCACTGCAGCCTGTCTCTACAAACACATCAGACTTCATGATCCATGCTCACAGACCTGCTGAGACCACAGGAGCTGGGAAAACAAAGAGCCAGGAGGGAACTTCCCCAGGAGCAGCTCATCCCCACAGCCACCACACTTCTGAGGCTCAGCCCTCCTCACCCTGACACGGGATGCAGCCTCAGCTCTGCCCACAGTCCCAAAGGAGGGAATTCCCTGGGACCAGAGGTGAAGCAGTGGCCTCTTGCACAGTGTGCTCCAGTGCAGAGAGCACGAGCCAGCTGAGCCAAGGGCAGGACCCCAGCAAGGGACAGGATGAGCTGCCCTCTCCAGGAGCACAGAGGTGACTCCTGATGGTGCAAAGAACAAATGGGATCCTTTACCTGGACTTGCTGCAGCAGAGAACACAGAGACCCTCCTGTACCAAGCTGCTGCCAGGGGTCTGGTCAGCATTCCAGCAGCTACAGACAGGTGCAACAGCTGCACCTGCACCTGAGAGTGACCCAAAGCAGAGGGATAGTGACAGCACAAAGGGACAACAGAGCTAACTGGACTCCTCCAAACACTCACCAAGGCTTGGAAGCCTCGAGGAAGACTTGAAATAGAAATAGAGATTCACCTCGGCCCTCCACCTTGCTGCAGAATGTTCTGGTAGGTTACTGGTGCAAACATCAGTGCTGCTCCCAAAGCTCAGCACTGCAGGGCACACTGCTGCTCCTGGCACTAAAACACCTCCACTCATTCCAATGCTGGCACCAAGAAACTCCCCAAGGACAAGAGCTGTCTTCTCTTAGTGGGAGTGTTCTCCAGAGACTCAGGCTATCCAGGACATGCTCAACACTCATATCTGCATGTCCCACACATCCCACACAGAGCCAGGCTGAGATACCACCAGGTGTCTGGGGAAACTGCCAAAACAGCCCCCCCAGGACTGGAAAACATCAAATGCAGAAAAGCTGCAGAGAGGAGAGCAGCTCTTTCACTAACGAGGGCCTCACATCACCTGGAGAAGGACTGGTGCTCTGAGAGCTCCCAACTCAGCTTCCCTTGGGGATGGAAACATGAATTCAGCTTTGCAAACACATCCCAATGGCTCTGCTGACTGACTCACCATCGATCTCCTGTCCGATGGAAAGGCCGGCCCATTTCCTCTGAAAAACAAGAGAGAAATGTCAGAGCACCTGTCCCAGAACACACACCTGTCCTGTAGAACACACACCTGTCCTGTAGAACACACACCTGTCCTGTAGAACACACACCTGTCCCTGAACACACACCTGTCCTGTAGAACACACACCTGTCCCTCAGATCACACACCTGTCCTGTAGAACACCTGCCCTCCCAAAGGCAGCCTCCTCACCCAGAGGAGCAGCACCCCTGGAAGAACTTCCAGCAGCAAAAACAAGAGGCACAATGGAACATCCCAAAGACCCCCAAACTAACAGAAAACAAATTAAACTATTGAATATCTCTCCAAATAATTGTATCGTGTGACCTCAGAAGGTTGTTCTGTCCAACCTCCTTCAGGTCACTGCTCTCCCCACTGCTCTAGAGGCAGAAGTTGTGGTGCTGGGTAGGGTTCTTTGTCCTTCTGCTCATTTCCTACCAAAGCCCAGGTTCTGAGCACCCCAGAATGGCTGTCACACACCCCATGAGCATTCTAAAAGCTTGCTGTAATGGGCTCCAAGGTACAATATCACCTGAACCAAGAGAACCAGTAAGAATGAAACTGCTCAAATCCTTTGGTCCCTTGGAAATTCCTTTAGAAAGATTTGCTCTGCACAGAACTGCAGAAGTGGGAAACGGTTCACGAATTATGTGGCACAAAAAAAGCTATAACCTTTACAATTCCAACAGTTCTGCCTTGATGATTACAAAAATGGGGTTTTCCCAGTGGCTGCTGCCGTGTTACAGATTGGCTGCAGTGTGCTCACAGCCCCTCAGACATCAAACACAGGCACCAGTCACAGACACATGTAGGAGTCATTCCAAACAGCTCCGGGGAGATCACCTTTGAAAAGCTGTAGTTTATGGTCATTTGTACTTGCCTTTTGTCTGGGAGAAGGAACACAATGGCTTTGCTTACAAAGTGAACATTTCCCCCTTTAAACCCTCTCCAATATCCACAGAATAGCCCAAGTTGGAAGGGACCCCCAAGGATCATCCAGTCCCACCCCTGCCCTGCACAGACCCCCCAACAATCCCACCCTGGGCATCCCTGGAGCAGTGTCCAAACACTCCTGGAGCTCTGGCAGCCTCGGGGCCAGGACCATTCCCTGGGGAGCCTGGGCTGTGCCCAGCACCCTCTGGGGGAAGATTTGTCAGGATCTTCTTTGTGGCAAGAGATGTATCTCAACCCCCATGCTCACTTGGCTGGCTTCTGCTAAAGGTTTGTCATAATTGTGCAGAAATTCATGTTTTGGACTCTCAGGATACAAAATTTGTCACATCTTTCAGTGTCAGGAGTCAAGATTACCATAGAATAAAGGTGGTCAAGAACTCCATGTGAATAGTGAATGTACAACAAACACGTTCTGGAGGCCTGAGAGCACAGACACCCCTGAACAGAACAGTAAACACAGCTGGTGTGAGACTGACTGCAACTATCCAAGGCTCTGGGAAGTACTGGGAATGAAAACCCAATATCAGCAATGTCCCAGGGCTCAGAGGGCTGAAACAGCTCTGCTATGGAGACAGGCTGAGGGAATGGGGATTGTTCAACCTGGAGGACACTCCAGGGGGATCTCATTGGGGCTTTTCAATACTTAAAGTGGGCTTAAATCTTTTTGAAGGGACAGACTTTTTAGTAGGGACTGCAGCAAAAGAAAAGGGGGAAGTGGCTTTAAACTAAAAGACAGTGAATTCAGACATTTCATATGGTGAAAATGGTAAAACCTTGGCCCACGCTGCCCAGAGAGGTTCCAGGGAACATCCAAGGTCATATAGGACAAGGGCTGTAAACAAACTCGTCTAGTGGGAAATGTCTCTGTTCAGACAGCCTTCAAAGGTCCCCTGCCACCCAAACAGCTCTTACAACCCTACAAGTTAACATTCACCTCCCAGAAGCTGCAACACTCCCTGCACAGCCCCTTCTTCAAGGGGAGCACCAGGCCTCACCCCTTGGCAGATGGGCTCTCCTGGCTCCACAACAACTGCAGGACACAAAACTCAACCCCAGACCTGAGTGCACAACCTTAACAACACAACACAACCTTTACAACACAACCCTCTCCTGCTGGGCACTGCTGGGCACTCTGTGCACTCTGGGCAGCACAAACCACAGCCACACACTGGTAACACAGCATCCCCCTACTCATCCCAACAGAGCCAGCTCCAGCAGCACACCAAAAGGCAAAATGTCATTTGGGGGATTGTGCCAAGATGTGCTAGGGGAAAAAACATCTCCTGTGTCTGCAGCACAGAGACTGGGCTTTGGAGCAGTCAGGGGCAGGGAGGTATGAAAGCACTGAATCAGAGACAATGACTGCTGCAGGTTCAGGGGATAAAATTCAGGGTGAGCAGCAAAAAGCTACAAGCTGCATTTTTTTATTTAGAAGTTAATTATATTAATTATTGATTCTAACCATCATTTAACATCTGATGAGGACTTAATTAAGAAAGAGGAGACAAAGGGGTTTGGGGTTTCTTTTATGCATTTCATTGCACTTTTCATCTAAATACTAACAATGACTGAATGCAGTCAATAAAACTTCCAGCAGATCTTAAAAATGAAAAACACAACAAGAAATCCTTTAAAGTCAAGGGAATATGGGGAACAATAAAGATTCACAAGGAAGGACAGATATTGCTTAGGCTTTTCTTTTTCAAATAGGTTATTTCTGGTGGATCTCTAAAAGGTTAAATTACACCTTTTCCAGTATCTTTATCCTACCATGCACTAAAGTATATCAAAGCAATATAAGCATAGTCACTTCAGTGGCAGCAAAAGTCTCCTTGAACTTCTGCTGGCAGAAAACAAATCTGCAGCATACATTTATTCCAATTAGAGAACCTCTCTTCAATCCTGCCACCAAAAGAGATTTTGCTTATTCTGTAGCAGAGTAGGAAGTCCAAGGATCCCATACCTGGGGCAAGCTGAAGGCGATGCTGCCGGGGACAACCGAGGGGTGCGTCCTCAGAGTGAAGATGTATTTGTGGTTGGGAGAGGTCTTCACCACAACATGTCTGCAAAAGAGATCAGTGTTTTATTTGAATGTGTACCAGGAGGGTTTTGCATTGCTCACAGCGCTGTGAGAGCTCAAAAGAAACACCCAGCTTAGCTCTGGGGCTACACAGGAGAACCAAAAGCATTGGAGCCACAGCCTGACACAGACACGCAGCAGGGTGACAGAGCCCAGCACCCTCACTGGTACAATGTGATCTCAAAGCCCAGCTGCAGGACTTTGCACCAAAAATTAATATTTACATCCCTCCAGTAGCCCTTTACTTCAGTTCTGCACTGTACAAATGAGAGAGAACCAAACTACAACCACAAACACCAAGGCTGCCACAGCTAAAAATCAACACGGGTTTCATATCTCAAGCATTAACACCAAAGCATTGATATTTTACCCCATACAAGCACTATCCCCAGCTGTGATGCCAACAAGAAGTAGATGCAAAGCCCACACAGGGATCTGAGTGTATTGTTTAGAAGTTTGATAGCAGAAAAAAATGGGAGGAATTTCTGTAGAACAAGTAAAACCACACAGGCCCTGGGGCTGTTCCTCCTGGCACAAGTGACCAACTGATCTTGAACTCAGACAGCATCTGTGTGGCTGGAAAAACAGCACCAGTGTTGGAAAGTGGCCTGGGAAAGGAGCTGGTGGGGGGGAGCTGACTGAGAGCAGCTGAACAGGAGCTGATACGTGCCCAGGTGGGCAAAAAGGCCAAGGGCACCTGGCCAGTATCAGAAATAGTGTGGCCAGCAGGGCCAAGGCAGGGACTGTCCCCTGTGCCGGGCACTGGTGAGGCCACACCTTGAGGGCTCAGGTCAGTTCTGGCTCCTCACTGCAAGGAAGACATTGAGGGGCTGGAAGGTGTCCAGGGAAAGGAATGGAGATGGGGGAGGGTCTGGAGCACCAGGAGTGGCTGAGGGAGCTGGGAGGGCTCAGTCTGGACCTTCTGACTCTCCACAACTCCCTGAGAGGAGGGGGCAGCCAGGATGGGAGGGGAGCTGGTCTCTGGTCCCAGGGAACAAGGGACAAGACAAGAGGAAATGGCCTCAAGATGTGCCAGGAGAGATTTGGATTGCACATCAGGAAGAATATAATGGCAGGGGCTGCCCAGGGAGGTCTGGGGTCCCCATCCCTGGAGGTGTCCAAGGAATGTCTGGACGTGGCACTCTGTGCTCTGGGCTGGGTGACAAGGTGGGGGTCAGGCACAGATCAGACTGGATGGTCTGGAAGGCCTTTCCCTCAATGATTCTATAACTCCATCATAGAACAGCTATAAAACCAGAGCAAGACAAGCAGTCAGGAGCAGACACAGCAGCAGTCATGGCATGTGCCTGTCTGTCACACGCAGAATTGAAGCTGTCAGCAACAAAGATACTCAAAAGCTGCTTCTAGCTCTCCTCAGACTATGCCTGATAGCTCTTATCATGTGATAGGCAGACTGCTTGCTGGCATGAGAAAGCAAAACTGAAGGAGGCTGGGATTTGTGTGCTCTGGCAGCAGGGTGATGCTGGAATCAGGGTTCACCTCATCTTCCCCTCACAGCTGCTGGCACTGAAAGCACCCTCGGGGTACACAAGGCACCAGCTCCATGGGATTTTACCTCTCACCCCAGGGCCAGGGGGATGAGCTGTCCACACTCCTGGCCCTCCTCCCTCCCTCCCTGCATGTTTTCCAGGCACAAATGCTCCCTACTCTTCCATTTGCACATGCCCAGCCAATCCAGCACCATCCAAGAGAGGATCTGCACTGGCTCCATCCTGCATGTGTAACAGCTCCAGCCACACGACAGGAAGGAACATATGGCCCTCAGAGACAACATGAAATGTAGCCCAAGGCAGGAGCCATGGCAGCTCAAAACAGGAGCCAGGGCAGCCCAAGGCAGGAGCCAGGGCAGCCCAAGGCAGGAGCCATGGCAGCCCAAAGGAGGAGCCAGGGCAGCCCAAGGCAGGAGCCAGGGCAGCCCAAGGCAGGAGCCATGGTAGCCCAAGGCAGGAGCCAGGGCAGCCCAAGGCAGGAGCCATGGCAGCCCAAAGGAGGAGCCATGGTAGCCCAAAGGAGGAGCTATGGTAGCCCAAGGCAGGAGCCATGGCCAGCTGTCACCTGCAAACTCCTCCCCAGGCACTGTTGGCACTTGGTGGCCTGGCAAGGTCAGAAGCATTTTCAAAACACCAAAGTGACAACAGAGCTCCCAGCTCAGGCAGACACTGGTCCTGACCCAAAATTACCCATCAGCTGCCAGGACACCCTTCCCTTACCCCCTCCTCCTGCCCCAGGCATAAATCCAGGAATCTGGGGTAGGTGGTGAAGTTCCATACAAATGTTACAGAGGAGAACAAGGCATTTACTGGTGCTGCATGGCAGCCAGGGAAGATTTATGAAGATTGGAAGACAGCAGATGTCACTCCTGCCTTCAGGTAGGAGGATCCAAGGAATTACAGGCTGGTCAGCCTCACCTTACTTAAGGAAGTGATGGAGCAACTAATCCAGGAAGCCAAACATATTACAGCACAAGAAAGTGCCTGGGAGTCACTCTGAGCATGGATTTAGGAGTGGCCAGCATGGATTTACAAAGGAAAATCCATCCTGACCAGCACAACAGCCTTCTCCAATGAAATGGTGAGCTCTGGGGCTGAAGGGAGAGCTGGATTTATCCCAGCAGTAGCAAACTTTCCACATTGCCTGGCACAAGCACCCTCAGACACTGCTGCAATACAGACTGGGCAGGGAGGGGGCTGGGGGCTGAACTGCTGCACCTCGGGCTGTGGCCAACAGCATCAAATCCCAGCACAGGTCACTGGGACGTGCAAATCCAGCTGCAAGAGGTCACTGGGATGTGCAAATCCCACTGCAGATCACTGGGATGTGCAAATCCCACTGCAGATCACTGGGGTGTGCAAAGTCCACTGTGGAAGGTCACTGAGATGTGCAAATCCAACTGCAAGAAGTCACCCCAGGAGTCCACATGGGGCCAAAACTATTTAACCCCTTCATTCCAGAGCAGCTGAAGGGACAGAGCTCCTCAGCCAGCCCACAGGGGACACATCTGGGTGTGCTGATGCTCAGAGGGGCCCTGACAGATCTCAGTCAAGCTCAATAAGGGAAAACACAAAGTCCTCCAGGGGAAAAAATCCCATGCAACAGTGCAGGCTGGGGACCAACTGGGGGCCAAGAAGTCCAGGGAATCAGGTGGACAATGAGCTCAACAGAAGCCAGCAACACATCCCTGCAGCAAATGTGGGGAAGATCCCCTCAGGGTGCATTAGCCAGGAACAAGCTGCACTGGTCCAGGGTGCCCAGAGCAGCTGTGGCTGCCCCATCTCTGGAAGTGTCCCAGGCCAGGCTGGAGGGGGCTTGGAGCACCCTGGCATAGTGGAAGGTGTCCCTGCCCATGGCAGGGGGTGGGACTGGGTGGTCTTCAAGGTCCCCTTGCAGCCCAAACCATTGGGTTATTCCATGATTCGGGAGAGCAGCAGCAGCAGGGTTGGGCAGAGATCCTCCCTGGGTGGAAAGGTGCTCCAAGGACAGCTCATTTCAAACTGAGCAGTGGGTAAAGCAGAGAACTGTCCAGGAGGCCAGGGCTGAAAGCAGGAGTTCCCCAGCACAGTAACACCCTGAGTAATCCAAATTAGCATCAACACACAACCAGCTGGAAAGGAAGGTGTGACACTGCAGAGTGTGAGAGAAACACACCCGCAGGCAACAAACAAGTTCCAGCTACAATTCTGAAATACTTCACCACAAAATGCACCTGATGACAACCAACACCTGACTGGAAGCAGCTCATGACCAGAAAACACCCAAACCTAAAGCTTTTTAAAGCCCCAAATGAGTCCTGAGCAGTGCACAGTGACTTCAACGTGTAGAGACTCAGCATCTCTGCATAAGAAACAAACTCCATCACTGCTGGGCTTTATTTCAAAAACCCAAAATGCAAGAAAATTGCAATACCTGGTAAAAATATTGGAGAGGAGTATCCACAAGGATTTGATACCAATTACTATGCTGGAGCATTCCCTTCACCAAAAATATCTCCAGCAAAGCAGAAAGACAGCCAAGATTGACAACGGACAAATAGATGCCAGGAGGAAAAAACATAGAGGGAAAAATGAAAAAAAAAAAAATCAGCTTCTGAAAGAAAATACTAGGAAAGGTCAAATCTTGACAGGTTCTGTGAGAAAAATCTGCATAAGGCACAGGAACAACCATATTTCTTCTCGAAGACAGCAGAAGCAGGCAGCTTCCAACAAGCTGTAAGCAACCTAAGTATTACAAATGCTCAAAATAAGGCAATAGCAGCAAAACTAAATGCATTTTCCTACACTGATGTTCACCAGGAAGGAGCTCAGAGAGCTTATGGAGACACAGAGGGAAAATCTCAACCTCATTAAGAGCTTCTGCTTATACATGAACAAAAGGAACAACAAATCACCAGGGCCAGACAGCTCCCAGAGCTCTCCCAGGCGGGATGGCTGCTCTATTCCATGGGTAAATCCTCGCCTGCAACTGTCAGATCCAACCCATGAGATGCCAGCTCTTAGGAAGGGCTCCAGGAGACTGCTGGTAAGTTTGCTGGCCAGGCTGAGCAGACCAAGAGAAACCCCACCAGACAGGAATTAAGCTATGAGTGCATCAGTTTTTCTGCTGCTGAAGCACGAGTAGGGCTCCTGTGAGGGAGGGCATGACTCAGGTATCCGTGTGGAGGTGCCAGCAGGGATCTCATCCCATGCAGTGCATGTTTACAAACCCACAGCAATCATTCAGCCAGGGCTCCTCAGAAAACTCAACTGGCCTAGGAGGGGTGGGCTTCCCATGTGAAAGGGAACAACCAGTTCTTAACACGAACACAAAGCTGCCACTGAGACAGCCTGCCCTGACTGCTATCCCCTCACAGCCTGGCTGTGTTCAGAACTGCTTTCTCTCTCCAAACTGCACTGGGAGTCCTCAAGGTAGAAGCAGGACACAGGAACTGGAGATGGTGCCACTCCCCAAACCATTACACAGCACACTGTGGGATCATCCAGAGCATGGAGCTCTGACTCATCCCTGCCCAGCTCACGGGGTGCAGAAAGCGAAGCCTGAGGAGATGATCAGCAAGGAGATTGGTTAACCCCAGGGTTAAAGCATCTCCTTGCTCCAAGGGCAAACCCAGCTCCACATCCCTAGAAGCAAACAGTCAGAGCAGAGCCCTTGTGGAGGTAGCACCAGAAGCTCCCTGGAGCAGGCAGCCGTGCTGAGGGAGCCGAGCCAGGGGCGCTGCAGGCAGAGCTGGCTGCAGGGATCTGCAATGCAGCACCAGCCCCAGCTGGGCACTGCCCAGCTCCAGGAGCTCCCCGTGCTCCATCTGACACTGCACAGCCATCTGCAGCACCTGCTCCCCACCAACAGGCTGCTGCTGTGTGAGCACCACGTGCTGGGAATAAACAGCTCCCAGGGGAACAGAACAGCCAGAACCACCGCCAGCCTGCTGAGCAAGCACATCCCGGGCACTGCCTCCTGCAGGCTGCCACAAATGCCAGGAGAGGGGGTTCTGCAAGCAAAGGGAACACAGTCGGCTGCAGGGCTGGCAGCTGGGTCCCTCCAGGACATCCATATTGGAGGAAATTAAAGTTTTTATAATGCATGAGGTACAGTGCTCAGATTAGGTATTTTTGTAACTCAATTACTTTGGAAAAAAGTCAACCTGGGGAAAACCATACTTTGAAAAGGCCAGGACGTTTTTCTGCCCAAGAAGACACTTTTGCCTGCTTCTGACTCTCAAAGTTCTGCTTGTTTAAGGGGTGGTTTTGTTTGGTTTTGGCATTTCATACACCAGTTGGGCTCATGAAATCACAGCTGAGTTCATTATTCCAGAGCCAGGACAGGTGCCAGGGCAGCAGAGCACAGCACAGAGAGGCAAGTCCCAAACACATCCTTGCATTCCTGCAGTTCAGCACCACTGCACTCTCCACCCTTAGCAGAGTTCACCTGGGGCAGGTGTTATTTATATAAGGCCTGGGCATATCATCCAGTATCTCCTTTCAGATTTTTCCCACTTTTCAAACCCAAGCCCTTCTGCCTTGTGCTGCATGTGATATTCCCTTTCAGCTGAAATTAATGACTTCTGTCTACAACCTACATACTAAAATCTGTCAGCGCTTCCCTAAAGCTGCAGCAAAGCAAAGAATCTGACTCTGAATTGGCTTCTTGCAATACAAAACCCTTCTGTGTGGGCTGAGCTGAAAAATTCATGTGTTTTCCACCTCATGGAAGTAAACCCCAGAGTCAGGTTCCATCAGCCACCCCAGAACTGCAATTAAAGAACCCAACTTGCAGTGCCCACACTCTGGCTGCTTCTGCTTTTGTGCATGAAAACCCTGAGAACAAGAGAGAGCTCTCCTGGCTCTGCTCAGCTCTCCTGTATGATGTGAAAGTGAGGAGATGCCCCAAGTAACACAATAAAATGATAAAAACATTTTTGAAATAGCTCAAATATTCTCACTATGTAACAGGAACAACAGCAAAACCAAAACAAAGAAAAATGACCACAGAAAGTACTTCATAAAAATAATTATTCTATTAGTTAAGTAGATGCAATTCCCAAGAGAAAAATGCTTCAGAGAGTCACTCTCCTTCCAGCATCTCCCATTTCCAGAAAGAGCCACATTGAAAGTTCTGATCTCTAAAGACACAGACATTTTGTTAATAAAACTGCTGTATTCACCTTTCCAAACCTGAAATGTCATTCCCCCTCCATCCAAATTTTGAAAACAATTCCTTTTTGGTTAAAAGCTGAAAGAGCAACAATGCACACTTACTGCCCAGACTGGAAGTCCTTCTCATTCACCACAGCACAGTTGGTTAAGGACAGCTCATCCGTGGGACATCTCGCTGCTTGCATAGGCTACAAGAGAGGGGTGGAAAAAATGTCAAATCAAATTTGATTTTTCCTTTACCAAGCCAAGCCTCAAGACTTCTGCAAAACCACAAAGCACAAAGCAGGTGTCCTGACTCCTGGCACACCCTGAGAGCCCACTGGTATCCAAAAGCTCCTCTTCCAGGTTCCTCCAAACATTTCCATGTGTCACAGGTACTTTGTATTTTCTACCCTACCTACATAAATACTTTAAAATTACCTGGGAGAAAGTCTGCAAGGCAAACACTGTTAACTTGCAAGGGAAGCCTGGCACTTGTGAAGCTCCCCCAAACGCTGCCCCAAGGCAGCAGGCAATCAGCATTCCCTGGAAGGCTCCCTTGCCCAGGGACAGGACACTGGGACATTCTGAGAGCTGTGAAGGGAAAGCAGCCTGGAGCCAGAGCAGCTCCATCCAACCCTGCCTCACAGTGCTGGGCTGGGTCACAGAGCCCACATGGGGAGAAAGGGATGGATAAAGATGTGACCAATGTGATGCCTAGAAAGGCTGACCTGGAACAGAGAGCAGACAGAGCAAAAGGAATAAAACAGGTATTTATTGAAGGGCCCCAAAAGGAAACACCCTGGGCAGTGCAAGGCATCATTCCCCCTTCCCTGAACATAACTGAGAAAACTGGAATTTCTGCATATCCATTCTGCACATACCCCTTACCCAGAGCAGTACAGGGCAGCACTGAGAGTCCACAGGAAGGTTTCACCTCAGCCAGCTGCTATCCAACCCCACAATCCCTTTGTGTCACTTCTCAAAAGAAATACTACATGTGAATAATGTAATGTTTTTCCACTCTATAGGAAACATCCCAGATCCGTCACACACAGAGGAAAACTGGGTAAAATAGTTAATTCCAGCCTATCATTATGAAAAAAATTACTGCAAAAAATGTTGTGGGGGAGTCCTCTTCCTCTTTTTATTCTCTTATGTCAGAGAACCAAGCCTTTTTCAGGAGTATCTGTTCATTTTTGTCCCTTCCACTGTTACTCATCAATCAGCAATTAAAAACTGAAATAGCAGCACTCCCAGCCCAAGCTGCCCATCCCCATCCTGAGGCAGGGGGGAGCATGGGGGGAGCACAGCAGAGGGACCTCAGCCCCATCCCACATCCTCACCCCCACTCCACCTGCTCCTGCAGAATTATACCACAAAACAATGGCTGAACAATAGAAATGGGGATCAAAATGCCTTCAGAAGTGGAGAAAGGGATGGAAAAGGCAGGATATTTCTATCATTAGCTGTGAACCGAAGAAATTTCATTTGGGAAAAGTTAAACTTGCCCTCTAAGGTGTGAGAATGAAAGCACAGCTACCTCTGTCAGATACAAATTTGCAGGCAGCACAACAGAAGCTATTTGACAGCATCAACCTATTGCTAAAAGTAATTCAGGATGGATTTTCTCTTAAGACACCCTTAAATCCCAGCAGCAAGCACAGGAAATGCACTGATCCCAACACACACATCTAAATCATTTCCCAGGAGTTACTGCCCTGCTCAGCCTTCCTCCCCCAGCCCCTCTGGGATAAGAATCAGAGAAATTCTGCCCCCAGTGTGGCCTGCAGCCAGCCTGCTCTGAAGTTCAGATCAACTTTCATGGCACAACATGATTTGTCTCAAGTACTTGCTGCTTAGAAAAGGACCAACTCATTACATTTACTGAATAATGCTCAATTGCCTTTGACATATGTGACAACAAAAAAAGATTCCATTTGCAGGCCTGAAGCAGATTTATCTACCTGAATGCTGAGTGTAATAAAAGACTCAAACGTTCTTGTAATAAAATATATGACATCAGAGGATTGATGAGATACATAACCTGTCTGCTGAGGCCCCTAGGCTTGGGGCACTTCACAGCAAACATCCATCATTTTATCACTCCTCTTCCCATCTGCAGGGCACGGGTTTGTGAAGGACATGCCCTGATAAAACGCATTACAGGGGATATTTCTGGAGAAAAGTGGACACGGAGCTCCAGGATTAAACCTTTTTACAGCACAAGTCCTCAGCTGCATTTTTAATCCTTGGTGACAAACTGCTCCCTACATGCAGCGAGCGCCCGGCCAAGCCGCCGCTGCCGCCTGCACTGGACAGAGTGCTCCAGGAAATGCAGGAAGAGCAAGGAATGCATTCCAAACACAGCTACTGCAAGCTCTGCAGCAGAGCAGAGATGATGGCAAAACATCCTTGGGTGTCTGGCACTTGAAATAACAGCAGCAGCAGCAGCAGTGGCCATGCCAAGCATCCCACAGCCCAGCTCATCCTCCTCCTGGGGTGTCTGGCAGGAGCCCATTTCTCCCTGGCAATGACCAACATTTCAGGCACCATCTCTGCTCCCAGTCCTCCACTACACACCCTCCTCAAGCTCCAAGATTTTGCAGATCTTCAGAACATTATCCATATTCTGAAAAGGTTTTAATATCCCACAGCTGGGGTATCACTCCCAGGCACAGAATTCCACAAGGGTGCAAGGGACAACTCGAGGAAATCTGGTCATGGAAGAGGTGACAACTAAACTGGAAACCACCCAGGTGATTTCCACCCAGGAGATTTCCACCCAGGAAGGAGGAACACGCTGATGTGGGGAGTTGCAGGGGCTTATTTTCACCTGTCCTCCCTGCAGAGCTCATACCCCAGAGCTGCTGCTCCCAGGGATGGATCCTTGTCTCGGAGCTGTCACAGCCAACACACAGGCACAGGCTGCTCCTGAGGAAGCTTTCCTGGCATAAATGCAGCAGTCCAGGGCTGGAACACATGGCTGGCATATGCCAGTGGTGCTGCTGTCAAGAACACTTTAAGCTCTTGCATTTTGGGTTCCAGCTTCCCAGACAGCAGCACAAGGACTCCCAGAACCTGCCCCTCTCCCCTCTCTGCCACCCCACACCCACTGCCAGCACTAACACATATCAGGGTACAGGGGCAGAAAAATCCTTTTGAGTATTCCTAGGAATCTCTAAGTAGATTTACACAAACTAATTTTAAGCAAACTGGCAGGTTACTGCTGACAACCAGGCAAAATGGCTCCAACAAAGCAGAAAGCAGCTCCTGCAGGTGACAGCAGATGCCACCTGCTGCAGCCACCCCCTGGCACTGCCAGGCCAGAGGTAACCACATACCCTCACAGGCTGCTGTTACACCCACATCCACAACAGAGATAGATTTGGCTCAAATAATGCAAATCAGGGTTAAATTAGGCAAAAGAATCTTCCCTGCCTCCAGGTGTTGTTCTGGTTTATGCAAAGAGGAGACTCCAAGGACAGCAGAGTCCTAAGGAGGTGACTGCACACTGCTAAAGCATTCCAGCTACAGCACCCAGCATCAGCCAGGCAGCACCTGCTACTGCACCCAGGCCTGTTCCAGCATTGCTCCTGATTGCCAAGAGGAAAATAAGACCTGATAAATGCACTGATAAATCTTACCCTAAGAGACAAACGTGAAGGACCCCACCTCTGGGTTTTGTGACAAAGCAGTAAGGTTGCCTCAAAACCCAGGAGACTTAATGACATTGGCATATTTTGTTTTTACAAAGAAAAGTTGCCCTGAGGAACAAACAGCTACATGATAGAAACAATCACTGTTAACATCTGATCTGTCAGAGATTTTTTTTCCAAAACTGCAAGGACTCATTTTCCTCCACAGAAAATAAGAAACTCATGTATTCACAAAACCACAGGACAGTTGGGGTTGGAAGGGCCCTCTGGAGATCATCCAGCCCAAAGCCCAGGAAGTGGTGCTGCTACTTGGATATTTTCACACACACATAAACCACACCTTTTGTGTTTTATCACTTCACCTCTTGTGAATCAGGAATGCTGATGGTAGAGGAAGCCAAGAAAAACCAAGTTTCTCCCCACAGAGATAAGGTGGTAGCAATGACTGAAGTGCACTGCTGACAGCTGGTACTGACAAGAGCTGAAACATTAAGTGCTAAGGCAGAGATGCTCCTCAGCCCAGACATCTCAACTCATTTCATTTCCTAATGCTGAGCAAGAGATTATGAAACAGCCTCTAAAGCCGAGGCAGGTTTGGTTCTGTGTCCTGTTCTCACATGGTTTCTACAAGACAAATATTGTTCAAGCATTGTATGTTTAAAATTCTCCTCTGTGTAAAACAGACACAGATGTATGTCCCATGTATATGCAGGTGCACAGAGATGGAATTTCTGGGTGTTGGCAAAGGAAATGTGACAACTCTGGGTACCAGACATTTCCACCTCCCAGCAGAGCTCACTGCCAGCTGCACTGAGGTGGGATCCCTGCTCCAAAAAGCCCCCAAGCTTTCCTGTAACAGCTGCTGGGCACCAAAGTCCCTGCGAGCCCAGAGCCCCATCACCCAAGGAGGGCAGAGAACCCCTGTGCAGCTGTAATTCCTGGGAGGCAGCTCAGTCCACACTCCCTGGGGCCCAAGCAGAGGTGCCCCTGTGGGCTGTGTGCAACCACGGCTGACTGGGGATCGAACGCTCCCTCACCACCACGGGCCTGCCAATAAAACCGAGTCTGAATACTGACAGGAAGAGTTATGATGTCAGAGGAGCTCTGAAGATAAACAGGGAACTGACACGATGAATCACAGATCTTACACATTACCCAGGAGTATGCTCCTGACAGAAAACACAGGCACAAAGCTCTGCCTTTCTCTCTGGATCCAAGGGACGTTACCCCTCTGGCTGCACAGGGGACACCCAGCAGCTCCAGCAGGAGGATGAGCTGCAGAGCTCAGCACCAACCAAGCTCCCAGCACAGGGAAGCCCAAGGACTGGGCCTGCTCTCTACATCCACAACACACCACAAAGCTGAGCTACAACTCAACACTGAAGGACACAAGAAATGGCCATAAAACAGCAACTCCAGCAGAGCTCGTGGCTGGCAGTTCAAGAGTGGATTCCTGACCTGGAGGGGAAGCTGGCTCTGTGACAGGGAAAAACAGTAAAGACAAGATCAAGGCTCCTCTAAAGAACAATTCTGTAATATTCATAAAACAAATGACGACATGTTGTCACCATCAGGGACCAGACTCAGAAACACAAATTGTCCTAAATGCTGTGGTTCTAAATAATTTTTAAAATTAACTAAAGAAGTTTAGTAGCTTATAGAGAGATTTTCTGGACATGTAAAAAAAAATATTGACTAAAGCTTCCATATTTCTGCAGCCACAGGAGAAGATGGACCTACAAGGAACTTTCTGGACCTCAGGCCTGGCCAGACAGGCCTTTCCAGACCTGCAGGGGCTGTGCTGGCAGGATAAGCTGCTGTCCCTGGAACACAAAGCCTGACTCCCTGCTCAGGCCTGGCCATTCCACCTGCTCCACGTCACCTCTGTTTGTTTGCAGGAAGCTTTTATTCTCTTCAGGAAGGAGCTGCATTCTCTCTCAACAACAAACTCAGAAATACCAATTTTCTTCCCTAATAAAGAGCAGAGCATTGGGAAGCTAAAATCTCAGAACTAGCATTCACATTTTTGACAAAGCCAGGGAACACTGAGTGAGCTGCCACCAAGGTAGCCCCAGGTACCAGAGAAGGCTGGATGAGCTGGATCCCTCCTGCCCACACCTCCCACCACTCCCACGACAGGAATCACCTCCCAGCCTCCCCCAGCACAGACAGCAGGAGACACCACACACTCTTCACTCTTTATTAAACACTCAACACATTTCCCAGTTTCTCTCTCTGGGAGCAGCTCTGTGCTCTCTGGGCCTGAATGGGAAATTACTGCCTGTCCTGGCACTGCAGAGCCACTTTATCAGGGCAGAAGGGCCTCTCCCACAGCTGAAGGGTCCTGGGTTTTACTGCTGCTTCCCTTTGTTTGCCAAGTTCAAAGGAACTCAGATCTGCAGGGGCGGCTCCATCACTCCAACATTACCCGCAGTTAACGAGGTGCTCACAGCTTTGGGAATCCGGCTCTGCTATGGCCAGGATTTGCCAACATCACAAGAAAGACAATTTACAGTCTCAAGAACAAAGAGTTCCAAGGGTTTGCCTGATCCCACAGAGCAGAAGAAACAATAGTGCTAAAGCAGAGCATCTACAGTCGGATTACACAGGTTGTTCTGCCCAAGGATGTCCTTCTCCAGAGCAGCTCTCCACAATACAATCAGTGATTTTAGGGAATACACCTGTACCTGAGCTGCTGTGCCACAGAACCAGGGAGCTCCTCTCTGACAGCTCAGCGGCAACAGCAGCTCCACCTTCTATTAAGGAACAATGACCCAGGATATGTGCGTTTTAATTAACACATCCATTTTTTGACTGGATGTTGCCTCACATTCCTTTCTCAAGCCAGGATGATCAACAATTTAATTACAGGGAACTGTTGCTTCTTGTGTTGCATCTAAACATGTTTTAATAATACCAAGGGGATGAACCACCACCCCACCAGTGTAAGTTGTGGGTCTGGGATGCAGGTCACAGGATTTTGCCACATGAGCAGTGAGGACACGTCACGGATGCAATCTCATCCCATTTATTTAGAAAAGTTACCCAATGGCAACAGGGACAACGTGAATATTCATGTAAATGTTAATGTTTAAAATATCCCCCTTTCATTGGCCCTGTGAAAGCCCAGGATGCTGCTGTCCCCGAGGATTTACAGCTCAGCCCAGCACTGACACAGGGCAGCACTTGGCACTGAGCTTCCCACGATTCTGAGGTACCAAACCCCACCCAGCCACCAGCAGTTCAAGATGCAGCAGCTTGCAAGTATTGCTCTATTTTTGACAGAACAAGCACATGACACAACTCCAGGGCATCAATTACTCCAGATTTTTTGATAGAAGGTCATTGCTTTATTGCATCCCACGAGACCAGAGAAACATCTTAAATCTTTTCATCCTTCAAACCTTTGACCTCCCTGAGGGCAGGATCTGCCTGCACAGGAGGGAGCAGAGCAGCAGGGCACGAGTGCCTGAGGAACTGCAGAGCCAGCCCTGGTTTATGGGCAGCAGCACAATCAGCTGGCTCAGACACAGTTCAGGGCACTGCGCCGGAAGCTCTCCCATTAATTTTAGCAACTGGCTCTCTTGTGTGGCTTTTTCTGTTCAGAGACCTTCTCCAATTCCTGGGGGTCTGAAAACCTTCTGGAGATGGTCAATATGGGTGTTTCATCACAAAACTCTGGTCTCTGCCAGAGAACCTCCCTGAACACATCGTGCAGAGCCCTCAGGCTGAACCTCATCCTCCCGGATGCAGATCCTGCAGTTCCCAAGATCTCCATCCCACTGCTCAGAGGGGTCACTGCACCAGCTCTCCCTAAAGCTCATCCCTTCCTGCACTTGTGAGGGCACCTGAACATGTCCACCAACCCTGGATCAAAAAAAGATCACTCCATGACAAGGGGAGCTACATTTTAGTTGTTTTCATGTAAAAAAAAAAAAAGGAATTAGTGGTAATTTAATTGCACTGAAACTACATCCTGCCTGGTGGGTAACTCAGCAGAACAGAAGTATTGCTACTTTCTAGAGACTGCTTTTCTGTGGACTCAAGCAGATCTTATTTTATGCCAGAACTTCTTCCAAAATCAGTCAGGGTTTATCCTGAGCCTCAGGGTCTTCTCCTGAATGACCTCTGTGGTCTGAGGCAGAGAACCCAGAATAGGAGAGGAAAAGAGAAGATCTTGCTGTGCTCCGGGAAAAAAAAAAAATTAAAGTAATACTTAAGAAATTCACACTTCAGATGATCTGCAAAAAGATTATCTGACTTTTTAAAAATACTTTTTCCTACTAAAAAAATTATGAGTTAAGTTTAATTATTCTGGCAGGTCCACATAATAGGTGTGACACACCAGCACCCCAAAAACTGGAGATGGAGAGGCAGCACTGACATCCCCCTTTGGGAGCGACTTTTTAAACACAAGCTTAGGACACACTGAGCTAAGCAGCAACTTAATCAAAGATGACAGGGCCAGATATCCCATGCCCACAAACATTCACATGGTAACCAGAATTTTGTTCTAAATAATTATAGAATTTTTAACAAATTATGTGACTTTATATTAAATAATTCAGCAAGAATTAAAACTAAAAGCAGACCACGAGTTGATTTGTGGTGATTTCACAAGACAGTTACGAGGTTGCAGAAGTGATCACAGAAACAGAGAGTCAGAGTTTTCTCCCATTTCCCTGAAACATTGCTAAAAAGCCATTTCTTCATATTACACACTAGGAAATACTAAAATAAACTAAGTGACGATGGCAGGAGCAGCACCAGGCTGTAAGAAGGAACTAAGTTGATTCACAAACATTTCTTTAGTTGCCTGACAACGCCTCCATCTCTGCAGGCTGGTTCCATGCTATCAGAAATCACCTTACAGCTTTAACCCAAACATAAAGCCCAGCCCCCAAACTTCCAAAGTCCCTACCAAACCATCCAACCTAAAACCACACTGTCTACATTTTAAGGATTTTTAAATAATTCAAGCAAATAATAAGCCAAATGTTATTACTAATTGCCTGGGGCCATTTCAGGTATATTAGATGGATTAAATGCCAGGAAGGAATTGTTCCCTGTTCAGGTGGGCAGGCCCTGGCACAGGTGCCCAGAGCAGCTGTGGCTGTCCCTGCATCCCTGGCAAGGGACAGGGCTTGGAGCACCCTGGGACAGTGCAAGGAGTCCTTGCCCATGGCAGGGGTGGGACTGGGGGGGTTTCAGGTGCCTTCCAGCCCAAGCCAGTCTGGGATTCAGTGCTGGCTGCAGGAAGCCCAGGAGAGCAGGGTCAGGCCAGCAATGCCTTTGGCAGCACAGAGCTCCACGGGACTCAGGCTGTCCTTCACCCCTCCCACTGCTGCTGCTCCTCTGTGTTGGACACCCAGTGCCACCAGATGCCAGCAGGTCCCTGTGCTCAGGCTCAGGCTCTCGAGGGAGTGACAGCACCATTCTGCAGGGTCAGACACCAGCCAGTACCTGAGTGGATCCAAGACTACTTCCAACACAGCACAAAGGGAATCTCTTCTGAGGAGCCAACAGGGCAGAGTCTGCTCTCACTGGGCTAAAGGCAACACTGCCCCAAAGGAACCCCAAAGAGCAGAGGAACAGAAATAGGTGTGTTACACCAGTGACACCCCCTAAAATCCCTATTATTTCTAACCACAAACTGTTACACAAGTTCAGCTATCACAAAACTCAGATTCCTTCAAGAAAACCCCACCAGTGTCTCTGCTGACACTGAGGGATCCTCACCAACATCCACAGGAGCACCCTGCACACACAGGGTGTGTCAGCCCTGCTGCCAGAGGAGCCAGCAGCACTGACCCACCCCAGCCCCGTGGAGCTCTCCAGCCTGCACAGACACAGGCAGAAATGCAGCTTGTGCTGGACCCACAGCTTGGCAGCCACTGGAACGAGGCACAGAAACCATCTGGCCTTTCTAGATCCCTTGGGGAACTAATTCCTGAGGTAGTTCAAATCAGTCACAGACAGCACCAGCCAACTTCCAGGGGTCCATAACCAGCTACAGACAGCAGCTTCCCACCATTCCCTCTCCTGCAGATGCCTCACTGCTCTGCCTGCATGCCTAATGATCCCCATGCAGAGATACAGAATAAATTATTACAGAAACAGCCATTATTTCTAATCATCATAAACTGTTTTTCCTGTAAACTTCAATCACTGCTAATCACCATCTCTTCCTTGCCATGGAGAGGCCCAGTGCAATTAGGGGAGCAGAGTAACACACCTGAAACAGCATCACACAATTAATCCGATTTGGCTTATCCTTCAGCTGAATTATTCAAAATGGTACTAAAAGTTTAAATATTTTGTCTCTCTCCTACATCAGGACAGCCATTCATCTCTCCCTGTGAGAATGTACACACACAAATTGAATCACACAGTCCAATAAAAGAGATTAAGCTCTAAATGGCATTGCAGAACAGATTTGCAGGGCAGGAGGAGTCACTGAAGCTCCTCTTCCCATCTTGCAGGTTGAAGCACCTGTTAAAAATGCTGACAACAGAACAGCACCTGCGTTCCAGCATCAGCCTCACCTGTTGTGCCTGGAGATATCACACACCTCCATCCTCCCACCAAGAGTTCCTGTTTACCTGACACAGCCCCTGCTGCCTCACCCCTCCCCAGCACTGCTGCTGGCCCACGGGCCAGCTGGAGGGAGCAGGCAGCTCCCTTGGGAGCTCACAGGAAAGCATTCAAAGGATCAGACCCAGCCTGGAGAGTGAGATGGAACACTCAGCTCAAGGACTCTCTCTGCAGCACTGATAATTCTGCAAACGCATTTGCAGGCAAATCATGAAAATACTGAACACTCAGGAGCTTCCTGATAACACAAGGAGAGCATCACCCATCCAACTGCCAGATTAAGAGGCAACTAAACATCAATCATTCCTTTAAATTCACATAAATCCCCCTTCCCTTCACCAGGCTTCCAAGCTGGTCAAATAAAGGCACATTTTCTCAGGTTTTTAGTAGCAGAAAAGCTCAAGGCAGAAGAATAAAGTTGAGGTTGATCCTTCTCCTTCCTCCACACACCCCCAGTCCCCAATCCCATGACTCCAAGTATGCACCAGAGTGTTCCCTGAGGTCACAGCTGGGAGGGCTCAGGGGAGCAGGGGCAAGGCAGGACCACTGCAGCCAGCTTGGTTCAGGCCAGGGAGTCTCAGAACCACGTCCAGAGTGGGTAAAATCATCTTACCACTGACCACAGCACTGGGCACCTGTTCTGGGCAACAGAGAGCTGAGAAAGGCCAGTCAAGGCTCACAGATTCCCCTGGGTTAGGGCAAAGGGTGAGATGAAGAAAAAATGGTGCAAGGAAAGTGAGACCAGGAATCTGGAGCAGGGATAGAGGAAAAGTTCTTAACAAGAGACAGACCACAAAACGTGGGGTTTTTCTCAATTACTCAGCACATTTCAGGGGTGGCACTGGAGCACCTGTGATGCACAGCACGGCACTGGGTGAGATTTCTCACCCCTGCTCTGCACCACAGCACTGCACCAGCTGCCCTCCATCCACCAGCCCAGCACAACGCAAAAAATACTTGGAAAAACAATTCCCAGGCATTTCAGCCACTGAATTACTTGGCCTAGAGACAAGATTCCAGCCAGAGGCAAGCACTTATGAAAAATGTGACTTTCCCAGGCTGATACCCAGCAAAGCATGACTGAGCTCCTGGCAAAGAGCAAAGCAATCCAAACGCATCCTGCAGCACCTGGACACCTGAAAAAGAGGGGATGTGCAGGCACCACAAGAAGGGATTTCAGAGATGAGGCTGTTCCTTCACATTTTAAAGCCTTTCTGGCCACTTGCTGATGTGATCTTTCACTAATAAGGGAGTTTTATTTTTTAAATTAACAGAGAATGAAACAACTGCACAACAAAAGGTGGACCCGCATTATAAAACAGCACCTGGCTGGTTCCTACAGGAGAAAACCTCCCTGTATCCCACAGCACCAAGGGGTCACCAGGGCCTCATAACAACTCTAGTGGACCCTAAAATCTTGCTGCACACCCCATGGAGACAGGGGCACCCCAGCCTCACAGAGGCCCCTCAGGGAATCTGAAAATTCTGTTCACATCCCGAGCACCAAGGGATCACCCCCTGCCACAGCATCCCTAATGGTCCCTGCTCACAGCACACAGGGAGAGGGCTCACCAGAGCTTCCCAGCACCCCGGGACACCCTAAATCCTGACAGCAGCACCGAGACACCTCCGGGCTTCACTGCACCGTCAGGGCACCCCACATCCCTGCCCACACCACAGGGAGAGGCTCCTGAGGGAGCCCTGGACACTCGTCCCACAGCACCAAGGGGTTACCACAGCCTCTGAGCACCCCAGGAAAGCCCAAATCCAGCTCTGCAGCCTCCAGGCCACTGCAACCTCACGACGCCCTTAGGGAACTCTAAATCCTGCCTCGACCCACATGGAGAGAGGTCACCCTGGGCTCACCGTGCTCCTGAGGGAACCCCAGCGCTGTCCCACACCCCACATTGCCAAGGGGCACCCGGGTCTCACAGCAGCCCTGAGGGACCCTAAAATCCTGCCCCAGAGAGAGACGGGTGACCCTTGCCCCGGCTCCTGAAGGAACCCCAGTCCTGTCCCACATGCCACATCACCAAGAGGCCACCTCAGCCTCTCGAAACCGCCGGGGAACACCGGAAGAAGGGTCACCCCCCAGCCCCCC
>VYXF01001427.1:153848-182047 GCA_013397295.1 Polioptila caerulea
TTGGCCTCGTCGGCGCTGAGGAGGCGCCGAGGCCCGACCAGCATCGCGCCTGCCCCCGACGGGTATGCGGGCCCTGGCGCCCTCCCATGTGGGAGCAGGTGTGAGACACGGAGCTCTGGCCTGTGGGAGAAATGCCCCTCAGCATCCTGAAAAACACCTGTTTGGGGGAAAAGGAGGGAAGTGCAGGTTTGGGGGTGTCTTAGGGCTGCCTCTGGCCCTGCAAGTTTGCACTTGTTGTGTGGGGTCACAGACTAAGTGAGTGTCAGGTATCGCTGTGAATGGTTACCTCTGAGGGGAAAACATGGCACAGTAAGCTCAGGACATAGAGCCAAGCTGCACAATAACTCAGAGCATTCATTTATTTGGAAAATGTGCCAGAAAAACATAGAAAAATACCTGGGTGTAACAGTGGTGTGAGCTACAATGAAGATCACTTGGTGCATCCTCAGGGAGCTGCAGAAGGATGTGTTTCTAGAGAGCAGAGCTTATTCAGAACCTTCATCTTGGGAAATTTTTGACTTTTCTGAATTTATTCATCGTTCCAAATGAGCAGCTGTGGTAATAGGCTAAAGAGGGTTTTAGCTAGCCAGTTTAGCTTTTCCTTGTGTGCCTCACCCTTGGGAGAGGAGCCCTCAGTTTTTGTTTGTTCTCATTCGTTCCTCCTGCTGTGATTTCTGGCACTTGGATGGGTGTCCCTCCAGTTGGAGTTGTTTCTCCCATGGTTATAGAACAGAGCAGATTTCCACCACAGCTCTCAGGGTGTGTATTGTAGGAAATTTCCAGCTCCTAACATCTGGAAATGCACATCCATGCCATCATGTAACTTAAACAGTATATGGGAGCAGTGATGGAAGGACAGGAGGTGTCCAGGAATGTGTGAAGGCTGAATAACTTCTCTACTGCTGTTGGAAGAAGGGTTCCCTGCCCGTGGCTGGGGTTGGAACTGGATGAGCTTTAAGGTCTCTTCCAAGCTATGACATGATTGATTCTGTGTTTCATGTTCCTCTGTGGTGGCTCTGATGTTGGGAAGCTCAGCTGGTGGAAACAGGGAGAGTGCAGATTTCCTCTTGATCTGCATCTCCACTGTCTCTCAACACCTTTGGAGTTTTTTGTACTTTGCTAGGTTCAACCTTTCCTTCAGGGTAAATAGGAAAGTGTTTTACACTCATATATAGAACCACAGCCTTGAAAAGTCATATGGAACAGAATCTAGCAGTAAATTAGAAGTGTTAAAGAAGTTCATGTTGGTATAAAAGCCACAATTCTCAACTCTGTTTATAATTGTGTGTAATTATAACTGTGTGTAATGCTGTCCCTGTCCCCACAGCCCCACATGCCATTCTGTGTGTGCTGATGTCCCTGTCCTTTCCCTGTCCCTGTAGCCCCATGTGGCGTTCTGTGCTGATGTCCCTGTCCTTTTCCCTGTCCCCACAGCCCAACGTGGTGCTCTGTGCTGATGTCCCTGTCCTTTTCCCTGTCCCCACAGCCCCACATCCATTCTGTGTGTGCTGATGTCCCTGTCCTTTCCCTGTCCCCACAGCCCAACGTGGCACTCTGTGCTGATGTCCCTGTCCTTTCCCTGTCCCCACAGCCCCTCATGCCATTCTGTGTGTGCTGATGTCCCTGTCCTCTCCCTGTCCCCACAGCCCAACGTGGTGCTCTGTGCTGATGTCCCTGTCCTCTCCCTGTCCCCACAGCCCAACGTGGTGTTCTGTGCTGATGTCCCTGTCCTTTCCCTGTCCCCACAGCCCCTCATGCCATTCTGTGTGTGCTGATGTCCCTGTCCCCTCCCTGTCCCCACAGCCCAACGTGGCGTTCCGAGGCAGCAGCCGCTGCTGGGGCAGTTCAGAAGCGGGTGGGAGGCCCACGGACGTGTTCAGCACCGCCCTGCCGGGCTCTGCCTCTCTCTATGGCTGCTACAAATCACAGGTTTGGTTGGCTATTGATTATTTTTATAGCTCTATAAGAGTTTGGGTTGCTTACGAACAAAATGATCAGAACATGTTTCTACAGTGGTTGCTTACACTGGTGAACATAAATCACTGTGTTTGATTTAACTGTGGTAAATCTTCATCACTGTAACTTTCATCCAAGGGGACAGTGGCTTTTCTCATGCAGTCACTGATGAAGCTCCAGGGGATGTTTGTTAAAATGGTCGTTCACCATTGTTCTGGTGAAATGTTCATGGTAATTTTTCTTCTGTTGGCATAAACAGTTGTAGGCAGAGTGAGGAGTAAACAACTCTTCTAGAAAAACTGGGAAGTGGGTAAGGAGGAGAACTTAGCTATTGTCTCAGATGTTTCTGTAGTCCAAGCATTTGTATGAGCCAGTTCTTAGTCTAATCAGCAGAAAGTGCCAGGGCAGTTAAATATGTCAGCTCTCTCTTGGAATTTTTGCCTTTCATAGCCATCAACTTTCACTGAGGTAAAAGACTCAAATAGAAATTCATTCCCAGTACCTTTAAGACCAGACTTGCTACTTCTTCCGTCCAGGACTTGTTATTTTGTCAGACTACTCTGCTCCACAAAGGAGTGTATCATGGGTCTTGAACATTTAACCCTGCAAAAACACCATTTATTGTTTCACTTATTCAGAGCTAACGAGGCCTATTGTGTCTAAATCAAACAGATAAGATAAAGATGTTCCTTTTCACTCAATCAGGATATAATGCCTTTCCTCAAGAAAAGAATTGGCTGTAAATTTTCTTTGGTAACTTAATGCCCTGTAATGATGGAGAGAAAGGGGGTCTAATTCTAACTCCTGTCAGAGATCAGCCAGCTGAAACTGGACCCCGTGTTTTAGGCTAACATTGTTGCCGGTTTTAAGAACTCTCTAAGCCTGGAGGAAGGGTCAGGTTGACAAAGGAGACATTGTTTATTCTGTGCATGGTGCCGGGGGAAGTTTTCTACAACCCAAGTGCACCAAGGAGTGAAAAGTGAGAGAATTTAGACACTAAAGTTTGCACAAACCTGCCTATCTAATCCACAGTTCCTGCCTGCCTAATGCAGTCACTGTGCTTGTGCAGCCTTAAAGACAATATCTCACCTGTGGTGATCACCATCTTTCTTTGCTGATTCCATTACCTGATGCATTTCTTTGGTGTCACGATGGATAGTGAGAAAGCATTTCTGCTACTCTTTTTAGCTTCTTTTCACAGCCTTTGGAAATGTTTACATTGTAGCGAGTTCTGTGCTAGCATGAGGCTCATACCCGTAGGGCTGGGTTGTGTAGTTGAAATTAAGATAAAGGGTTTTGGGTTTTTTTAGTTGAAAGGAAGCTACTGGGGGTTGAATCACAGCCTCTGAGCGGGGTACATTTGCAAACACAAAAATCAGAATGTTATTTAATTGATTATCTATTTCTATATCTTCACAAGGAGTACTAAAGCATATCCAACTTTTACTCATGTAACTGAATATAATTTTTATATTAATCACTGGTGGAATTTCAAAATTACTGATATTCTATTCCATATCTAGGCAGAAGTCTTGATTTTCTATTTCCTTCAGCTGTTGTTCATGTGCTGTACAAGTGCTGACACCTGTGGTTTTTCATCTGTTTCTTAATGGACCCATGCTCTGTGTCCTGTTGGATACATTGTGTTGGTTCCATTATTGATCAGGTCTAGAGCAATCATAGCATGAATAGCATATACTATAGTTTCAAGCATAGTCAGTGTTGAATAGTATTTGTTGTTCCCCTACCTCCTTAGTTATATACAGGCTGATTTCCCAGATTTGAGGCACTTTGGGAGGTGTTAATGGTCAGGAGTTTCCTTTTACCTTACTTGTATCAAATGGCTTTCTGGTACTACTTTATCTCCTTTAGCTCAGCAATGATATTTACCTTCATCCTCCTTATGCATCAAAGGAAATTGTAAAGAGTGTGTGTTGTCAGACTCCCATCTAGTTGTTACATTAATTAATAAATTCAATTCTCTTCCATCCTCCTTAAACCATTGTACAATTGGTTTCTTGTTACAGTCTTTGGACAAGAAAGAACAAAAGGATTATATAAGTTTCATATTCAGAAAGGTTAAGGCAATTCAGAGAAACATGTCACAGTAACAATCCTAACCAGTGTAAAATTATACCAACATTATAGCAAGTTTGACATCTGGCACTATCTCAGCCATCCTGGTCTGTGCAATTGTTTGTCTGAAATAATTACTGCAGTTGAAATTGCTGCTATCACTTGAGGGCATTCAAGTTCTATGTAAGACAGGCCTTCTTCCCAGGCACAGTTCATGAAGTTATTTTTTAGTTTTTTAGGCCCAAAGGTCCAGAGGAGGTGGTTTCTCACTTAGCTGGTCCTGTAGTTTTCTTCAGTCCTGAATGGTGGTTCCACAGCTCTGCTCCTTGAAGTTTCCCAGCTGTGTATGTTGTGAAATGAACCTCGTATGGTCTTTTCCAGGGTTCCTTGGTGGCTCATTGTTCCATGGTCTTAGACTCAATCTCCCACCTGGATTTCATGAACAGGAAGATCCAGATCAATCACATTTCTACAGTGAAAGTACTTGTTGATAGAGGACAAAAGTCTCCCTAGAGAGATAACATAATTACACAAGTGTTCTTGGCCCAGATATTCACAGAATGTAGTTTGTAAGAGACTACCTGTAAAGTCTCCTGTATAGATTTCAAAAGGACTGAGTTTATCTCTGGATCTAGGTATTATTCTGACCCTCAGTAGTGCTGCTGGCAACATCTCAGGCCTCTTTGTTTTGTCCCTTATTCCTTCTATGATACATGGAGGCTTTGACTGGCCGGGGCCAGCTCCATTGGTGTAGCCTCAGGTGTTCACTGACCAGATGGCCTTCACTAAATGTTGATCCTGGTGTTTGAAGGTCCCACCACCCACTGCTTTCAGTGTGGTTTTTAACAGTCCACTGTACTGTTCAACTTCCCCAGAGCCTTCTGCTCCATACCCAGTACAACAAATCCTTGGATCAGATTTGGTTCCAGCCTGCTCTGGGCAGATCTGTTGTTAACCCTTTGTGTCTCACATTGGTTGGGTGCCAGTTAAGGCTGTCATGGTTTGGGAATGGCACTTCCCAGTTCAGTTCTCTCTCTGAGACTCTCCAAACCACACACTGATCTCTCTCTCCCCTGCTCTCCCCTTCCCCTCCCTGCTGTGGCACAGTGGAAAGGAGAATTGGAGGCATAAAATGCAAAGATCATGGCTTGAGGTAAGAACAATTTACTGGGAGCAGCAATGAGAGAAGAAAAGGAATGGTAACAGCAAGAGCTCTAATGATAGAGGGTACAAGAAAGGATTCACATGGAAAAATTTCCCAGTAATACTGGATGGCTCCCTCCAGCTGGTTTTCTCAACTGGAAGGATCCCCCTCTCCTTGGAAAAGAGCCCCTTTTCCCCACCCTGGCAATGAGGCTGGATAGTACAGAATAACTTCTGGGTCCTGGCCATGCCCCTTCCCCATTATGGCAAAAAATGAACCCTGTCTTGGCCAGAACCAGGACAGAATGCTGACACACCTGTAAGTGTCCTGTGCCTAGGAATGATCAGTATACCTTTCAGTATCTTTCAGTATACCCTCACCTGCCTCCTCAGCCTGGGTGGTTTGGCAGGGAAAAGCTTCAGGCCCCCAGGAAAAGTCTCAACTATTACCAATGATATTGATACCCATTCTGCCATGGCAATGAGAAAAATCTATGTGCCAATAATTTCCTGATGTGTTCCTTTTTTTTTGGCTTGTCCTGGGGGAGGCTGAGGCTGGACCTGTGCATGCACATCGTGGTTCACGTTTCTTCACTGACTTTGGTGTCATGCCTCCCATTCTGGTCCCAAGGGTACAGTTTTGCATTGGTTTCCAAAAACCCTTGGGCTGTTTTTAAATCCCTATGGTAAAACAGTGCAGCATGATTGAGTCTTTGGCCCCATTTGTGGATTCTCCCATTCAAATGCAAACAGCTCCTGACTTTGGTGTCCAGTGGGATACAAAAGAAAGAATATTACAATTCCAATACCAATACTTGTTACAATGCCTGCCTAGGCCTTTTTGGGGGGTCTCTGGTGATGACTGGGTGGTTGGGGAGGTGTTCCCTACTGACCAGCAAAGGTCAGCTCAAGACACATAGAACACAAGGCTGAGTGACAAAGGAGTTGTGATGTGCAGCTCCAGCACCTTCTTCTTAAACAATTGCCAGGCAGGATGTAAAATATGAAAGCTTCCCATAAACCTTAAGCAACACTTGTTTAGCACACCTGAGAGCATCTGTGTTCAAAAGAGGGGTGAAAGGTGAGAATGACACCATCAGCTTCCATCTGCAACAGAGAGCAAGGGAAGGGACAGAGAATTTTGCTTAAAAAAATTGAGAATTCTGCTTAAAGACATTACATGTCCTGAAATTGTTGTATTCCAAGTGTGTGGCTTGCTTACTTCTCATGTGCTGGTTCCTCCAAGAGTGAACTCACTTACAATGACATACAATGAGAAGATGACAGTTTGGTGTGTTTCATATTAAATAAATGCTTTTATTGTACATTAAATGCAGAATGAAGAAAATGTGGAGTTACCTCAGGCCTACAGTTCTTCCCTTTCAACGTCAGAGTACTCTGCACCCATGGACCCTTCCCTTTTGTACTCCCCTTGGTCTACGTGTACCGATGACACCAAGCAGCCTGCTGCTCCTCAGATTAACCTGAAACCCAGGTAGCCATCCTTGGCAGGGAGTGTGTGTGTGTGTTGGAGTAGATGGATTATGGGTTTTGGTTTAACGTAGGAAGTACTTTGAATGAAGGAATTGTTTTTATTAATCCACGGTTGGTTTTCAGGATTCAGCCCGAAAGGAACGATTATGGCAGTGAAACTGATTTATATGGACTCGTGTCAAACATCTTGGAAGAACAAGACAAACCACAGCCCTGCTTTGCTGAGGGGTAAGTGAGGTGACAGAAACTCCCCTCTCTGATCTCACTGTGCTCCTGAGTCAGCTCCATCTGCTGCTGGCCAGGCCTCATGGCTCTGTGAGCTTTCCCTCCCTTCCCCTCATCTTCCAACATTTCGCTTGGGATACCTGGAAGCTTTTCTCAAGGCACGTAGATTGCATGGCAGCTTCTGGCTCTCTGGTATTCACAGAGAGCATTGGCATTTTTTAAATAACATCCTAACAAGTGTTGTGGACATGCTGTATTCAGATAAATCCCCTGCATGTATACTTGGTCTGTTTTTTTTATTTTAATCAAGACTGAATTCAGACTTTAGGTTTCTTTCTTAATTAATGTCAATTCACAGAAAAAATACACAAAGCACAGACTCCTTCACATTTGCCTGAACTGGCAGGAGAAAATCTCATGCAAAATTTTAATGTATCTTGCTGTTAGTGCTACCTAAGCAATATCTGTATATCTAAGTGTCAGGTTTATTTTGCCTCTATTCCTGCACCAGAAGAGACAATTCCATAGTCATAACAACATGACCCAGAAGGGTGCAGGTCCATCATCCTCAGGATACTTACAGAGCTCTCGGTCTTTTCCAGATTTAAGAGACAAGACAGGGAGCCCAGCTCTCAGGTTCCCAAGCCAGGCACTGCTTTTTCTTTCTGTCTTGCCACACAATTATAGTGATTTCTCTGTGTGTGCTGAGTTATGAGGCTGAAGTGAGGGAAAACTTCAGAGTCAGTTGTGATATCACAAAACAACTCAGTAATTCCTTTGCTATGGACAGGCAGGGCTGGTTCAGTACTCCCAGATTTGACCTACAGTGGCTTCCAGGCACAATTTCCCCTTTAGTTAGTCTGTGTACAGTTCTCCTTGGCAGTCAGGGGTTGATGGTCCCGTGCTAATTCACACTGCTTAGTGGAAAGAGCCAATGTGTGCTGGGATGCTGCCTCTGGCTTTTCCTGCAGGAAGTAGTGCAGGCCAGTGTAAGGCACAAGTGAGTTGAGAGAGAAGCCTTTTCTCTGGAGTGCTGGGACATGGCTTTGGAAGACTGAGGGCTGTGTGGGTGCCTGAACTTGGTGCTGAAGCAGGAGTATTTTGGTCATGATGGACAGGACTGATGGACCAGGATTTGGTCTGTACACATTCCTTGGAGCTTGCAGGCCTGTCCATAGCTCCTGAGCTGTGGTGGTGTGTTTAGATAAGGCAGAATCAGTTTTCTCAGCTAGATATGGGAAACTGAAGATGACAGGAGTAGGTAGACGTTGAAGTCAGACATCTTGGAATCATTTGAGAGAAAATATTTGGGAATAATTAGTTTCTTAAACCTTGTTTTGTGTTTGGGAATGAAGAGCAGTAGCACAGATCAGTGTCTAACCATGTGTTTCTTGATTTTCAAGGAGCTGCCCTCCCACCCTGAAGTCAGTGTGGCCGGTGAACACGACCAGAATGGAGCACCATGACCTGTTGCCAGAAGCCAGGAGGGCAGTTGTTGGAACAGTGCCCCAGCAGAGTTTCTATGGCAGTGAGTCCATCCCTGCTGCTGACAAGCAGTTCCTGCAGGGTCCCACTCTGGTGGCACAGCAGAAAGCAGACGATTGTTACCGCGGCTTTGCCAGTGCGGACCTGGAAGAGCAGAGCTTGTACTCTGCCAGGAGTGATCGTGCCAATGGCTGCAACTTGCAGGCTAATGAGAATATGAAGACAACAGCTGTGTATCAGAACTATCCCTACCTGAAAAACACCTTTGCAGCCCAGGCTGGGTACTCAGAAGCCATCAAAGACTCAGCAGCCGATGCTTATTCTTATGGAAGGGAGAAGGTGTGTCCCAAAGGAGCAGATGCACAGGTGCACCCAAAGCGGGCAGAAACATTCCTTCCACAGTGTCACAGATACAGTGAGAACACAGATTATAACAGATACGCTGAGTATTCTCACGCTGGGAAAGCAAAGCCCAACAAGGGCACCAATTGTAGCCTCCAAGAAAATAGGAAGCTGGTAAATGGAACCCCTGAGGCACCACCTCTGGATGCAGAGCCCTATGCTAAATTATTTCAAGTTAAATCAGGAACTCAGAAAAAATTTGAAGATGCAATTTCAGATCAGCACGACTTTACATTTCCCAAGTCTGTAGGACTTGTATCAGAAAAACAATTTGCAAGCGAATCTTCCTTTGGCACTGATTTTGGGCAAAAATTTGAATATGGACTAAAATCTTTTGCAGCTTGTCCAGGGAATAATGGTGTGGAAAAGCAGCAGTTTTCCAAGGCCGATCTTCAGAATCCTGAATTCTATAAATCCCTCCCACTGTTGCCTAGTGCAGCAGTCCCCTCAGCAGGCTCTAGCGCCAGGCCAGGGTGGATGAACATCCAAAACAAACCCACGGCTTCTGGCCCCTTCCAGAATCCAAGTCCTTTGTTGAAGCTGAATAATCAGTCACCTGCATTTCCAAAAAGCTCTCGTCATTCTAATGATGTTTTTCAGTTGCCATCTTCAAATTTGCCTTTAAATAGTAATTTACTTCACAAGTACTGTCAAGACAACCCATTCCTCTCCAGCCTTGACTTTGGCTACAGCACTGCAGAACGAGCTCGGGCAGCTGCATGCATGGAAGCTCTGGTTAGGAGTGGGGAAGAGAACCTCATCGAGTACCTGAGTGAAAAGAAGTTGAAGCAGCCAAATGGATTCTGTGACAGTTACTTGGCTCAGCAGTTGGGGATCATTGACAATCTGAACAAACAGCGTTTCCAGCTGAAGCCGCAGAGCGAGCACTGTGATCTGGAAGGGCAGAACCAGGCAGATGGGGTGTTTCAGGACATGTACCAGGAGTTACTGGAGTCTCAGGGTCAGCTGCATCTCGGGGCAGGGAATGGGGACACCAGTGCCATCAGTGCTGGGAGCTGCCTGCAGGCTCCAGGCATTCCCAACTGCATGGTGGGTGACTTCAGGCGGAACCGGCAGCTGGGCCCCAGCACCTTCCCCATGAGATCTGCTCACCTCTTGGGCCGGCCCGTGGTGCCTCTGATGGAGCCCCCTACCCTGTTCTGCCAGGATGGTCTCAAACGCCTCTACCCCTGCTTTGCAGAGAAGCTGTATGGTGACAGTGTCCTTTCTGGTTTCGTGTCAGCATCTGCATTTCAAAAGCAAGTTAAAAGTCGCAGTGGGCCTGCCAGCGAGCTGCATGTGAGACTGGAAGAGTGTTATGAGCAGTGGAGAGCTTTGGAGAAAGAAAGAAAGAAGGTAAGAAAACCAAACTAGAACAATATCACAGATTTGATGTAGATCTCATCCTGCTCAGTGCAGTCACAGATCATGGGTAGTTCTGCTGTTAGGAGCTGAGATGCTTCATGGGACTTCAAAGTTACAAGTTTGTTTCTCAGTGTGTTTTGGGACAGAAAGTGAAAGGTGTAGAGATTTATGGCCTGGCTGGAAGCATAGCTAATGCTGTATGGAATGTTGCACTAAGAGCAGGAATTCAGGGGCTTTTCCAGTCCCAGGGCTGGGGAAGGTGTGTTCAGGAGGAGCAGAGATGTGCTATACCTTTTTTATTAATGAATAAATACAGTGCATCTGGAACTTTGAAAGCAAATCCCATAAATATGTTTTGAATAGAAACTAAACTTAAAAAACTGAATTGGAAGAATTTAGGAGCTACACTGAATTCCTACCTCCTGTTTCCCTGAAGGTTGAAACCTAAGGTGTATTTGAAGGGGTTCTTTTTTTTCCCCCAGAAACAGCGGCTGACGGAAGGATCATTCAAGTAAAACCCTTGCAAGTAAAAGGCTCAGGTAGAGCTGTGTGGAGCCCTACTAAAAGCAGTTGCCTTTTTTTGGTCTGTAGGAAAACCTGTCTCTATTTCACCAGCTGAGATGGGGTTTGAATTTCAATACCTGGGATTGTCTGTGGGGGAAGCTGGGCCAAATGTCGCCTGGCAATAGTGAGGCCTTTGGCAGTTCTCCTGTGCCAGTCCCCACAAATAAACCAATTCCAAGAAGATACAGCATGGGGATTTTTTGGACAGTGTTTCCTGACAAAAGCCCGTGGCTGCTTTGAATAGAGGGCATGAGGAAGAGTGAGCCCAGCTTAAGGAGGGGAGGTTGTGTCTGGGGTGCTTGGAAAGTGTAAGAGAGAAAAAGCTGGCATGTGCACAGCTGGGGGCCATGGTGGGAGAAATTCAGCTTTATCACAGAATCCCAGAGTGGTTTGGATTGGAAGGGACCTTAAAGCTCCCTCAGTCCCCCCCCTGCCATGGGCAGGGATACCTCCCACTATCCCAGGTTGCTCCAAACCCCATTCAACCTGGCCTTGGACTCTGCCAGGGATGGGGTGCCACAGCTTCTCTGGAAAACCTGTGCCAGGGCCTCACTGCCCTCACAGGGAACAATTTATTTCTAATATCTGGTCTATACCTGCTCTCTCTGTGTGAAGCCATTCTCCATTGTCTTGGCATACCATGCTCTTGTTGATAGTGGACCACTATGAAACCATCCAAGAATTGCAATTTTAAATCAGATTCAGCTAATTCTGTGTTGTTATGTGTGTTTCAGTAACTTAACAAGGGGAATGAGAGAGATGGAAACTTGGAATCTTGCAAACAGTTTTCAAAATAGTTTTCTGATGGCTAAATAAAATAATGAATCCTCGAATGGTTTGGTTTGGAAGGGACCTTAAAGACCACCCAGCTCCACACACCTGCCATAGGCAGGAGCACCTTCCACTAGACCAGGGTGCTTAGGAAAAATTATTTCTGTAGTTTAATTTGTACAAAAATTAGGTTAATTGCTGACTGGAACAGTTTTATTTTAATTTTATGTGTGAGATCCACATCTGTTTGGTCAATTTTTTTCCCTGTAATTCTGACTTCCCTCCATTTTATTTCCAGGCAAAACCAGTACAGGCTGTAGTCAGAGTGAGCAGACATAGCACTGCTGGAACACGGTGTGTTGGCACGATTGCTTTAGTTGAACTGCTTTGAGTAAAGCAGTTGTTCACTTAAAGCAGGTGATTGTCTCACCAGAGGGTTAGATCCCAAATGCCTGAATCCTCATTGTCTCCTTTAAAAAACTCCAAAACCCTGATGGGAAGAAATTGAATCTGATATTTTTTCTTGTTTCTGTAATGAAGAACACTCTGCATGTACATTCTGAGGGAGTTGTTCTTTTGTTTTCCTGCAGACTGAATCAGCTCTTGCTAAGAATTTCCAAGGGAAGAAGGTTTCCAGTACTAACAGCATTCCAATTCCAAGGCTGACATCAAATCCATCAAGAGTTGATCGCTTAATTGTGGATCAGCTACGGGAACAAGCCAGAGTGAGTTGTAGGACTAAAAAAATCTATTGAACTTATCCTTCAGAACGTAGAGTACAGTGTGAGATAGGTAAGATGATCAGAGCAGCTTTTCCCAAAATAGCTTTGTTCTTCCATGCTGTTCAGGGAATAACATTTCAGCAGTCCCTGTTAGAGCTTCTGCAGCTCAGGGTGCTGTTTCCAGGGAACCACAGAGGGGCTGAGGCTCGCAGTTACATCCCCATGTGCCAGGAGGACGTGGCTCCTGGTGCAGGAGCATGCATGTGATGCAGCATCCAGTCCTGCAGCCTGTGCACAGCGCCCAGGGGTGCTGCATTCAGAGCAGCTCGGCAGGGAAATGTTCACTGTGCATTTGGAGACACTGTGATGGAGGAGGCACCAGGTTTAGTTAATGTTTGGAAGATGCTGACGTATCTAGTTGCTTGTGAGTCTGATATATTTTAATGCAGAATGATTATTTGATGCACCTTCAGCCTGAGTTTCTGTTACCAGTTTGCTGTTTAACCCAGAGAGCTGTAACCAGTAGGGCAGAGGAGACTGGTGTCTGCTGAACTCTGGGGGCAAACCACGGTGGTGGTGACAGCCCCAGGGTCCATGGGGAGGTGACAGCCAGGGGAGGAGGGGGCACAAACTCTGCCATCAGAATGGTGAGGGGCTGCTGTGGCCCTCCTGAGGCCCAGAAGCCAGGGCCATGGTGCTGGTGATGGAGGCAAGGAGAAGCAGAAACCAACCTGCCCCCGTGCCAGGGTAAAAGGGTTCTGGGAAATGTTGGATTTGGAGGCAGCAGCAGTGCTGGGCCAGCCACTCAGCAGCAGGGGGGAGCAGCAGCCTCACACAGCAGCAGTAATCTCTGGAGCTGTATCTGCTCACTGCCTGCAGGACCTGCCTAGTGCTGCTCATGCAGCTGGGGGATGGACTGAAAGACATGAATGGGCTTAGTGTACTCTTTTTTAATCCTGCTCTGTGAATCCCAAAAGAACAGTCTTAGTTTCTGTGTTTAGAAGGCTTACCTGCCCCTTGTCGTGGTACTTCAAAACAGGGCTTAAGTCTCTCTAGCCATTTGAGGAACCAAACTTGAGGGTACAGCACCTCATACCTCAGCTATACCTTGTTAGGTAGTTTTAAGGATGCTCAATAGCAGAGTGGGGCTGTTAAACCTGGATTCTAACATCAGAAAGTTTGATGATGGCCAGAGAGGAACCCTGGTACAAAGGTTTGAGTAGAAGCTGATTTGGCTGTACCTAGGATTAACTCTTCATAGTTGGAGCATCCACTTAAATCTTTTTGACAGTCACATGCATTCCTTTAAGACATTAAGTGTAGCCATGGCCTGAGGAACATTCCAATATGGGGATTTTTAGTTTCTGTTTTTCTGCAGACCAGTAACCAGGCTCTCAGCATTATGTGACTGTGGCTGAGGAGTCACTCACCACAGGGAAACCCACAAGTGATGTGACTGGTGTAAGATAAGTCAGCAAAGATGCATGTTTTCAGTGGACTAAACAAGTCTGAATTATTTCTGAATGCTTGTTCTCAGCTCCCTTAGTGCTGAGTGTTCATCCCAAAGTCAGCCCACGTGTGCAGCTTTCCCTTTCCCAGTGCAGCTGTGACTGCTGCTGGCCCAGCTGCCCTGCACAGTGCAAGGGGTCCTTGAGAAGGGAGGGCCCCAGTGCTCTGAATTCAGGGAAATGCATGTTGTCCTGAAGCCACCTTTTGTTGATGGATGTCTCAAGGCTGTACAGATCTGGTATTAATCTGGTGTTAAGCTGTAGCTTTGCTGTTGTGCTTTGCACACCTGGCTGTACCACAGCGTTAGGTTTGGAGATCAACAAATCCCAGGTAAGAACTGAAAACTGCTTCAGCTGTAACTTCATGAACTGTTCTCAAAAGAAAGTAATGATTATCATTAATCTGTTCTCCCTAATGAGTAAATTTTCTTGTAAGTGAGGATGAGTACAGCATGAACTCCTGTAAGATGTGAATTGTTCATCAGGTTGTGACTTTACTGGGGAAGATGGAGCGCCTGCGCAGCTCTCCACTGCACGCCAACATCTCCACTGCTCTGGATAAACAGCTGGAGTCGATCCACGTGGTGCAGGCTCGGAGGAAGGATGAGATTGCCAGCGCTTCCAGCCGGCAGCGGCACGGCCCTCCCAGGTGCCAGGATGAGAGAGGTACTGCTGTGCCTGTGTGCGTTTGTAAGGGAGCTGGGAGGTGAACACGTCCTGCAAAAATAAGTGAGGGGGTTGTCATTCAAGTTCTACCTTACTTTTCAATGTTAGAGCTTTGTCAAAGGCAGACTGGGTGGGGTTTGGATGAGGATTTGAGGAGACGCTAAAACTGAGTTTTAGAGATAAATAGGTTAAATCAATTTGGAGGTGATTATTCAAAGGAATAAAAATTAGTGGGCTTTTTTGATAACACATTCAGGGGGTGGAGATGTTACTAAGCTATTACCTCATGCTTCTTCCTGTCCCTCTTATTCCTGTTCCTTTGAACCCTCCAGCTCTGTCTTTGTCTAGAACTTCCTTGGTATCTCCATGCTGAATCTGCCCAAAGTGACTGAGATGGCCTTGGGTTACCAATGGATTTCCTCTTCAAGCATCTTCTGTCATAGACTGGAATAATTACAAATCATATTTTGGATGGATGTGCAGAAATACAGTGGGCAGAATGTTTTCATTCTTAATGGTGTCCCAAATAAGCCAGAAATTGAGCTTAATCTTTCACCAGTGCACAGGCAGAGTGGCAGGTTCCCTTGTCTCTGAGGTGGAAGTCAGGGTAAATTCCTGCCCCCTGTGACACTCTGACCTCCTACCTTGTGTCAGAAGCTGTCTTAGTTTTCTGAATCTTCTGATTTCTTCTGCTGTTCTTTCTACATCTGAATTACAGGGATTATTTTACTTCTTTGGAGTGTCCCATCATGCAGTTCTGTAATTCTCAAGTTAATTCAGAAGATACACTGCAGCATTCTTTCTTTTTACCTTCTCCCCCATCATGCTTGCTTCTCTTTACCGTGACTGAAGACTTGGGACTTGTTAAAGTGAAGGGGGTTTTTTGGGTGTTGAAGCCCATGAAAATAATTGGCTTTACATGGCACTACCAGATCTGTGAGCTCTTTGGACCAGAGTAGTCTGGGAAAGAGTTGTCAGACCTGGAGATGCAGCTTCTTGGTGCAGCTGCTGGAGAGGAGGCTCTGCACAATGGGATCTGATTACTTACCTGGAGGGGTGGTGCTTGGTCCTCTGCCTCCCATCACTGTCTTGGGGTGTTGAGCCTGGAGCAGCGGTTGGGGAGGATTTTTTTGGACACTAAATTATTGGATGTGGTAACTGTATTTGCTCTGTCAAGCAAAACTTTGAGGGAAAGGCCTGAAGCTGTTCTGGTTTGTTTGGGAGCAGGTCTTGCCCAGCCCTGTTTCCACAGCACCTTTCTATTCCATCTGATCCAATATTAAGCATTAATTACAGAATCACAGGATGGTTTGGGTTGGAAGGATCCTTAAAGCCCATCCAGTTCCACCTCTGCCATGGGCAGGGACAGCTTCCACTATCCCAGGTTGCTCCAAGCCCTGTCCAAGCTGGTCTTGGACACTTCCAGGGATCCAGGGGCAGCCATGGTTTCTCTGTGCAGCCTGTACCAGAACAATGGGGCTACAGCCCAGGTGACCCTTTACAGCTCTGTGGTTCAACACCCATTCACAGAACATGACCTGTGTGCTTCAGTCCAATGCCCCACATGAGCTGTTTCTTCACCCATGGTAAGGATTTCTTGGCAGCACTTGAAGGACCCCACTGTGACCCAGAAGGGGAGGGCCCAGATGTCATTAGTGTGTGTTTGTGTGCACGGAGCACCTCAGCCCCGGGGTGCATCTGCAGCAGGAAGGTGCTGGAACAAACTCAGGACCTAAAAGCCACACAATTGCCTTGCTGTGTGAGGGCAGAGAAATTCAGATCCAGCTTTTATAAACCTGGCAGCCCTGCAACAAGGTCAGACAGGAAAGGGACAAAGGTGTGGGGTGAGGGCAGCCCCAGCAGTGCTCCAGGACTAAAGGGCCTCTCCTCTCTCTGCAGTGGTGCTGGCTCTGGCCGCAGCACTCCGAGCGCTGTGCCTGGCCACACGCAAGGTCCGCACCGTGCTGTGGTGTGCCCTCCAGATGACCCTGCCCAAAGCCTCCGCTGGCAAACGGGCTCGGGAGAGACTTCCCCAGGAGGGGGCAGCGCCCGAGGAGAAACGAGCGGAGACGCCCCCGGCTGCAGCGGCGGCCCCGCGAGGGCCCAGGGACGGGGGTGCAGAGGGAACCCCGGGGCCGTGCACGGACCTGCTCCGCAGTGTGTATGAGAGAGGAGACGTGAACTCCTCATAATTTTTGGTTCTTTTTAGTTACTTCGAAGTTTCAACTGCTAAAGTTCATATTTAAAGCTGTATCTTGATGAGAAGTGAGATTTGCCTTAAGGGCTCTCAGGTTAAGCTGTTAACATGACGGGCAGGGTCAGAATGTTGTAAAGCCAAACTGGTGAATGTTAACTTAAAAAAATAATCAGACTAATTCATTAATAGCCAAGATATTATTTAACTCCTGCGGTTGAAGCCTGGTGTCCAACTCTCCCCATAACTCCTTTTAGTTTTTTGCTTTAGGAAATAGGTTTTTAAATAATGGTTCTTAAAGACTGTGGTGTGACGGGGTGTGAGGTTGGTGTCAGATCAGATTGTGATGTAAAATGGTTTCCTTATTGAACTAAAACCTGGAAACAGAAAGAAAAAGGCTAGGAATACCCAATATTCATGTTAAACTATATATTTAAAATAAAAATATTTATGAATTTGAGATTTTAAAGTCTGCGTTTGGAAAGGCAATATGCACCAGGTTCCACTAAATTACTAGTAGAGCAGAATAGCTCTGTGAAACCATGAATTTAGTGAATGTGTTCAAGTATTTGGAATGCTCTTGGGAACAAAGGAACTACTGTTGTAAAGTATTTAAGCATAATCAAACTACGACAGGCAGACAGGATTGTCCTGCAGAGCTGTGAAGGAGCTTCAATAATGAGCATTGTTTTTAATTTAACTTCAGAAAAGGTCGTGTCAAGTTCTGAAATTTGGATTTTCTTAAAGTTACTAGTTTGGTTTGAAATTTGATTGTCAACTTCTAGACTTCTTAGTTCCCTTCTGCATTTGGGCAGCTCCCAGCACTGGTGTTTGCTTGCAGCTCTCAGTCTTTAGGAGCAGGACAGATGGCTTCACCAGCACCCAGCGCTGCTGCTCGGGACAGAGTGGCCCTGGGAAACCCACAACCAGTGGGTTAAAGTTACTGAGCTGACCATGCCTGCACACCCTGGTACCCATGTGGCTCTGTTCTTCCTGCTGCTGGGAATGCTGATATGCAGAAGGGGTGATGGCATCAGATAAATTGTCATTAGATGATGTGCAGAAACGACTGAGAAAGGCTCAGCAGAAGGTGGGGTGTGATCACGGCCATGACAGAAATGCTGCCAGGTGAGAGGGGCAGAAGAAGCACAGCTCCCTAAGTCACTGCACTGGGGGTTGTTCAGTTTGACCCAGGCTGTGTTGATGTTAAAGCAAAACTGACTGTGCTGACTGGAGTTGTCTATAAGAAATAAATTCATTTTTGTTGAAGAGATTTTGTTCTGCAAGTGTGTTTCCAGGCTGGGCTCCTCGAGCCTGAACCAGTACCAGGGGGAAGCATTCAGTCTGTTATGGACTTGTGTTCAGGATAAAGCAGAGGGGATGCTGAAATCCCTCTCTGGAGAGAGTCATGACCATGACATCAGACATGCCAAGGGAGCCAGAGTAGGCAATGTTTCTTCCCTGCAAATGTCTCAGCTCCAAGCTCTGCATTGCCAGGGAAGGCTGATGCAGCACTTCTGTCATCTGCACTGGGAATCTTAGGGGTGAGTCCAGAGTATTCCTGCTCTATAAATAACTCCCTGCTGTCAGTGCCAGCTGTGCACTGCTGACTGTCCTGAATGGAGCAGCAGTGGTTGGAGCTCCAGAAGCTGAGTTGCTGGGCACCTGATCCATGGCACAAAGTGCTGGTATGGGAAGGGGTGGGCCCACAGTCCTGTGGGGTGGGGCAGCCCTGCAGCCTCATGGGCTGGGAAGCATCAGGTGACTTTGAGTTTCCAACACCACTGAGGGTTTCCAAGACCACTGGCTGGTGCTATGGTGCTGCTCCTGGCTACGGTTCCACTCTGCCCCAGGACAGCTGCTGGAGGCCAAAGGGCTGGACTTGCCCTTGCTCCTGATCCCTGTCCCTGACCGGGCCTTTCCCAACAGCAGAGAGAGGTTTGGCCAGACAGACACAACAGCCTGGCCCAGCCCTGTGCCTGGCTGGGAGTGCAGGGGACAGTGGGATCTGCAGAGGGATCTGCAGGGCTGTGGGAGCCACACCGTGTGTGTGACTGTGCCCTTCGTGCATCCATGCAGACTCCTCTGTATGTGCACACACGGTGGAGCCTGTTCTGGACAGGCTGTGGAGCACAGCAGTGGGCAGGGCAGGCTCAGGGCCTCCTCTCCGAGCAGGTGAACACTGCCCTTCCCTGGACCCTCACAACCAAAGGTCTCAGGGGGCCATGACAGACTCAGGTGGGCTGTACCTGTGCAGGTGGCAGCTCCAGCCCTCAGCTTGCATTTTCCTTGGAAGCCAAGGGCTGGCCAGTTGAGTGCCAGGTCACAGAGCTCTGGGAAAAGTCACTTGGCTGACAAGGAGGGGCAGCAGCTGCTGCCCAGAGCACGTGGGGTGCCAGCAGGAGGTGAGATTGCTGCTGCTGCCAGCCTCCTGAGCCTGGCAGGGGGCCAGGGCTGCCTCGGGCCTGGGCAGAGCCAGTGCCTCACTCAGCCTGTGCCAGGGCTGGGGCACAGGGCTCCGGGCACTAGAGGAAATGAGAGCTGGCCCGTGGTGCTGGGGCTGAGTTCCCCTCCCTTAACAGCTGCCCCCTGCCCTGTTCCACTGCAGTCCCACACCCTGGCAGCTGCCTGAGCCACCTGAAATACCAACCAGGAACTGCCACAGTGCACCAGGCCAGGCTGGGAAGAGAGCCCTGGAGAGCAGCACAGCTGGGTCAGCTTCCAGGAAAGAGGGCACCACAGACATGAGTGAAGCTGAATCTGCACCAAGGCAGCAACAGGCAAGCCTTCAGAAATGCTGCTGCTGGGCAAGGGCCAACACAGGACACGCCACTGGTACTGCCATCATGAACAGCAACATCACTAAGGAACCCACTTCTTGGCCAATCAAGATTTATTATGCAAGTCCAAAGACAAAGCAGTTGGAGACTCACACACACAGCAGTGGCTCGAGGAGGAGGCCTGGCCCTGGAGTCAGAGTGCTGCTGAAAGTGGCACTGGGTCAGGAGCACAGGAGCTCAGCACAGGTCACCTCACAGCAAACAGGTGCCCAGAGCATGCTGCAGCAGAGCCCAGGCACACTCGTTCCTCTCACAGCCCCTCCTTCCCCCTCAGCTCACAGGATTAGTGTTCTCCTTCCCCAGTGGGCAACACCATCACAGAAAAGGATGCAGCAGCAGGGAGGAGCTCTTTGGGGGAAGGAGGAGCATTCAGGAGCACTGCAGTTCCTGATGGCAGCTGTGCCCAACAGGCAGTGACCCCTGCACATCCCCAGCTCACCCTGCTTGTGCCAGACCAGCTTCAGAGCTTCACCCTGGCAACAGCCATGGAAGTAACAGTCCGTGTTCACTCCCCAGAACATTGGGGAGCACCATCTTCCAGCCATCTGGAGTCTAAAAACTGTGTTAGGGGTGTGGTTTGCTGCTGCTGAGGCCAACGCTCTGGCCCAGACGGTGTTTCCCTCAGTCACAGTCTGCAGGTGATGCAGTCACATCACTGCAGTTCATCTCTCTCTCACACTCCTCTGCTGCAGCCCAGCACAGCCCCGTGCTGAGCTCAGCTCCAGTCCTGCTCCCCCAGCCCAGCCTGAGCAGGGCTGGAGCGTTGGCCTCAGCAGTGCAAACACAGGGATTTGCAAAGACATTTTTCAAGGCTTGTGTAAATGAATCCATGTGTGCCCCAGGGCTCAAACCATAGCCAGTGCAGGGGCTGCTCCTACACCATGCTCTGCTCCCAGGTGGTCAGAAGTAAAAATGGATCAATTTAACAATACAGACATAATCACTTCACCCTTCTTTGGTACAGACACTGGCCACGAGCACCAACTGGGACACTGACACCACAAGCACAGGGCACACTGAGTCCAGGAGCTGCTCAGAAATTCTGTTCTGCTATGCAACAAAACAAAACAAAAAGAAAAAAAAAGGCAACACTTCCCAAGAACTGCTCCTGGCCACGTGCCTGGAATTCTTGCTGCTTTTTAAACACACACTGTATTCAGAATTAATTTTATCCTTTGAGAGTCCAACTGGAAATCACCAGCTACCGCTTCCGCTCGCCTTTCTGTGTTCGTTTCTTCTCCTTCTCCTTCCGCTCCTGCTTGGCCAGCTTGTCCTTCTCCCTCTGCAGTTTATCCTGCTCCTTCTTCTTCTGGAACTCATCCCGCAGCAGCTCCCGCTCCAGCTTCCTGGCGTTCAGGACATCCTCCACGTTGGTGTTTCGGAACAGCGCTGGGGTAGGCTAAGGGCCTGTGGCACAAGGCAAGTTTGTTCTGCCCTCTCACCCTCTGATGCCTACTTCCTCACCAGGCAGGTAAGGAACTGGTGAATGAGGAATGCAGAAAGGAGAAGCAATGTCTGATTGCTTTTCCAGAAAGAAAAGTCAGGCTGAAACATCCACTCCTAGAGAAGGAAGGGTCTGGAGTACAAGTCTGATGAGGGCTGGCAGAGGGTGCTGGGGGGGTTAACCTAGAGAAAAGGAGGCTCAGTGGGGCCCTTCTGGCTCTGCACAACTCCCTGACAGGAGGGGACAGCTGGGAGGGTGTTCAGGCTCTGCTGCCAGGGAACAAGGACAGGAGGAGAGGGAACGGCCTCAGGCTGTACCGGGGAGGTTTAGGGTGGATATTGGAAAAACTGCTTCACAGAAAGGGTGGTCAGGCATTGGCACAGGCTGCCTAGGGCAGTGGTGGAGTCCCATTCCTGAGAGATTTAAAAACTGTGTGGATGTGGCGCTTGGGGACAGGGGTCAGTGGTGAACTGGGCAGTGATGGGGGAATGGCTGGACTCAATCTCAGAGGGCTTTTCCAACCTTGGTGATTCTGGATTTTTCCTAAAAATGAGGTTGCCTACTGGTTCTTAAGACTGATGTGTAAAAATACGTGTCAACCCTCTACAAAGCTGAAAGGAAGCAAATACACAGGGTACAGCCTCGAGTGGATTCACTACAGCTGTGTGTGACGTGTCTGAACACACACATACATGTACATACATGTGTATATGTGCAGGCAGACAGGTACATGCATGTCCCTAATGTAGGGACAAGAATAACTTACGTTTCAAATTTATTTGGTGATTAAACCTGCTTCCATCTTAAATTTGCCAGCTAGGAGCTCAAGGATGGTCCCAATTCTGACAGACATGGGCCTCTTGGTCCTGCCCATCCTGAGTGTTCAGCTGCACCTCAGCCTTCCAAGCTTCATTCCTGACATGACTTCCCTCCCTGGACACCAGTTAGCATTAACCTGATGTTCTGGGAGCATTCTCTTTATCAATAGGCATGTTCTATGAGGCTGCAAGAAGGTGGAAGAGGGAAAGGGGGGAGGAGAAGAAAATGAATGGCAGGGTTGGTGTGAGTGCTGTGCACAGAGCACATGGACCTGTCACTGTCAGCAAGGGCAGGGAACACAGAGAGAAAAAACAACCCTCAAGCATAAAAGGTGGCCCTAAATAAACAGGGAGACCAGCACAGGGAGAGAAGGATGGGAAACTCACCATGGAGGCTGCCTGCCTGACAAACAGCCTGAGTCACCAGGAATTCAAAGGATACATTTTTCTGATCCAATATTTACTGCTGTCGTCGATCCATCCTGTTCATCCCCACCAGTGAGAGAATTAAGGAAACATAGACATTGGTAATGAACTTATGCCTCTCTACAGCCACACTTCACTCATAACAGCCCCATAAAGCCAGGAAGAAGCAGCTGGACTCTCATCAGGAATGCACAGCTCCCACCCTCAGCTCCTGCTCCAGGGCCACATGCAGTTGCCTATGATTCACTCTGCTGGGCAGGGAAGAGCTCGTTCTTCAGCACCACAAAGAGTTAACTTCTAACCCTCCCACTCCACACACTCTCTCTGTAAAGGATTATTTCAGCAGATTTCTCCTGGGAAAGCAAGAGAGAAACTCAGCACCAGCTGCTGAGGGATGGGGGCATTCATTGCTTTCCAGCCACAAACCTGGGCTGGGCAAAGCATCACAGCCACGTGCTGGTGGGGACAAGCACCCTCCCAGAGCATCTGCTTGCAGCACTCCACAAACGAGGAGCTCCCATGCTTTGTCCATGGCAGTTATGCAAAGCTTCTCCAGCTCTCCCCACCAGACCCTGCCAAGCTAGGAGGGTGTTGTTGTTTGAGGAGATTTAGAAAGGTGGTGTCCCTCACAGCCCCAAGCAGTGCAGGAAAAGGATATTCCTCCTCGTCAGTCACGTTGGCATACTGGGCCAGGAGTGCAGCCTTCCTCTGCTTCTCCTCCTGGGACACCTCCTTGGGCTTCACCACTATCCTGGCCTGCTTCTCCATCATGCTGGCGATGGCCTGGACCTCATCTGGCAGGGGAGGAGTGACAGTGTCAGCCCAGGCCACAGCCACCGAGCCCCTGGTGGCACCCACTGCCTCCTCCCACCCTGTGTCCTGCAGGAACATTGTCCTGGGGGAAATGCACCCACCCAAAGGGAGATGTCTCACCCCAAAACAGCCCCAGAGCTTCCCCCAAGGGCACTAGTGGTGCTGTCAAAGCCAGCTGCTTTGGGGAATTCCAGCTGGGATCTGGGAGAGATGGAGCTGCTGAGGAGCCAGCACAGGGCTGGCTGGGGCCAGCATGGGGCTGACACCCCGATGTGATAGTGGCTTCTCCTTTGAGAGGGAATTCCCTGTGCTGCACCCAGCCACCACCAGACACTTATTCCTGGAGCAGACACTGTTATTCCTGCAGTAAGGGAAGTTTCACAACAAAACTGGAATCAGTCAGGCTCTAGCTAGTGAAAATCCATTTGACTCCAAATCAAATTCTCTTCCACTTCAAAGCAGCTTAATAAGTTTATTTAAGTATGTATTTAGCCCTCATCAAAGAGAAATTCTGAAAACCTGAAGTAAGGGATCAGTTCTATGTTCTCCCATTCTTTCCAACCAAGAGAAACCAATAGTTGATTTACCTTTTAGCACTGAAATTCCACTGCTCATTTCCTAAAATGACAACTGGGTTTTGATGCCAATTTTTTTTTAGTCTGTTAATCACTTATTCTCAGGACTCTGTTATTCTGAATGGACACACACTTCAGAGGGGATTTATTATCCTTTTATGAAACCCCAGTGAAATAATTTCACTCTGGAATTCCATGAACTCAGACACACTGTGCTGCCTTTTTATAACAAGAAAAATCCCTGTGGGTGAGCACTGGCAGGAGCAGGAGGAACCCAGCAGCAGCTCCAACAGTCCCAGTCACTTGTCCCCAAGAGGAATTTATTTTATTTAATGCAAAGAACAGCATTTATTTCTCCCTGTCCCCAGCCAAAGGCAAGGTGAGGCCAAGAACAGACTTCCAGGATTTTTGGGGTAAGCCACTGAGCTGCTGCTTGGTGGAGCTACTGTGTGCATGCAGGGGCTGAGGGAGAGGGGGATGCTGGGGCTGATCCAGGGATGAGGGACTTGCTGCCAGAGCCATTCCTGGCTGACACTGGGCACTGGCAATGTGCTGATTGCACCAGAGGCACCAAGAAAATGCAAAGCAAACAAAAAGCAGGATTAGCCCAAAGGGAGGTTCCATTGTCACGGGCTCCTGTCAGGTCTGTGCTGCTGCAGTGTCACTGATCTGTGCTTGAACCACAAATCCTCCCAGCACAGGGCTCCACTGCATCCAGAGCCCCACACAGGGACCAGCACAAACCTCCCCAGTGTGCAAGGACAAGGAGAGGTCTGGGCTCCCAGCTGAGGACAGGGGATCTGGGGAGGGGACTCAGGGACAGCAGGGCTCTATGGGGCTGGAGAAGGAGCAGTGACACTTCAGCAGCAGCCTCACAGAGCTTCCTCCAACAAGCATTTATGGATAAAAGGAGACTTGTAAGGGAAAATGTTGGAACAGGAAATATGGATGCCTGAGTGGGGTGAGCAGCAGCAAGAGGAACAGCCCAGAGCTCAGCTGGGACAGCCCAGCTCTCCACAGGGGCAGTTGTACAAACCAGCTGCTTTCCAGCCTGGCATAGACAGGAGCAGCACAGGTTTCTATACCATAACAGCTGCAGTGCCAGCACTAAACAGACAGCCCTGGATGTGCTGGGAAAGGAGGTTTCTGAAAGAACATAGAATGGTTCAGGCTGGACCTTAATGATCATGTCATCAAAAAAAAAAAATCTACAGAAGAAACCACACATAAAAAACTCCAAACCAAACAAAAACTGACAAAAAGACCTAAATAAACCCCCAAAAAACAAAAAAAAAACCAAACCCCAAACAACCACCACAAAAAAAAGCCAAACCCCACAAGAAAAAAAAAGAAAAAAAACAAACAAAAAAATCCACTTTTCCCCTGCAGGATGATGAGTAGCAAATGCTGGGGCAGCCCAACGTGAAACTGCTCATCCCCATGAGAGGCAGGTCAGACCTGCAGCCATGGGGCAGCGTTGGTTGAACTCCTCCCAGGACAAACACAAAGTTTCCATTGAGGTGAGGCCCTGCAGGTCACCCCATACTGAGGCCAGGGCACAGCACCCCAAGGCTCAGCACTCTACCTTCTTTCTCCTCTTTGGCATCAATGACCTGGGAGTCAGACCACTTCTCCACAACTTCCCTGCACACATCGTTCAAGAGATCTTCTTCCTAGAAAGGGAAAAGAGACTCCTCAGACCTGGAACAGAGTTGGCTGCTTCAAACCAGCACCAGTCAGACAGGAAAAGCAGCAGCTACCAAGGATCTGCACGCCCAGCAATCAGCTCAGGAATGCAGCTTTTCATCCCAAATCTGCCTGGTAAACACACACAGTGTAGAGGCTGGTGGACCCTGAGAGGCATTCCCTGAGTTGGTGAGAGACACAAGAGCCTTCTCTCACAGGTTCCCCTGTTCTGTTATGCCAGTGTACCCCTGTTCTGCTCCCTCCCTCAGCCCTGTTAACCCCATCCCTGTCCCTGTGTCCCTCAGTCACTCCCTCCCTATTCCCCACTGGCTCCCACACCCAACCCCACCTTTGCACTGCCCCCATGCCCCTGACATTTGGTCCCTGACGCTCTCCCAGCTCCAGCCACCCCTGTACTTGAACCTGGACCCTGTCCCTGAGTCCTGCCTTTGACCCTGGGCAATCTGTGTGCGTGGCTGGAATAAACATCCCTACAAAGGCCCTTCCTGCCTCTTTGCCATCACCACACCAACAACACAGGACTCTGGTTTCCCTGGGGTGACACAATCACTCCGTGTCTGGTCACTGAGCACATGAACAGCTCTGACACTCGTGGGTTTCACAACGGTGCCATGGCCCTGCCCACACCCAGGAGGCCATCGAGGATCTTTGCTCCCAAAGCCTCCTGCCCTGCATCCTCTCTCTCCCTGAGTAGGGGACAGGGAATGGGCTCAGTGCCACCTCCACGCCAAGCTCATTAAAGGGAATAAATTCCATGGAATAAATCATAGGTCAGGGCCAGTGCAGAGCTGAAAGCACTGTGGTGGTACTGACAGACCATCACCTGCCAGCAGCAGGGACATTCTGGTCCCCCTTGAGCTGCCTGGAATATTAAACATGGCTCAGGATTGGCAATGGGACACAGCACCCTGCTCCACCTGGGGCTGCAGGGGCACTGCTGCCTCACCAAGTCTTCCCCACAGCATCTCAGGGGAATCTCAGCCATGGTGCCTGGAGCAGCTCCTGCCCCTCCTTTTCCACTGATCCTGCAGAGCTCTTCCTCTCACAGCTTCTCACTCCTCTCTCCAGCTGGGCTTCTGCAAGTGTTCCTTTCCCTGCTTAAATTTGTTACCTAAGGGTGCTGAATGTCTTGGAGCCAGTTGGCATTTGCTCCGTGGAACATAGGAGAGCCAAACACCACTGATGGGGGGTCACAGAGCTCAGGGGCCACCAGTAAATATTTCCAAACNTCTCTCCAGCTGGGCTTCTGCAAGTGTTCCTTTCCCTGCTTAAATTTGTTACCTAAGGGTGCTGAATGTCTTGGAGCCAGTTGGCATTTGCTCCATGGAACATAGGAGAGCCAAACACCACTGATGGGGGGGTCACAGAGCTCAGGGGCCACCAGTAAATATTTCCAAACAAACAAGAAATTATGTTGGTTTGGTGTTCAGTACACACAGAAAAAAAATCAGCCATGGAAAATGCAAGTGAGGTGGATTCTGTCTGGTTGAAAGAGAAGAACTGGACAGAGAACTCAGTTTTAAGTTTCTTAATTAGAAATGGTGACATCTAAATAAACTCACTAGAGCAAGACATGATCAGGACTGAGGAACCACAGACATGAGAGCAGATATCACCTGAGATGTCATCTTATTTTAATAAGGTTTGTGAAGTACAAGTGAACAAAAAAAAAAATCCCCTGTAATTTGTGTATGGAACTAGAAGAGACTTGGCAAGAAAAGCCCTAAATTCACCAAATAAAACACCATTTCCAAAGTCAATACAGAAATAAGTACAGTCTAAAAATAAGGAAACAAAAAAGAAATTAAAAAAGAACAGACTACAAAGAGTAATTACAAAGTCTGAGGTTTCAAGAGACAAAAATGTTTTATAGGAATGGCAGAAAAATAAAAGTGAGCTGGAAACTGCAAACGAGGCTCAACTCAGCTGTGGCTGTGGCAGAGAAGGAAAAGGCTGTGGTGTGACTGGGGCAGCCCTGGACTCGAGGGACATTGGAACCCCACAGCTGCTCAGTGCTGGCAGCAGCAGCACAGAAGGGAACTCAGCAATGAGCAGAAAAGGGGAAACAGCTGAAAACCTGAATAACAGGAAAAGGGAATATCAGCAGCAGGGCCAGCCAGCACTGCTCAGACAGGACACACTTCCCAGGCCTGGAGAGGGCCAGGCACAGTGATGGGGATGGAATGAAGTCTGGTAATTAAAGGGAGGTTAATTAATCTCAGCTACTGCAGAGCAGCACTTTGCGAAGATGTCTGGCTCCATCCCTCAGGGTGCACCCCTTGCTCCTCCAGCTCTCTCAGGCTCAAAGCTGCAGTGCCACAGTTGCAGGAGCTCACTGCTGTGCCCCAGGGTGGGCAGGGGACAGGGGCTGTAGGGGAGGGCGCTCTGACTTTAGGAAACCCATCTGGATTGGCACAGTCATTGTACAGAAGGAGCAGTGTCACACCTGTGATAACAAAGAGCTGATTGTACCCACCCGGTCCGTCTGGGTTTTGTGTTCCCACACTGATATTTTGGGAGGAAATCAGTGATAGCCACTGAGCAGACAGTTCCCAACACCAGCACTACTCATGATTCAACATTTTGCACTATGAAACATCCATTAATGAAAAATCCCGAGACACAGACACTGTAAAAATCACCCAAGAAGGATCATCGAAGAGAAATCCCTCCCTGCGCTGTCCCGGCTCTCAGGAATCCGGCAGGAGCAGAGGCAAGCCCTGCCCACCCCCGGCTCACCCACGGCTGTTCCTGTCCGTCCCAGCCGCAGCCGGATCCGGTTCCTGACACACAAACGTGTGAGGCTCGGGAGCACGGCCCGACACAAAGCTCCTGCCACAGCTTTCACCGACCCAGGTCACCTCCCGGAGCCCCCCGGCGCTGCCAGGCACACAAACAAAGGGGATCCCTGCGTTCCCCACCTGCTGCCCCTTCCACAGCACGGGCCAGAGCTTCCATCAGCCCCCAGGCTGGCACAAACCCCTCCCGAGCCAACAGAACCCCCA
>VYXF01001427.1:183095-199636 GCA_013397295.1 Polioptila caerulea
CCGGGAGAGGCCCCGGCACTGGGGGTAACCCGGGACTGCGGGGGTCCCTGGCAGTGGGGCTCTGGGGGGGCCTCCCCCCTTTTCTGTCTCTGCCCATTTTTTAATGTTTCCTGCTTTTCCGGTGGGCCGATTCCCTCCCCGGGTCCCCCGGCAGCCGGAGCCCTGGGCGCTGGTGGAGGTCGGCCCCATCCCCGCTCTCCGGCCCCTTGGACAGCCCCGTCCGGCTCGGGAACAACTTTTTCCTCCGGTGCTTCCCGCCTGCCTGGTCCGGCTGGTGCTGGCGGTCACCGTGGGAGCAGGTCCCAGCCGGTGGTGACCAGCTCCCTTCCAGGAGCTCAGGGGTGATGGTCACTTGGTCCTGGGAACTGCCCGCCGCTCCTCGGGACAGCGGCCGGAGGTGACACCTCTGTGGTGGTGGTGGCTGCCCCATCCCCGCAGAGAAATGGCTGCNACAAGCGGCGGGCGCCCTCCGGCTCGGAGCCCCGGGCAGGGCCATGGCCGGCACGGCCTCCCCCCGGCCCCTCCGCGGACAGTCCTTCTACCTGGACCTGCCGAGCGGCCGCAGCGCCCGAGACCTGGCGGAGGCCATCGGGCGGCTCGGNGAACAACTTTTTCCTCCGGTGCTTCCCGCCTGCCTGGTCCGGCTGGTGCTGGCGGTCACCGTGGGAGCAGGTCCCAGCCGGTGGTGACCAGCTCCCTTCCAGGAGCTCAGGGGTGATGGTCACTTGGTCCTGGGAACTGCCCGCCGCTCCTCGGGACAGCGGCCGGAGGTGACACCTCTGTGGTGGTGGTGGCTGCCCCATCCCCGCAGAGAAATGGCTGCCCCCGGCCAGGGGCACATTGTCCAGCTGCTTGTAACTGATGCGTGGTTCCCCCTCATCGCTGACAACAGCCTGTGGCAGTTTAACTTTTTAGGGAAGTTGTGGGACTTCCAAATGGAATTCAACACGGGGTGGAGTAGGGAAATGCCATCCAAGGTTCTTATCATGGAGCTGTGCTTTTCTCATGGTTTTGCCAGAAAAGCCATCTGGACCCGTTTCCCTGGAGGCTGTTATTTGGGTGGATCCCTGTGTCATCCTTCATGGCCTCCAGGCTTCCTTCCTGCTGATATTCTTCATCAATTCCTAATATCCTGTCCCAAAACTCTTCCAAAAGTAGCATCACCTCAGTCCCTCAAGCTGGAGCTGAGCATGGGTTTGTACCTGGTTGTTTATCTTTCACTTTCCTTATTGCTCTTGTGCACAGTTTGGTTCTAACAGTTGCTACTATTTTTTTTCAAGCTCTTTACTCTCTCTGAGGTGATCATCTCACGTAACCTCAAAACTTAAATCCTACAATATATACAGAGGTGTAAAACCTTCTAATTCTTGCTGATGCCGTGTCCCTTCAACCCTGCTGCACAGACATGTGGGGAAGGTGACTTGCACTGTTTTCCCTTTCATGAATTTCACTTTCATCCTCAGCTTGCTGGTTTCTCTGTGCCCTCCCCTGGTTGTGCCACCCACACTTGGGACATCTCCTTCCTAGCTGGGCATCCTCAGGTCTGAGAATCCTGTGCTCCCAGCTGGCACTTACTTCTCCATGCAGCAGCTGTGTTACCTGGAAATAATTCTAGGCTTTGACCATCCTTCTGGTTCCTATCAAACACTACCCTGGCCCTCCCTCTCTGAAATGGGGTCCACTGGCATTGGAGCTCTTGTTCCTCTTGCTTCTGTAGAGATACTGAACTACAGCAGGGCCAGTGTCTGTGAAGCAGCTCTTTGGCAGCACTATCCAAGCCCAGGTTCTGTCTGTAGTTCAGGACACAGGTAAGGACATCCTGTGGCTTCAACTTGGCACGAGGCTGGTGACACTCTGGAGTGTCATTTGGATGGGGAGGTTGTGATTTCCTCTCCTCCGTGCTTTCAGTGCAGCCTGCAGTGACCCTTGTGGCACTTCACACCCACTTCATGCTTTGGGGAGCTCCACCTCCGGGGATTCTGCAATGGAGCAGAACCAGCTTGTTAAGCAGCTGCGATTTTGGGCTGCCCAGATCTTTGTCTTCCTGAGGGATTCACACCTGAGCCCGTGACCCTCCTCCTCTTGCACACATTCTGAGAAACCAAGTCATTACTGGCTTACAATACCATTAATGTCCCTACTTTTGGCTTCCCACCTCTTTCTTGGCCTTGTGCACAGGTGTGTGTATGTGTTATCTTGCTGGTTCCCTCCTGCCCTGCTCTCTGTGGAGCTGCTTGCCCAGTTGTTTGCTTTCTTTTTCTAGAACTTGTTATGTTGTCCTGAGGACAGATCTCCTCCAGGCTGATCCATGGAATCCAGAGCCTTTTCCTCAGCTGCTGGGTTTCTTTGAAAGCACTGTGTAAGGAGTAGGTGGTGGTGACAGAGCCATGGATGTCTGGATCTGAAGTTCTGGTGACTCTTTGCAGTGAATCTCTTGGTGTCTTGGTTTGAAAAGAGAGGTGTCTGCTAAGGGAGGCAGGAGCCTCTCTTGAAATGGAAAATGGAAACCCCTTCTCTCTGAATTATTGCAATTAAGGGGTTCTCAGGCAAAGGTATGAAAATAGGAATAACAGTTCTTTATTAGGAAAATGAAAATAAAAATGCAATAATACAAAAAGAAAAAGCAGAGTCAGAATACAGCCTGACACCCTGTGGGTCAGGGTGTTGGTAGCAGCCCCATTAAATGATGGCTGCAGTCCTCCTGCAGTGGCAGATGTGGCTCTGTTGGAGCAGTGATCCTGTGGAAAGGTGGAGTTTTCCTCTGAAGGTCCATGGTGGTGTAGATGGGTCTAGTCTTCCTCTGAGAAGTGACTCACTGGCCCATTAACAGATCTCTCCCTGGATGGAGGCTGGGTCATGGCAGAGATAAAGAACACAGCTCCACCTGCTTTCAACATCTGGTGATAGAATCCATACTTCTGCTTACATCTTGCACTGCAACCCAAGACACTGGGGCATCACAGGATCTCCTCCTTTTGGAGACAGCAGTGTGGAATGACAGAAGGAATGGGATTGCTTCCAGCAGCCCCTCACTGTGTGGGGGTTGAGCCAGGGGCAGTAGTTTGGTTCAGCAGGGCCCTGTCAGCTCAGGTCAGACACCTCCAGAGCTGCTCTGTTCTGTCTCACTGCAGGTGACCGAGAGCTTCCTCAGCAAAGAAGTGACCTGTGTGGTGTCCAGCAGCAGAGAGGCCAAGCAGAGCCAGAGCAGGACTCGTGAGGAGAAGCAGAGCAGCCCAACTGCAGAAGGCACAAAATCCACGAGCTCAGTGCCTGCTGCCCCCAAAGGGAACCCACCCAGACCTCGCCAGAAGCCACCATACACTGTAAGAGCTACAAAGGTTTTGGCCCAAGGGGTCTGAAGGGTAAAATCTGGGGCCAGTTTTGGAAGGTGGAGTTGTTCCTGCTCTGAGCAAATATTCTGTGTGGTTTTTTCCCTCTCTATTCCTGTTTCCCTGGCTGTCCCTATTCCTACTCTTGTTCCTTGTGTCTGCCATCATTGTCTACTCAAACGTGCATGTCACAGCTTTGGGCTGTAATCAGGGAAATCTGCTGGCATGGCAGAGGAGGTGGAGGCCTTGGCTGGCTTCCTGAGGGAGCAGGCAGAGGTGTGGTGAGAAAAGCCAGAGAAATGTAGACCAGAGAAAACCACTGCAGTCTCTGGGTACTCACAGACACAGGGCAAGGCCCTGTACCCTGGGAGGAGATCCATGAGGGCCTCCTGTGGGAAGAGGCTTCTCCTGGTCCCATTTGCCTCTTGGAGCTGGGCTTTCTGCTCACAAATGCTTGTGGCCAAACTCCAACACCCCACCTTGAACTGCTGGAAGCTGTGACTGGCAGCTGCCCCAGTGCAGGCCTGGAGAATCTCTGCCAGCTGGAGCTGAAACACCTGCAGTGGGAAATCTGAGCTGCAGAGGTTTCTCCCAGTTTTTGTCCCCTGTCCTGGCTCTCAGCACTGTCCCTTGTCTTATAAAGAGCTGAACCAATCTGCTGAGACTTGGCTTGAAAATAAGGCTCAGTTCCCAGAGTGTTCCTAATCCTGGCAGCATGTTGGGATGCCTGGAGGACAGGAGGCTCAGGGGGGCCTGATCTGTCTACAGCTCCCTGACACAGGGGGCTTGGTCACTTCTCCCAGGTAATAAGTGACAAGACAAGAGGAAACAGCCTCAAGTTGTGCTGAGCAGATTTAGATTAGATATTAGGGAAAACTTCATGGAAAGGGTTGTGGCACAGCTGCCCAGGGCAGTGGTGGAGTCCCCATCCCTGGAGGGCTGTAAAAACTGTGAGATTGTGGCACCTGGGGACAGGGGTCATGGTGACCATGGCCGTGCTGGGGAAGGGGTGGACTTGATGACCTTTCAGGGCTTTTCCAGCCTGAAAAATTCCATGATGCAGCAGGCAGTTTCCAAACTAAATTGCTGCTTCCTCTTGGCTCACTCTGGAGCCTTCATTTTGCTGCTGGTCAATAATTCCAAGCCTTGGCTGGTGCTGGTGGTGCAGTTGAGTGGTCCTCTCTGCAATTTGCATTCCCTGGAAAGGCTCTCAGCACTGGCAGAGATGAGCCCAGCAGAGTGTGGGGATCCCCAGGGATTGTTGCCCTTCAGCTCTTTGCCATGACCTGTTCCTGTCTCCTCTCTCCACAGGCGCTGCTGAGCCGGGGGAAGGAGCTGCTGCACAAGGCCATGAAGAACCAGGTGAGCAGCCTTGGATGGGCTCTGCTGGGGCTGGGTGTGCTCAGAGCTGTGCTGAGCAGAGCAGAACCAGTGCCAGTCTTCCTGCAGAGCCCCTGCCCTGCTGACAGAGCAAATCCTGGGGCCAGGAAAGGCACGACATGGTGCATGACATGTAAAAGACTTCCCACTGCCTTCAGCTGAGGATATCCCTTTATCCTGCATGTCTTGGGACCTCATGTATGTCCCTAGATTTAGTGACACATTTGTGTCCAATGATTTGGGGTTTTTTTCATTCCCTCTACTACCTCTATTACTTCTTACACCTTCAGAACTCAAATAATGGTTTTTCCCAAGTGGACTCCACTATTTCCCAGATAACAGTGATGCTGCTAAAACCTGAGCTGCAAACAAGCATGTGGAAGTTAAGGCAGAAAGATGTTACTTCCAGTTTCCCCCATGGCATTGAGCAGTGCTTGTCAGTTGCTCTTCTGTGCCTCAGTTTCTTCACCTAATAACTGGGGATAATAATATATTCTGCAGTTGCCTGTGGCCTGCAGAATGTTGTATAGTGCTCCTGGTCACTGCTATTTATGGAGCCATGTCATCCAGTGTTGTACCTCTAAGGCCTGTCCCAGCCATCTGGGTGCTCTACACAAGAGAATTATTAACACAAGGCCTGTTGCTAGATGAATTTTTAGTCTAAGAAGAACTAAAGCAATGTAGCTGGGGCAAAAGGCTCCCCTGCAGTCCTTTCCCTGAGGTCATAAGTGGCCAGATAAATCTCAGTGCCCACTTAGAAGCTCATGCTGTAGCAGGGATTAAACATTTGTCTGAGATGCTGCTGTTAATTTGGGATGGATAAAGCATGAGCTCGATCCTTTACTGCGGTGCCCTGATTTTAACAACAGCCCTGCAGAGCTCTGTCAGTTGGGCAGCAGCAAGGGCCCTGAGCTCAGTTTAGAGCTGCACGTGGCCGTGCTCTGAGCTGTGCTTTGCCAAACCTCTCTGTACAGGACACCTGCAGTGGCAGCAGCATCCTCGCCAACGCTCGCCTGTGGGGAGTCCAGATCCTGCATGTGGATGGTATCCTTCCCTGTGGGATGCAAGGAGGCTGCTGGTAATGAGGGATTTTGGAGACAGGTGGAGCAGAAGTGATGTAAGGAGTAGAACAGAAGGAAGAAATTGCAAGCAAATATCCTGGAGTGATGCCATCCTGGCTGAGGCCAGGTCTGCCCTCAAACACCAGAGCTGTGTTTACAGAACGTGCCACTGTCACATTTGCAGCAGTAAACACAGGGTACTTTGTAATGTACTGAAGGTGGAACATTAGGAAATGTCAATATCTTGGTCAGTAAATCAGTTTGTTCCAAAAAGACCATTTCTACTAATTAACCTGGAAGTACAGTCATGAAAAGGGCAGGATTTGGTCGGGTTTAATTAGGAAGTGCTGGTGTTTGAGGACCTGTTCTGGAAGGCACCTCCCGTCCCTATGATGGATGGGGAGGGGATGATGGGGAAGACAGATGGCAGAACTCTGATACTAATAATAGGTCTGGAGTAGAAGGTTCCTGAGTGTCTGATGACAGTGACATACAGCTGTGGCTGAGCCTGTCTGGATCATGTCCCTGGGCTCTGCTCAGTCTCTGGGGCTGCCAGACCTCGGGCTCTTCTCTGTGTGCTGCAGAGCTCCTGCCAGAGTCTCCTTCCTGCAGAGCCCCAGCAGCCTCCAGTCCTGCTCGAGAGCAAACAAGGGGGCTGTCTCTCAAAATGCTCTCTTGACTTCATCTTGGAGCATTCCCTGGGGGAGATGCTCTGCCAGGGGCTGCAGGCTCTGACTTTTCCCAGGGCCATGGGGGCTGTGCTGCAGTCTGAGGGGAGCAGCTCCCTTCCCTGGCTGAGCTTTGGCTCCTTGACATCCCACCTGCACAGAAATGTTGTCCTATGCCCAGCAGCTGCTGCGAGCCATCTCGGGAGCAAGGAAGCAGTGCCAGAAGACAGAGGTAACAACTGCAGCCAGTTTCAGGAGTTCAGGGTTCCTGAGCAGCTTTGGACAGTTCTTGTAGCAACCTCACCACCAGTGGGCCAGTGAGAGGGGTGCTGGATCCATCTGGTGCTTGTGTTAGTGATGAAGATGAAAAAAATCAAGGAATTTTTCCTTTTATAAAGTTGGGGGTAAATCCAGATGAGAATGAGGCAGCTGTTGAGAAGTATCAGCATCCATAGCACAGCTAATAGTGACTTTGACCCTAAGGGACTAAGGGTCATGATTTAACCCCAGATGGCAACTCAGCCCCACACAGCCACTCTCTGGGATCCCCCTGGGGTGGGAAGAGAACTGGGAGAGAAGAAGGGAGAAAGCTGATGAATTGAGATCAAGATTTTTTAGTAGGGAAAGCCAAACCCACACACACAAACAAAGGAAGATGATGATGATGTTGCTGGTACACAGGCTCACTGAAGAATTGGTTCATGCTTTGGCCAGGCCAGGGGGAAGGTGGGATATAGGGAAGGGTGTGGCAGCCTTTATGTTGTATTTCAGCTAATCCTGGGTAACTTGGGAGACAAAATGAGAGCAGGTGCTCCAGGTGGAGTACAGGAGCTCTGAAGTGGTAGATGAGGCTGCTGCTGCTCTGGGATCAGTAACTGCAGCTCTGCTTGTCCTGCTCCCATGCTGAATATGTCCCTTTTTTCTCTAGGTGAAATGCCCTGCCTCCAGATCCAAAATTCACAAAGGTAGGCCTGGAAGTTGTGCTGCTGTTTATGCTCAGATGTGGAGCTGCTTGGAGAAGCCTCATTTAGAATTTGAAATACATCAAAACCTCAGGCAATCCCAAAATATGCCAACTCTTTAGGCAGTTCCCCTTGAATGGGTTCTGTTACTCCTTGTTGGAGTCTGGCTGCAGCCTCCCAGGACAGCTGAGGACCTTTGATTTCACACTGTGTTTAAAAATCCTAAAAACCCTTTGCTGCTAGCTCCCAGAATCCCAAGGCACCTGAGAACAGTGCTGCTGTGCCTTGAATCCAGCAGCTTAAAGGAGGTTTGAGGAATAATGCATCCTGCAGAGAAGAGTGTGTTCCTCCCAGCCCACTCACTTCTGCTGGGCTGAGATGTGCTGCTGAGACACCGATCTGGGGATGGCACTTCCCGGGGAGGAGGGAGGGGGAGCAGCCAGGTTCTCATCTGCAATGAGACAAGAGCCAGTTGTGGTGCTGAAATTGGCACGGGTGGCATCAGCTGGTCTGTGACTGGTTTGACTCCGTGCGACGGAGAGCGAACGCTCGGGGATGGTTTGGAGCAGGCTCCAACCTGGATTGTGTGTGAGGCACTTGGGAGTTGTTTCCCAGTCTGGAGTGGGGGGAAGGTGCTGAAGAAAGGCTGGAGAAGCTGTTGGGGGAGGCAGATTGTGCCTGCAGGCCCTGAGATGTGTGCTGGGCACGCTCTGGGCCTGGTCTGGGGTCTCGCGGTGGCATCAGAGCCGTTTATCGCTGGCAGGATTGCTCAGGACCCATGCACACATCTGAGCTGGATCTGGGGCTTGCACATGGCCTCTCTCTCAGAAGTGCTGAGCATTTGGCAGTGTTTGCACAGAAAAAACTTGATCCTGTACTGAAATAGCAGCTTCAGTGACGTAGCAGCACATTTGAGGCAAGCAGAGGGTGAGGCTGGTGAGGACAGGTGGGCTCAGCCTTTCTGGGGAAGGAGGGTGAAATATCTGTGGAAAAAATAGCATTGAGTGCCAGAATCACAAGAAAACAAAACTCCTCGCCCTTCAGAGGCCATGAGGGAGGCAGGAGAGGCTTGGTTTCAGGGTCAGGCAGATGCCCTGTGGGAACACCTTGGTGTTTATTTGTTTCTTAGCCAGACCAGGACTCAGGTTTCCAAGGTGAGCGTAATGTGAGTGGAACGTACCTGCAGGACAGGAGGGACCTTGGAATCCCCCCCTCCCAGCCTGGCTCTGAAAACCTTTTCCCTCAATTCACTGCTGAGTCTTTTTTGCCCTCTTCATCTATTTTATTCCTCCATAGGAAGCAAAGCTGCTGTTTGCCCTGCTGGGAGCCGTGCAGAGGCCAGATACTGCTCTCGAGTAGTGTCCTGGTGCCAGGCTTGGCTGGGCAGCACCTTGGTTTATCTCCAGCATCCCTTGCTGCTCTGCCATCACCATCCTGACCTGAGCCAGGGTGATGAGCTGGGTTCTGCACTAGAGGCAGGGTGAATGGAGGAAAAGGTGCTGGAAGTGGTTGCAGAGCTCTGAGCCAGTGCAGCAGCTGCTGCAGTTCCTGAGTTCCCTCCTCATACTCGGTGGCACATTGTGGGGGGTTTGCATGACAGTTCTTGGGACTGGAGTCAGAAGCTCAGGGTTAGGCCAGTGTCTGTAAGAGTGAGGCATTAAAGATGTGAGGGGATGGCTGAATACTCTTTCAGAGGTGGAAATGTCCCATGGTTGGGCTGCCTGGGGTTTGGTCACCCACTGCCTGCCCGGGGCCAGGGCTGTTGAAGATCACCTAAGGAGCTGTTTTGGCTGTGCTTGGCCACCACTTAGCATCCACCAGTGCCAGAAGTTCTGATGCACTCAGCTTTGGAGCCCAGTTCTGTTGGGATTGAGTGACTAAGTAGAGAATTTCACCAGGAAAACTAACCAGACTTCTCTCTGGCAGGAAAATTGAAGCCCCCTTTTCTGAAAGTTGAAGACCAGAGCAGGTAAATGAGAGCTTTCTAAATATCCTACCCTAAAACCTCAGGGTCTCTCCTTCACTGGTTTCATTCCTAGGGACTAAGCTGCCCTTGAGGCAGAGCCTGGCTTCTGGGCAGACCCTGTTCCACACTGGGAAGTTGACTCTCTCCTAGAGGGAGGCAGATGGAGTTGAGAGAAACAATCCAGGTGTCTTGTGTGTCAGGGAGAAAAAAGGTGTCAAACGAGACTTGACAGCAGTTTCCTTCCTTGCTCAGATTCCATGTGTGATCCTCAGCAGGTCACTTAATCCACCCAAGCCCTCAGCAGTGAGGAATGAGATTGAAGCACAGGAGGTCAGGGCCTGTAACTTGATGACAGCCTTGGGCACAGGGGACCTGATCCCTGAGATGTTTCTGAGGAGTCTGTAACTCTACCAGTTTTTTTAGGACCAATTAATTATTCCAAAGGCAACATTTAAGGCATTTCAATTAAGAGTCAAATGTTGGGGTTTACGTGCTGCATGCAATGAAGTGTGAGGGGAGAGATGTGGCCTGGGAATCAAAACCCTCCTGTGCTGTGGGGTAGCTGGAAATACTGCACTGCTCTCCCCTGGGGCAGAAGGTGGGATTTGGGCTGAGCAGGCAAACTTGCCTTCTGTCCAAAACGTGCCCCCTTGCTGTTACTGGGAACTGGGTTTGACACTTTCAGTGAGAAATGGGAGCTCTGGTGCAGCCACAGGAGAGCACATCATGAATCAGGCTACAGGAGGGACAGCTCCCATGTCTTGGCAGCACTGCCATGAGTCTGATGTCCTGATTTGCTGCTTTCAGGCGATTCCGGCCCTTCCATCACCAGTTCCAAAGCTTTCCTGAACTCAACTTCCTGGCACCCAAAAGCTCCAGCCCATTTGAGCCTCAGAAAAGTCTCCCCAGTTCCTGCCAAGCCAGGTAGGCTGTAGCTCCTTTTGTGCAGGTGTTTAACCCCACCTCTGCTCATTGCTGGTTCCTGGGGTCTGGGAATCTCCTGCCTTTGGATGTGGGCACAAGGAGCCCTGTGCTGGGTCCCTGCTGGTGCTGCCAGGCAGGGTGACCCCCGTGCTGTCCCTTGCAGGCGTGCTGAGGGCTGTGCCCTACACAGCACCGGGGGGAAGAGCCCCCGCTCCACACACGTCACCATGCCCAGGAAAAGGAGGGGGTTTTGTGAGTGCTGCCAAGAGACCTTTGAAGAGCTGCACAAGGTAAAGGTTCCCCTGGGACCTGGTTCCTTGCAAGAGTTATGGGGGGCACTCAGAGGCTTCGTTAAGCATGTTATGCCTGTTAGCACTATGAACTCCTCTGGGGGGAATTGCTGTATCCAGCAGGATCTGAGATGGGAACATGGTGTGTCTGTGTGCCCAGAGCACGGTGGGTTTGAAGGTGGGGGCACAACATGCTCCTCTCTTGGGGTGTAAGAGCCTCAAGGATCATCCTATTGCATGATCCATACGGTGAAGAGGCTGTTCCATGGCAGCCATGGCGCACAGGCAGATTGAAAAGGTGGGACAAGTTTTTTAATCTCCTGGAAGGTGCCAAGCAAGGGGGCTTTCAGAGCCCAGTTGTTAGTGCCAGACAGTGGTGGAGTCTGTTTCCTGCTGCTGAGGAGGCTGTGGGCTGCTCTTGGATCCAGACACAGCCTCCTCATCAGCAGGAGTGGGGAACAGGACGCTGTGTTCCCAAACCTGCCAGACATTGGTTCTGTCCCTTTGCCCTCTGGTCTGTTAGGCTGTGGGAAGTGCCTCTTATTGCAAATTCCTCTCCTGGCAAAGCTTTAAGTGTTGTTAAAGGGCCTCTGCCACCTTCCAGCATCTCCAGAGCCCCCAGCACCAGCGGTTTGCCCAGGACAACTCCCAGTACATCCCTGTGGATTGTGTCATCTCCCAGCTCACCAACAGCTTTGTGGAGCAGTCAGCCAAGTAAGTCTGGGAATCTGGGAACTCCTGGAGCCCAAAGGCAGCAGGGTGCTGCTTGGCACATTCACAGAATGGGGTCCCTGTGCCTGGGAATCAGAGGCTGAAGCAGGACCAGCTTAGCACCTGCCAGGCAAAGCTTAGACAAACCATGGGAGATGTTCCTGCATTTCCATGGGTTTTCTCCTTTGGGGAACTCCCCATGGACTCCTAGTGCCTCCTAAACTAGAAAGGCCAGCTGAGCCCACCTCTTCTGTCCCTGTATCTGACTCAAACCCTGCTGCTCTGTAGCCCCCCGTGCCTGGGCACTGAGCTGAGGAGGCTGAGATCCCTTGTGCTGCCCATCTCTGGCAGCAGCAGAGTCATTCAGAGCCTCACTAGGCTAAAACTGCTTCCCTGCTCCTGAGCAAGGGCTGCAAATAGCCTGCACTGCAGGAGAGGCCTTGTCTCCCTGGGGAGGTGTTGCTGGGGCTGGGTGAGCATTAACTGATGGTTCCCCTCAGGGTGCCCTGGTCCTGCCTGGCAGATAAACGTGTAGTGCCTCAAGCACACGGCACTGGAGGAATCCACTGGAAAAAGCTGCTGCCAGCAGAGCTGGGAAAGGAAGGGGAGCACCCTGAGCAGGGTGCTGTGGAACTGGTAACAAATACAGAGCTGGATCATGGCCTGAAGACCAAGGGATGTTCCCCCTGCCTGCCCAGGGACGAGGTCAGAGGTCCCAGAAGAGGAGGGGACTTGTCAAGGCAGAGCTCCCTGCGACCCCCCAGAGGAGCAGGACTCAGCAGAAGGGCCTGTGCTGCCCATGGCACCATGGGGGATGCTGAGATGGGGGCTTCAGGTTTAGGCTTGGCTCCTAAGCTGGGCTCGGGGCCTTGTGCAGCACCTGCTCCTATCAGAGAGGCAATGGCTTCTTCATCTGAACCTCATACACAGCCTGTGTCTGTCAGCCACTCTCCCCAAGCACAGGCTGCCTCCAGGAAGCGCCAGCTGTGCTCCAGACAGAGCTCCCAGGTGGGAAAGAGGCCCAGGCTGGAGCTGAGTGTTGGCCTCTCCCCTGCAGGTGAGCAGACGGAGCCGGGGCGTGGTGGGATGGGGGCACAGGGTGCAGGGCAGGTGCCTGAGCCAGGCCTGCCCCTGGGCACAGAGCTCTCCAACAGACCTGACAGCTCCCTTGCTTTGGATCTGTGCCTGTGTGAGAGCCCTGGGGACCCTGTTTCCCAGCCAGGATCCCGGGGAGCTCCCAGGGATTTTGATCCTGGGGAGGCAGCTGAAGCCAGCACTGTCAGCGGGCATGGCTGGAGCAGGGAGAGATCCCAGGGGAAGCAGCGTGGAGGGGACAGTGACAACACACCCAGAAATGGGAATAGGCCTGGTCTGGAGAGCACAGTGAGTAGGACCAGCTGCCCTGCTGGCTGCCTGCCCTCTCCCCCACTGCCTGTGGCTGGAGCCAAATGTTGCTGCTCACTCCATGTCAGGGCAGCCCCTGGAGCTCCCGACGTCCCCAGGCAGGGCACAGAGCGGGCACAGAGCCCCGGCCTCCTCCCGCCTGCTCCCCAGAGCCCAGGGGCTGCTCAGGGCTTCAGCAGGAGCTCCTCGGAGGCAGACTGGGATGTGCAGCTGCTCCCCAGCCTCACAGGTGTCCAGGGCCACAGGATTCCAGCTGTGGACAGGGGCTGGCTCCAGCAGTCGCGTGTCAGGGTGAGGGACAGCGGCTACGAGTCCCAGCTCTGCTCGGTGCTGAAGGAGTCAGAGCTGGCCTGGGCAGGCCGGGAGGACAGGAACTGCAGGAACTGCTGCACAGAGAGCAGAGGATCCTCTTTCCCCATATTTGGGACATTGTTTGGCACCTAAAACCACCTCCAGGCTGCTCTCTGGACCTTTGGTGGGAGCTGGGAAGGGATTTACCAAGGCACCCTCCATGTCAGGTCCAGGGGGCACATCAAGGAGTGAGGACAGCACTGGCAGCCTGGGCAGCTCTCCCGTTGGGAGCTGGTGGGGATGCAGTGGTTTTGCTGTCCTTGGCTGTGATCTTCCCTCCTCCCTGCTGGCCACGTTTGGAGCCAGCAGCTTCCTCTAAGTCCTCACAGAGGCTGACACGATGGTGCCTCTGGAAGTCTCTCTTCAATGGCAATGTGCTCTTTGCCCTTCCAGAGGGAGAGCAGAGCCTCTTCCTCCTCTCCCATGGTCCCCAGAGCTGCAAAACCTTAGGAGAGGAGGGTCATGGGGATGAGATTTGTGTGCCTCATGTGATCTGGGGGTTGTTTTTGAGTATTTTCAGGTGGTTTTAACTTGTTTGGGGTTTTTTTTACGAACTTTAAAACTTTGAAATAAAATGGAGGGATGAGATCCTGCTCTGCCTTACTGTGAGTGGAATGTGTCTGGGGGAAGGAGCAGAGCAGTGGGATTGGGTGGAGGAAGCTTTGCTGGAAGGTGTCTGTGGGCAATGGGCACCACCATGAAGGGGGCACAATGGTTTGTCCAGCCCCAGAACATCACCCCATCTGTGGTTTGCCAGAGGAGTGGGAAGCTGCAGGGGTGGCTCCCAGCAAGGAGGGGTGTGGAGGATCTGGAGAGCAGTTGGTAGGAGCCTGTTGGCCTCTCCTGGATATGGGGCCAAGGGATGGGGGTCAGAAGTGGGCTGAGCTGGCTCAGAGGGTGTTCTGGAGTTTCTAAAAGCAGCCTGTGGCTTCTTGAAGGGCAGTTCTAAGCAGAATAGAGCCAGCCCTTCTGTGGTTCCAGGTGGAGGTTGGGAAAAGGAAAGGCTCGAGGCCCAGGAGGGTGGAACAGCCCTGGGCCAGGCAACCAGAGGAGTGGGGTCTGTGTGTCCTTGGAGATGTTCAGTCATTGAGTGAAGAACAATCCCTCCCTCACTCCAGGCTCAAAGGGAAGGCTTGAAGTGGGTTTGTGTAGTGGGAGCAGGGACTTGGGACACACCAGGCCTCAGGGATTCCTCCTGAGCTAAATCCTCCAGTGTAACATCCAGACTCCAGTTCTTTACCTGCTGCAGCCCCTGTAATGAAGGGCTGATCAAAACTATGGCAGGAGCTCAGGAGCTGAACCCCGCTGGGCTTGGGGTTCTGCCATGGAGATGTCCCTGCAGCCACAGACTGTCCCAGCAGGAAGGTGATCCCTGGCAAAGAGGGGCTTGGAGCACCCACCAGCCACTGTCCTGGTGTGCTTGGCCTCCTGGAGGGAGGGACCAGCTCTGTGCTCCTCAGATGGCAAAGAGGTGCCCTGGGGACACAGGAATGGCCCCTCCAGGCCCTTGGCCTGTGTGATCAGAGCTCCGGGGTGACCCCTGTGAAGACTGGGATACCTCATGGTAGAGAGCTGACCTGGGAGATCAGCAGTTGTCTTTCACCAAGCCTGGCCCTTCCAGGGAGGGGAGAGGAACCCCCAAGTGCCTCCTGCCCCCTCCTCATGCTGACCAGGACTTAGACCAGGGAGTCCCTGGTCTGAGGGACTGAAGCAGCTGCTTCATGGCCCCTTAGGGACCCTGTAGGCCTTGGATCAGGTGTTCAGGCTGGAGATGCAGAATCTTGGAAAGGTTTGGATTGGAAGGGACCTTAAAGGTGATCCAGTTCCAACCCCCTGCCCAAGGCAGGGGCACCTTCCACTAGAACAGCTGTTCCCTGGTACTGGGTGTAGATCCACCCTGGCTGAGCACCTCTTTGTCCCTGTGGTGCTGAGGACCACCAGAAGGGCACTGGGAGGGACTGTCCCCCTCAGGCTGGCAGCCTCAGAGCTCCGTGCTGTGCCGGCAGGTGCTGGATCATCTCTGCTGTGCCTGATGCTGCAGTTCCTCCCTTCACTGCATGGAGGAAGTCCAAGGGCAGCAGGTCCCAGTTTGGGAGCCCTGCCTGCCACATGCTGATCTGCCTCGAAAGGACCATTTGCCAGCCAGGAACCCCCTGAGTGTGGCTGAGCAGGTGCTCCCTGGAGCTTGTTCCTGTGCAGCCCACAGAGCCCTGTGGGAGATGTTCCTGTGTGTGAGGGTCAGCCCTCATCACACGGCCTGGGGGGGCTTTGAGCCCCCAGTCTGGGCATGACCCTCAGCACATCCTCTGCCCAAACCAGGCTGAGGTGCAGCTGCCTCTCAGCTTTCGGTTCCTGACAGCTCTGCCAGTGCTGGGGGGGACAGGCTGAGCTGCAGAGGGACTTGGAGTGGTAACACAAAATGGGCCAAAAAGGTCCAAAAAGGTTGTCCTGAAGGAGGGTGAGGGATGTGAATTGGGAGTTTAGGGACCCCAGCTTGCTTTTTTGGGGGAGCTCCAGGGCCTTCCCAGGGCAGCTGACCTCTGGGATGAGCTGGGGCCATGGAAGCACCTGCATCCTCCCTTCTCTGGAGCACGGGTCACTCAGCTGAGCCCCTGTCCCCTGGCCAGATATGGGCAGAGGTTGCCCTTTGTGCTCCTCGGGGAGCCTGAGCACTTGCTCAAAGACAGCCCTGGGCACCCCCAGCAGGAAGAGCTGGGGCTGATGGTCTCCAGGTCTGTGTCCCACCCTCAGTCCTGAGGGAATCGTTCCCCCAATGTGATGGTTGGTGCATCCATCACCTGAGGCTGGAGCCTCTGTGCCCTCCAGGACAGCCCCTCCTGGGGGTGCCTGTGGCTGTGCTGCCTCCCACCATGAGCTGTGTCATCCCCGTGCTGCTCTCCCCTGATCCCACTGCAACAAAACAGGAATTTACTGGGGCGTTCCATTACCGCCAGGAGGGAACACAGCCTTGCAGCATCCCCCAAAATCAGAGCAGAGAGGGACCCCTAGTTCTGGTGTTCCTGAGGGTGGGGACCCCACAGAACCCTTGGGTGACATCAGCCACCACTGGGGACAGTCCAGAATCGTCCCATGTCCCCAGTGCTGTGGGCACCAGCACTCCCTGGTTTCAGCACTTGGAACCCCAGCTCCATCCACAGCCGGGCTCCCACAGCCAACATCAACCCTGGCACTGTCTGGGGCTTCGTTCCACCTGGGAGGGTGGTGCCGGTTGGGGGCTTCAGTCCCAGCTGGGGGGCTCTGATGATGGTGTGGGTCCTGGCAGTGGTTGGAAGCACCAGGGCAATCTGTAGGGACTCTGGGACTGGCTGGGAACCAGCTGAGGACTGGGGACTGGTCAGGGACTCCGTATCAGCTGAGGGGAACACGGTGCAGGCTGGGGGCCTCCAATCCCAACTGGAGGCCTGGTACTGGTGTCGGGAGGGTTTGGGACTGGCTGGGGAGCCTGGTACTGGTGTGGGGGTCCTGCACTGCCTG
>VYXF01001428.1:9917-20307 GCA_013397295.1 Polioptila caerulea
AAAAAAAAAAAAAAAAAAGAAGAAGAAGAGGAGATGTGGAATGTGGAAAAGGCAAAGCTGTGTCTGGGCTGGAAATAAAGCCTCGGCACGACCCCAAGTGCAGGTGCTGTGCTGCAGTGTGGCGGCTCACCCTGCCCTCTCCTGGACACCGGCTCGCTTTAAAATCCGCGGTTTTTAAATGCCCTCCCTCAAGAAAACAGCCCGAGCTGTTTGAGGGGTGCAGCTCGCACAGGGTTGTTGGACCGGGGAAGGATTGTGGCACGGAATCATGGATTTGTGAAATGGTTTGGACTAAAAGTCTCCTTAAAGACCATCCAGTTCCAGCCCGGGGAAAGTTTCGTCATCTGCTGTGACCTGATGCCTCCTTGGCGAGTCAGCACCGATGGCTCCCTGAATTCCCCGTTTTATTGGTGGGGAATTTTCCATTTTCCAGACCAGGAGGGAATGGCTGCAGTGGGCTGGGCTGTCTCCATCTGCCTCCCTCTCAGAGGAGTGGGTGCTGCTGTGGCACAGCCTGCAAACCCAGCACTGTGGCCTCTCAGTGCTGCTGGGGGGTTTTTTTTGGCAGGCCAGGGTGGCTGTGACTTGCTCTGGGGAGGAGACACCCACTCCAGCTGGAATCCACGGGTCTGGAAAGCAGCCTGGAACATGCCTGGTGCTGCCTGCTGCCACCCAGGGCGGGCTGAGCCGTGCAGGTGGGCACAGGGCACACGCTGGGGAGCTCAGCCTTACCCTGCAGAGCCTTGGCTGCAGCTCATGCTCTCCTGTTTGCATCCTGCTCCTCTGGACCATCTCTCCTCCAGCTCTGGCCACTGCCAGCAGCTCTCCCCCACTCACATCCAGACCAATGTTCCTTGGAGTCATCCAGGTTTTGTTTTCCCTACGGAACCGTGATGCCAATGTGCTGCAGGAACCCAGCATGGGCCTAATCCTGCCTTAGCCCAAACCCAGGGATTTGGGGTGAGCTTGGGCTGGAGGCACAATCCAGTCCCTGTGTTTTATCCCAAACCTTGTGGACAGGGAGCACAGGGAGGCAGGGGCATACCCATGGTGCTAATGGCTGCCTGTAATCCCAGGATTATGTTTTATTGCTTGTTACACCCCTGTTATGCTCCCAGCTCCATTCCCTACCCCTGGCCAAACCAGAGCACACCAGGCCTTGGGATCCTCCTAATTAAATGCTATTTAAAAAAAAAAAAAATATCTATCACATTTTAAAATTTAATTTAAGTGCAATTTAAAACACTTGACATAAAGACAGCTCAGCTCAGAGACCGTTGTCCCTCCCAGCCTCCAAACACACCCAGCATGTCCCAAGGGATTAGAGGCAGAGCAGAGAGCCTGAGCAAATGCCACTGGGATGCCAGTGGACCCCCCAGCCCCTTCCCTCTGGCTGAGGATAAAGAAAGGGCCCGTTTTGGGGCTCATCCCAGAGGGAGCAGCTGTATCAAAACACTGGCACCCCCTTGGGAATGGCTCTCTTTCATCCCTGGAGCTGGAGCTGTTTATGGAATTATCAGGGCCAGATGAATGGTGATTTTTGTTCCTGCAGACATGCTGCACCCTGGGAACCTTGCAGGAGATAAATCACTGACCCAGTAATTGTATTTCTCCACCTTCCTCCCTGCTTAGCTTCAAATAAATGGGTTTAAACGGGTCCCAGCTCTCTGAAGAGGTGGTGCTGAGAGATGGGAAGAAAGGAGAGGGGAAGGGCAGCAGAAGGCTCTCCCAGCCCAGTATCTGGAAGGTCCTGAGGGTCTCCTCACCATGAACCCAGGTGCCTCCTTCCTGAGGAATCACATCTGTTCATGCTCTTCCTTCCCTCCCAGTTCCAAGCCAGACCACAAGCAAGCGGATCTGCTGAGGCTGGGGAGGTGGGACTGGAGAAAACCTCTCAGCAGTTCTTGCAGCAGTTCTGCAGAGCTTTCCTACCTGTAGCTTTTTTAATTTATTTGGTTTCATTAAATCTGATTTTATTGGATATTTTTGCCTTTTATGTGGCCCAGTACTCAGAAGAGTCCATTTGGGAGGAGGCTTGATCCATACACACATCTCCACATATAGAAGCAGGGAATTAGGAGACTCAGAGTATATAAGTGAGAGAGAAGAGGGGGATTTGATTTTGATTTATACTCCCACAGTGGGGCACCAGGAGCAGGAATTTAGGACCTGCTCAATAAAGGATTCAAGGTTTCTAAAAGACACACAACCCCCAGAGCCCTTTCAAACTCAGCCATTGAAATAATAACCATTTTGGAAGGAAAAGGAAAAAAAGAAAAAAAAAGAAAAGTCCACACATTGATGTATCTTATATGGCAGTCAATGAACACAAGCACCAGTTTTCAGCTCCCAAAGGCCATCAGGGTGGGTCTCTGCTCCCTCTTCCTCCACGTGACAGAAATTATTCAAATTCTTCTCTTCTAGCAGCCAGGCAGTGATGCCGCGCTGCGTCGGCCGAGGAGCAGATGCAGCTCTGGCAGGCACTCAGGAAAACACCAAGTGAGCAAGTTTCTCTGCTGCTTCTCACATCCTCACCATTCCTCGGAGCGGGGCGTAATCAGCCTCCGTTTGTTTCCACGGCTTCAGCTCCAGAATAGATGGGAACAGGAGCTGCAGCAAACTGCTCCTGCTGCCAGGAGCTGCCATGGAATGGGGATGGGAAAGGTGCAATTCCTACCCTGTCTCCTTGAGCTTCCCCCGTTGAGCAGTTAATCACTGAGACACCCCAAACCAAGCCTTGCAGGTGCCGAAGGTGACTCTAGACAGGATTTTTACTGTCACAAAATACAGACACTTGCTGTGATTCAATATCCATGAGCTCAGCCTGCTTCTCTGGCTGATTTACTTCCCCAGCTAAAACACATCACCCTTCCTTCCCATGAGCTGCAAAAGGGAAAGCAAGCTGCATGTGCCTTTATGCTACACACCCCATGCAGCCTGGGAATTTTGGCAAGGTCGTGTGACACCAACTCTGTTCCCAAAAACATAGTGTGGGATGTAAGGGATCAAAAAGTAGATTTCTTGCACAGAACGGAAAAAACACCAACTCTTGAACTAGTGATGGGGAAATGCCTGAAGAAAAACCTTGCATTTTTTTATTTTTAGGTGATTTATGCATCTCTCCTGGTAGCCGTGCAGTGATGGAGAGTGTTGGTGTGACCCAAATATTGCAGGGCAGAATTGGGAGGGTCCCTCCACTCTCACCTTTCCATGTGGCTGCTTCACACCCTGCTCCCTTTCCCTGGGTGCCACAGTGCTGCTGGGGACTTTGAGATAACTCTCCAGCAGTGGGTGGAGAGGCCAAGGACAGCAGAGGGTGTGTGCTCATCCCCTCACCTCGGCCATGCAACCTGCCCGGCACAGCTGCCCTGCCCAGCCAGGCCTGGCACGCCAGAAGGGAGCTGTTGGCAAACACACACAGCCAATTTCCTCATCTCCAAGTGATTTATCTGCAGAAGGGAAAGCTAAGCTCAGCCTTGGCATTCTCTGCTTTTTATTCTCCTTGGTTTTCCAGCCAGCAGAGCCGGGGCCTGAGGAGTCCGACGAGTGCAGCCGAGGTCAGGCCACAAATCAGGGCTCCATCAGGCTGAGGGCCCTGCAGCTCATTTATCTGCTGCCTGATGCTTCCTTATTTTTAGTGCATGTGCTGGAGTTCCTCATTATTCACAGAGAGCTCATTTGGGACTCCCTGTCCCCAGGGATGGTCCCAGCTGGGCGTTGTGCAGAATGCCGAGCAATGGAGGTGACTTTCTCCATCCCACAGTCATCTGCAAGCAGCCAGACACAAAGGAAAGAAGTGGAATTTCCTCTGCTGGGATTGTGGGTTTGGGGCAGCATGGTGAAGACTGTGTCAGTGGGGGCTTTGTAAGTCTTTCCACACATCCTGGGGCTGCAGTGAGGCAGGAGATGCTCCACGAGCTCTGGTGAGCAGCGTTTTTATCTCAAACCGTTGCACAAACGTTATTCATTTCACCCACCCTTGCCTTTGGGCAAGTGGCTTTTGAATAAATTCATTTTTGGGACAAGGGCTGCCCACTCCCATGCACTCACACCCAAACCAGCAGCAGCAGCTCCTAAAGCTGTGATGCTCCAAGCACAGCTCCAGCACAGCCTCTGCTTGGGAACACAGCTAATTTTAGCTCCTCAGAACGTGCAGCGTGGCTGAAATCGGCTGCAGTCAAGAGATCCTACTGGAAGGGGCTTGTTTGCTTAACATGCTTCAATATTCATCATCCTTGAGTCCAGCTGAGAGAGTGTGTGCCCTCAGGGACATCCTCTGCACTCAGGAAAGATGAACAGGAGGGCGTCCTGACCATCAAGGCCTGTGCAAAGTGCAAAGCCAACATTTAACTGGGGCCAAATCAGCGTCATCGTGGGCTTTATTCTCCAGGTCCACACAGACACCCCAGACATGGACCAGGATGAGCAGAGGGGTTGCCTTGTTCCCTCCAGGAGCAGAGAGGCTCCCACCCAGGGTCAGCAGGGTGGCTCTGGCACGCAGGATGTGGGCCTGGACTTTGACCAGCCGCAGGAAGGTGTTTACTGCCGCCACAATAACGGCAGCTCCAGGGCTGGCAGCTCCCCAAAGTGCCAGGCTGGGCGGGGGCAGGGACCCCAAGGGGCACCCTGATGCCTTAAGTTTTAGATTTCATATCTCTCAGATTCTGTGCTGACCTGCTGTGGGACTCTGAACTTCACACTGAGCGTTAGTAAGTTCTCTTCGCAGGGTAGTTGGACAAAACAATCTTTTTCCAACTTGGGAATCAAAGAGAACTGTTACCAAAGAGCATAAACAACAGTGAATTGAAGGGGGCAAGCCAGGAGGATGGGATTTCATGACCTGAAACTGTAACTGGACAATTGACCTCAATATGAAAATGGACCAAAACTTTTAAAAGTGTGAAAACTCGTGACTTGGGGTCCATCTTGGGTGTAGCCGTGACTGGGCTTCTGTACTGTCCAAGGTGAGTCCTTTAAAAGCCTTTCAATAAGTACCTACTTTATTCTTTTAACTCTGTCGAGTCTCTGTTCCAGATCAGCCTCTCTAGGCATCACCCCTTTCAGGGTTTAAGGTCGTTTCCCTGGGCCTGTTCCCCTAAAGCAGAAGATTTAAGTGCACTCCACTGGGGAGGAGTTTTCTGTCTGTTGTGCCACCCTGGAAGTGTGGGCACTGATGGGTGATGCTCCTCCACTTTACCCAGGGTTGCTGTGACCTACAGGGCTGCAGCCCTTAAAGTTGTAACTTGATTCTGCAGCCCTATAAATATGACCAGAGCGCCCTATAAATATGGCCAGTGCAAAACAGTAACAGTAACTGCAGAAACAGTCATGTAATCCAGTTAAATATAAGGACTGTAATCCAGCAGATTAGCTGAGCGTGGATGGGGAGCCACAGGGACCCCAGGAGGAGTCTCTGGCCAGTGCTCAGTGCTCAGCAGGCAAGGAGGAATGCCAGGCAGCTCTTCACTGATGTGCAAACACCCTGAGGATGAGCAGTTTTGCAGTGGTGAAGGTGGAATTTGGCCATGGAGCAGTCCAGTTCCTAGAGAGGTTCATGAGGAATTTGCCACGGGATTTTTGGGCGTGGGGTCAGCTCCCACATTGAGGTTCAAAGGCTGCTCCTGGTGGTCATTGGAGAGTGATCTCTCTCTGAAGCCACCGTGTCCTCTCATGGCACCAGTCAAAGGTTTGTTGGCTGCTTGGGAGCTGCACAAAATGCTCAGCTGGTGCCTCCCTGGCACGACCCACACATCCCTGGGTTTTAGCACTGGGAAACCCTTTCTTCCCTCTGTTCCATCTGCTAAGCAGTGACCAGGTGACACCAGGAGGGCAAAAGAGGTGTTGCAAACAGAGGTTTCAAACCTTCTGTTTGCAGCCCAGAGGAGCTGGAGGCTCACCTGGAGGTTGTCACTAGGGCCTGGTGTTGCATGATGCTCCCCCATCTCCCCCAGGCCCATGGGCACAACTGGGAATTAATGGGGACCAGGGTGGCTCAGGAGCTTTCCCAGATCTGCCTGCAGGGAAGGGGAGCACATGGGGTAGAGCAGTAGGGCATGGACATTTCTCATTTGTGGCACAAACCACATTTTCCCTTTTTCACTACCGTAGGAAGCTTCATTTGGAAGAAAATATTACAGCACGTTGCTCAGCTGGCTCTGCAGGATGTGGAAAACAAGCAGGAGGGATGGGAGCAGCAGGGAGGAGAGGGCAGAGCAGAGGAAAGCCTCATCCCAGGCAGTACAGTGCCAGGGCTGGGGGGAAACTCACTGCGTGCCATTTTCCAGAGTCCTGGAAACAAGAGCTGGATCCTGGAAATGCTGCTGGAAGAGAAGATGTACCATAAATTTTAACTGTAAGGCAACCCTAAAGAGGCAATAAATATGCCTGCATGCACATCCCCATGCCAGCCTTCACACCTCTTGCCATTCTGACACCCAGACGTGGCATCTGACCTCTGGGACCTGTCCTGCCCCACTACAGAGGCCCCACCTGAGTCCTGTCCAGCACGTCATTCCCAAAGTACGCACTCCTGATAATCTTACTTCCCTCTTTAATCCTCTGCCCTGTCTGAGTGTCCAGGGCTGAAGGTGGCAAACAGGAGGGCATGGGAATCCCGGGACTCGTGGCAGAGATTTACAGCTCCTGCTGGAGTGGTTCTGAGCTCAGAAGGGCGGCTCAGTGAAGTGCAAAGGAATGGGCAGCATGAGATACCAACGTTGGAAATTATTCAGCCCACCACTGAATAATTTCCTCCTGACTAGGCATGTCCTGCAGGCTCTAAATCCTCCTTCCACAGGATTTAATAAATCCCCTGCTTTCCCCATCCCCCCAAACCAGACACTCCTGTGTGTAAGGTGGGTCCATCCCCCTGTGTCTTCAGCCCACAACAAATGGGTGGAGCTGTTCCTGGGGTTATCCCCGTCCGTCACACCATCAGCCAAGGAGGAGCAATGTCCTGGAAAGACCCTGCAGCAAGCCAAGGGCTTGGAGATGGGGAGAGCCACTTCTCTGGCTTCTGAGTCATTTTGCAAGGGAGGAAGATGAGGAGCTGGTGTGATGAAGGCACAGTGGATACACACATACCTCTGATCCCATCTTGCTTCCAGTTCCTGGAGGAACCAGCCTGGCATACCCCAGCAGGATCACTCTCTGCTGATCAGCTTCTCCCAAATCTGCTTAGCCCATACATGAGACTCAACATCGTGGCTGTGGCCAGAAGCTTCCAGTGAGGCAGAGCCAACATCCTTACTCCAACCTCCTTATTTTTTTTTAAATTTTTTTTTTGCCTGAACTGGACGGGAAGAGATTTGAGTGGCTCCATTCCCCATGTGTACTGAACAGGGAGGCTGAGCAATGCCATGGGATTGTGGTGGCCTCAGTGATGCACCTTAAAAGCCAACTGGAGGCCCTTTGGGGCACTACCAGCAGCAGGCAGGGCTTAACAGGCAGTGCTGCTTCTGCTGCTCGCTCCTTGTTTTATGCCTTGAACAGATTTCAAAGCTTTTGGCACCAAAAAAAGTGACAAAGACCCGCTGAGGAAGAAGGCTGCAGCTAGAAACGCAGATGCTGTATTGCTTCTCTTTGCTGGGGGATGGCTGGGAAGAGAGGCCAAGGAAATGAGGGTGTATTTCATGTTGTCTTTGCTATTTGGTGTGATGCCAGAGTATTCAGCACTGAGGGAGGAGGGGAAGATTATCTTTGCTCCAAAGAAAACTTTGTCGTTCTTCTCAGGGAAGTCTCCTCTGAGATTTGAAAAGTGTAGGGAAGGTCGCCCCTGATGCTCTGGACTGATCACTGCCCTGCTCAGATCACTGGCAGGGATGGGAATTGCTGCAGGCCCAGGGCCATGCCCCACCAAACACCCTCCTGAAGGTGTTCTCCCTGCCATAACCCTGGTGCAAAGCTGGCTGTCTCCCTTGCCCTCTCCCTGCTTGCCCTTTCCCATCCTCCTAAAGGGCTGAGCTGGAGCTCAGGCAGCCTCTTACCTTGGCTGCCTCATGAACACAGAGCTGTCCTGCAGCAGGAGGACCCTCATCCTCCTGCAAACCCCACCTGCATCACCAACTGGATGGGAAAAACACACCCTGACACCTTCTTAAGCAACACCCCCTCTTTGCTGGCACAGCACTGCCTGTCCCATCCCTGTGCAGGGAGGAGCCCGTGGTGCTGAGCTGGTGCTGCTCTCCTGGCAGTGCCCTCACCCCTGGGAGCTGCAATTCCTGGAGTTTCCCTCCAGCAGCTGCAGTGTGGTCCCAGCCCAGCCCCAGCAGCTGTTGCAGGAGAGCTGTCACGGGATGTCCTGGGCTGCTGCGTGCCCCTGGGCCCGGCTCCCCTCGCCCACACAAACATTTTGTGCCAGGAGCCCTGGGCTGAGCCTCTCCTGGGCTGGAGCAGCACCAGCACTCCAGGGACACGCTGCCCTCACCGGCTGTCCCAGCCAGCCCCTGACAACTGGCACAGCTCAGCTGGCATTCCCAGGACATCTGCAGCCCCACACAAGCCCTGTCCCAACACAGGGCCTGCAGGACTCAGCCTGACCCCTCTCCAGGGCACCAGCTTACAGCAGGCAGATGTTCTCTCCCCAGCCCTTTAGGACCCCCAGAGCTGAGCACATGCTTGTCCTATCTTCCCTTCAGACATCCCAAAAATACAGGGGAGTGTGGCACTCCTCTCGAGGTGGCTGCAAAATGTTGGGATGTCAAGACAATCCTCTCTGGCTGGCATCATTGGCACAAATTTCCCTGCCAGGCATAAGTTGCAGGTGACTTGGCCTCCTGCTTTCTACCCTTTGCAACAAGGCCACTGCCTTCAAGTCCTCAGCTTATTGAGATCCCATATGGATTTCTTTGCTTTAAGCCATGACACAACTTCCCGGGCTGAGGCTTCAGCAGGATGCAAATTGGAAGAGCAGAGAATCATGGAAACCTTTAGGTAGGAAAAGGCCTCTAAGACTGAGTCTAGTTCCATGTTACATGTTTTTTACATGCCCCCAGGGATGATGACTCCTGCACTTCCCTGGGCAGCCTTTTCACTGGCATCAGTGCTGTGGACATAGCAGAGCTCCTACATCTCCATGGAAGAGCAGCTATGACCTGGCCTCCACCACTCACTGGGCACTGCTGCATTTCAGCACAGCTCTGCATCTCAGCAGGAAACATGGGGTGTGTTATCCTGCCTGCACCACCAGTCATGGGTCCAAACACCCATCTTTTATACCACTGGATCTCCCTGACACCTCTGTTCTCTAGGTGTGGCAAGCCCATGCTGGCTGGCACGCCAGGAACAGGCCAGGAAAGACCAAAATATGGTTTATTATTCTGCTCTCAGTCACCATCACCAGCTCATGCCCTGTGGCTGTTAAGCCCAAGGGACCTGCAGAAAGCCCTGGTGCAGAGAGGAGGCTCAGAGACTGGCAAGGCATCCCTTAAAATCCAGCATGTTCAGTGTTTTCACCCCTGCAGCTTCCTGTGCAGTTTTGGGGGGCAGCAGGCCATCCCTATCACTCACTCCCCGTGCCCCAGGAGCACGGGAATCGCACCAGTCCTGCTCCAGCCCCTACTCCACAAACACAGCAGCCGCTGCAAGCGCCGCCAGAGATCGGGAAAAACAGCAAAGCAAAGAGGAGGGGGGAAAACAAACCCCTTGGAGCCGGCAGGAAAGCCTGAAAAGATCTGGTTGGACCCAGGGAGGACGAAACCCTGCTTTTCTCGTGCTGCCCCCCTCTCCTTTCTCCTCAGTCCCACCTCTAAAATACCTAAAGTACCTCAAATACCTAAATACCTCAAACACCTCTAAAGATCAGACACTGATCTGCCCGGGATTANACTCACTCCCCGTGCCCCAGGAGCACGGGAATCGCACCAGTCCTGCTCCAGCCCCTACTCCACAAACAGCAGCCGCTGCAAGCGCCGCCAGAGATCGGGAAACAGCAAAGCAAAGAGGAGGGGGGAAAACAAACCCCTTGGAGCCGGCAGGAAAGCCTGAAAAGATCTGGTTGGACCCAGGGAGGACGAAACCCTGCTTTTCTCGTGCTGCCCCCCTCTCCTTTCTCCTCAGTCCCACCTCTAAAATACCTAAAGTACCTCAAATACCTAAATACCTCAAACACCTCTAAAGATCAGACACTGATCTGCCCGGGATTAAGAACAAGGCTCCCTTGAGCAGCGATGAAATCTCATCCTATGTCTTTTGAGGGTATTCTGCTCTGCTGGGAAAGGACGGGAGCTGCCTCCAAGCTCCAGCCCACGCCTCCCCTCCGGCCCCGAAGTGGAAAACAACAGCGGGCTCCGGAGGAAGAAGGGCAGAAGGGAAACATGCCGTTCCTGCAGCCCCAGCATCTCGGCGGCGGAGGCCCTGCCTTGTTGGCAGCGCTCGGATTGGCCGGGGGGGG
>VYXF01001428.1:27694-39323 GCA_013397295.1 Polioptila caerulea
GTGGCATGGAGACCTCACAGCACGATCCAGTGTCTGGAGGCACCTGCAGGGAACCTGATTCATCATCAGGGACCATAGTGGCAGGACAAGGGGGGATGGATATAAATTGAAAGACAGGAGGGGTAGATGGGATATTAGGAAGACATTTTTCCCTATGAGGATGGGGAGCCCCTGGCACAGGTTGCCCAGGGAAGCTGTGGCTGCCCCAGGCCTGGAACTGTCCAAGGCCAGGTTGGACTTGGCTCTGGCAGCCTGGACTACTGGAGGGTGTCCCTGCCCATGGCAGGGTGTTGGAACTAAATGATCTTTGCTGTCCCTACCAACCAACCCAAACCATTCTGGGATTCTCTGATTCATCTCATCTCACCCTGTCCAAGACTCAGCATTGGGGCATCTCACCTTCCCCTGCTGGAAAAGAGGGTGCTTTGTCCCAGATCTGCTGCCTCTCTCCTTTGCTCCCAGAGCATCACAGGTTTGTCACCACTGGTCTGGGGGTGTGACCTTTCCACCAGGCACAGCCTGAGGCACCAGAGCTTCTTGATCCTGTCACCTCTGGCTGTCAGGCAGTCCCTAGCTGTCCCCAAAGCCATGCTGTGCGTGGGTTATGAGCATTAATTTCCCAGCTCTCCTGGGCATGACCTCTCAGCAGAAGAGGAATGAAAACCCTGTGGACTTCAAAACACAGAGAATATTAAATCCTCTATGTTTGTACCCTTCACCACCAGGCATGGCCTCACCTTCCCCTGAACACAAGGTCATCCTCTGATTTGGCAGGGTGACAGCTGCTGAAGGAGGACAAGGAAGAATGATGTTACCCTACCTTCTCTTTTCATCCCTACCTCCTTTCCTCCCCCTCTGTGTGTGCCTTTCATTATGAGAAAAGGAAGAAAGAGTTTTGTGCTTTGAGAGGTCCCTGGGAGTCAGGGCATGAGCAGAGGTGGCTTTGAGGGACCCCTTTCCACCACACCAGTCCCCCAGCCTTGTGGGGTACCCCAGGAGCAGCTCCTCAGACCTTCCAACTCTACCTAGACCTGCCATCCATCCAACTCCAGCAACACTCTATCATCCTCTACCATGCAAAAGTATTCCTACTTCCTACATTTTAAAACTCTGTTATTTAACTTCTAATTAAAGGCAATTTTAAAAGCCTCAAAATGCCATTTTCCTGGGTTTCCCCATCATTTAAACTGAACAGCACACAGCCCTTTTTACCTGTGTGCTCCCTGCGCCCTCAGTGGGGAAATCCTCACTTTCCAGCATGCACAGCAAAGGAATTAAATCAAATTAACTCATACTTGGAGCAGTGGCAGGATCGGGCAAATCCTGGCTTGGCTCTCTCTCTTTAGACTACATCTTGCAAACAGAAGGGCTGGAAACAATTTTGCTTTAATTGGTTTTTAAAATGCAGCCAGCAGATGGTTTGGTAACCCGAATTCATGACTTTCCACAGCTCCAGGCTGCTGGCTTGGGAACCAAAGCCAAGAAGAAGCCAGGTAGAGAGGGATCCATCCTGCCTGCTTTACCAAAGCACTGGTCAGGATGCCCAGGGCAGGATGGTCCGGGCTGGCCCAGAGGCACAATTTGCAATTTTCAGTCACAGAAACACCCTGGGGGAGCCTGGAGAACCCAGGAGTGCATAAGATGGATCACAGCTTCCTCAGGGAGCATAGCACAGTCTCTCCACACCATGGGGGACACGGCCTGGCCACACATCCCTTTGTCACTTTGTCCCTGGGGGCTGTCCCCACGGACCCATGCCCAAGAGCATCCTGAAAGGCTCATGAATCAGGCAAGCAGAGCCCTTTTCTTGCTGGCTCTCCCTCTGAAATGCTGTGTGACTTCCCACTTGTCCCCTCACTTCTCTGGGCCAGTGTCCACAGTGTTTCCACGCCAAACAAACTGGGAATGCTGACTGCCAGGCCTACACACCCGCTGCAGACCTGGGCAGGGTTTTAACACCCCTGGGCTGACCCTCCTGCCCCTGGTGGTTCATCCTTCACATGAAGTTCCCACCTCTCCATGAACAAGGGGTTCAGTGTCCCACAGTTCCCAGCCCCAGAGCTCTGCCCCAAAGCAGCCCCATTGCAGAGCAGAAGAACTAAGTCCATCCAGAAAACCTCACAAACATCTCGTGAAGCCGGGTTGTTTTTCTCTTACCAAGTAATTTGAAATTCTTGGAAGGCAATCAGGAAAGTACAAAGTATTCCAGCCCAGGACAGCCTGGGACTCATTCCTTAGAGGCACAATGGTTGTTTACTCAATCTCTCATACATTAATATCGAAAAATTCATGAGTTCAATTGTAAACAAGAAGTACTGGCTTTACGGTGGTGTCTGTTTAACAATAGTGGTTCCAGCCTGAATGCTGATTTCCTTGTTATCCTTCTTCTAATCTGGCTATCAGAGGGTTGAGATCTTGCAAAATTATGGGAAATATTTCAAGCCCATTTATTTCTGGTTTTGAAAAGCATCCCTCTGAAACCCAAGGCCAAAGAGAGACTATTGCAAATCAACATCGAAGAGCACAGGCAGGGAGAGGAGCTCTTTGTGCCAGCACTGTCCTCTGGCTCAGGAGCAAATGAGGAGAAAACCGGCCATGGATATATCTGTGCTGGAAATCTGGGGGAGATTCCTGAGTGTTGAGAGGGAGAGTTCCCAAAGCAGTCACCTAAGGGGACCAGCTATCAGGTGTGCTGGTCAACAGCAGCTGAACATGAGGCCAGGTGGCCAAGGGCACGTGGACTGTCCCAGCCATAGTGTGACCAGCAGGCCCAGGGCAGTGATTGTCCCCCTGTGCTGGGCACTGGTGAGGGGACTCAGATCCTGTGTCCAGTTCTGGGCCCCTCACTGCAAGAAGGAGATTGAGGGGCTGGAGCAGAGCTGGGGAAGGGTCTGGAGCACCAGGAGTGGCTGAGGGAGCTGGGAGGGCTCAGCCTGGGGAAAAGGAGGCTCAGGGGGGACCTTATCACTCTCCACAACTCCCTGACAGGAGCATGTGGCCAGGTGGGGATTGACCTCTTTTTCTAGGTAACTACAATAGAATAAGAGGAAATGGCCTCAAGTCACACCAGGTTTAGATTGGATATTAGGAAAAATTTCTTCATGAACAGGGTTGTAAGGGATTAAAACAGGCTGCTCACCATCACTGGAGGTGTTTAAAGGAGTGTAGACAAGGCATCTGGGGACATGGTTGATGGCCTTAAAGGTCTTTTCCAACTTAAAGGATTCTGTGATTCCATCTGCAGGATGGAGATGGCCCGGAGCTCATTAGAGCTCAGCTCCCCTTCCATCTTTACTGACTGGCACTGCCACAGCCCCTTCTCATGACAGGTCTGTGTAGCCTCAATCTCCCCAGCTGGTCCTCCTTACAGACCTCTCTCCCTTTTAGGGTCTAACACTTTTTCCTGTGGCCTCCAGGAGGGTCATCAGGACATTCATGGGATAAGCTGGCAGCATTTCCCAGCTCCTTTACAGTCCCACACTTCTGTCTCAGGCACTAGTTGTGCCAGGAAACGTGGGTTTATCTCAGCTTTCTCATCTCTCCTGAGCAACACCCACTTCTTTAGGCAGCCTGAACAGGAGGAGAGCCGGTGCCTTGCAGAGTCAGAGAGGATCAGTCACCTCCAGCTCGAGCATTTCTCACACTCCTGCAGAGCTCAGGCACATCCACACAAGCCCCTGCTTCCAGAGGGTGAGGAGAAACAAGGCAGAGAGCATTTTCATGGGTGGTTAGGGCTCTGTGTGATTCCCCAGCTGGTTGTTCCAGGGACAGAGCCCTGGAGCAGCCTAATCTCAAGAACTGCAGGAGGAGGAGGAGGAAGATTCCTTGAACAGGAGGTTCGTATATCTTTATCTTTGCTGCTGTCAAAGGGCAATAGCTGAGATTGCAGTGTCTTGGAAAGCCTCCACGAAAGCGATCTCGAGGACATCAACAAGTCTGGAAGCCACCTTCACTCTCTTGATAAAGGTTTCGGTCAACAAGTGCACTCCAAGGCAGGTTCCCAAGCTGGGATCACTTCCTACAGGCTGGAAATACGTCAGTTTACGTTTGAGTGAAGCCTTGGGCTGGCTCAGCCCACAGCTGCCTCGTGGAGATGCACGTGCCTGGTCCCTGCAGGAACCAGCCAGGCAGGTGGGGGCTATGGGGCAGTCACCCAAATGCTGCCAACTCACCACCCAAGAGCTCTCAGACAAGCCCTGATTTCAACCAGGGAAGAAACCCAAGGGGAAACACTCCAGAATTCAACCACTCTCCCTTCCTGCCCCTTGAAATGCAGCAGGACATTCCACCCAAGAAAATCCATGAGTCTTTGATCTTCTCTGCTGACTCTGCAGCCAGAGACCTCCACTGAGGAGAAGTCACTGCTGCATCAAAACCTGCAGTGCTACAGCAACACAAGAGGTAGCACTTGGCTCCCTGCTCACTCCAGCAAGCAGCTACTTCCACAGGCACCACGGGAACACTCACTTTGGGACATTTATCTCTGTGTGTGCCCACAGATACTCTCATTGGAAGAGCCCAAAGCCTCCAAACAGCCCACACCTCACCAAGGAGGGCACCGCCTGCACCAAACCCAGCTGGGACCATGCTGGTGTCACTTCAGGCTGGTAAATACCCCCTAAATACCCATATATAAGCTATAAATATAAATATCCGCCTCAGGCCATGGTGAGAAAGGCAACCTCTGCTCTTGCATGGGCTGAGGGACCATCCTGGAGGCTGGGCAGGGCGGGAGCTCCTCCCTGACCGCCTGCAGTGACCACAGCAGAGCACAAAGCCAAAGTGCTTTTATGGCTTTGCCCAGATCCCGGCTCTCGCCCATCCTGCCTGCCAGCCAGTCCATCCCAGAAGGCAGCTCCCTGTTTGTCTTGGATCACCTTCTGCCAGGACAGAGTTTTCCACAGCGCAGCTCTTCTGTGCTGCCCGAGGGTGGATTTCCTGCCGTTTGATCTAAATTTTCCTGTCGTTTCACCGAATGCCTCCTGATTTCCTTCATCAGGCCCGATCTTTCCATCAGGGAGGCAGTCCTGCAGCCCGGAGCTCTTTGGCAGGGAGAGGTTTGTGAGCAAATACGGCTGGAGCGGTGGAAAAGACCTTCCCTCCTTTCCCAGGTGGATTTAGCATGGACATGCAGTGCCCTCTGCTGATCCGGCCGCCGAGGAAGATGCAGGAAAAGCGGCATCCAGGCAGCATTGCAAAGCTCTGAAGGGGCAGCCAAGACTCCAGTTTACCCACGAGCTCTCTACTGACAAGGCAGGAGCAGCACTTTCCTCTGCTGCTGCTGCACTGGCGTTAGGTTCAGCTCGTGGACCTGTTTGAGGAGCCGCGCTGGTACAAGAGGTCCAGGTGGTCCCATTTCCACCTTCACACCTGCAAGAACACCTAAAGAAGCCAGGATGTCTTAGGTTGCCCAGAGAGGCTGGGACTGTCTCATCCCGGGAAGTGTTCAAGGCCAGGTGGGACAGGGCTTGGAGAAACCCGAGATTAGTGAATGGCATCTCTGTGCATGGCAGGGGGATAGGAATGAGATGACATTTCAGGCCCTTCCAACCCAAAGCATTCTGTGATTCTCTGATCTGCACTATCCTCTGCAGTTTCACTCACTAGGCTGAGCACTGCTCCCCTTCCCCAAGCAACAGGTAGAGGGACAGCCTGGAGCACAGCATTAAGGCAGGAGGAGCCAATCTGGGACACAACATTTCAACATTTCCCTTTCTCCTTGTCCTGGGGCTTCCTTTCTCACGGGAAATGGGCTGCTTTAGCCTGACAGAGTGGAAAGAAGCAGCCTCGCAGGGAGGACAGACTGGTGATCCAAACTGTCCCAGGGAACAAAGGATCCTTACTGGGAACTGCACGAATCATGTGGGAAACAGAGTCACTGTGTGCACCAGGACCTCATAAATTACTGCTCCTGCTACAGAAGCCTTTCCTGGGAACACCCAGACAGACATTATTTAAACAAAGGGCCAGAAAGGTCCCTTGCAATGCCTGTGCTTGCAGGACTGGAGGCAGGGGCAGCTGCAGCCCAGCATTGTTACCTGCAAGTCCATTATCAGCAGACTGAGCACTGCAAGGAGAGTTTGGTGTGCAAGTGCCTCTGACAAATTCTCCTGAGCCAGCCAAGGGAACTGCAGAGTAAGGGCAGCTTCCTGCTCCAAACTTGGGCAAAAAACATCCCAACTGGTTTGGCTGGAGTTGGCAGAGCTCCTGCATCCCCACCATTGCACCAAAGCAAACCTGGAGCTGCTCCTGCAGCAGCACCCATGGGGCTGGTGGGACACCCACAGCTCAGATCAGCTCACATTGGAAGAAATCACTTTGTTTTTCTTTTCCTCAAACCCTCCCCAGCTCACTAGAGGCAGAAAAGCCCCAAGTGAGGTTTAAAGGGCACAACACCGGCAGCAAAGTCCAATCCTGGTTAATAGGATTCACTTCAGGAGATAAGGCTTATTTGCACGCGGAGAGTGATAGGGGTTTATAACACTGGCAGCAATCTGACCCCCCAGCAGGTGCAGTGTACGTGGCACAAGCAATGTCCAGCCTGATAGGCATCTCCTGGTCTTGGGCTGGGGCTCTTTCCCCTGACTGCAAGGACTGCACATTCCTTATCTCTGAACATCCCTGCCAAGACACAGTGCATTCAGTTTGGATTGCTTTCCCCTCTCCACTGATTTCTCCAGGACTTCTAGGTGATCAAGTGAAAAAGTGTCTGGCTCTGTTTGTACTTTATTCCAAGACAGGGTTTCCTTTCTCCTTGTTTGCAGCCTTGGCTTTTCCAGCACTGCCAGTCCCCTTCTCCAGGTGCCCACACTCCCCCTCTGTCATCGGTCTCTGTTCCATCCCACACTCACCATTCTCCAGGACAGAGGAGCCCTCTGAGCCTCCACACTGTGCCCTGGTCTCCTGGGAGCTCCTCCAGCTGATTTAAGTGACTCAGCTAAAGGCTGATGTGCCAAGTCAAGCCTCTCCTGGAAGCCAAATCATAATTCCAGAGGGGAGGAGCCCATAAAACCCCACACAGAGGCCAGCCCCCAAACCTCAGGTTCAGTCTGACCTCTCTCTCGAGCACTGTTCACCACATTCCATGGATGTGTCAGCCCAGGACACTCCTCCCAAAATGCAGCTGCCATTGTGGCACGGCCTGGCCACCATCTAATGAATGACAACACCACCGTGTGTTAGGTAAACAGAGTCACACAAATTCTTCTGAGAGGAAGAAATTAAGCTCAGAACACACGGTCCTGATGCCCCCTGGCATCAAGCCTTAATGTTCTTAAGTAGCATCCCAAACCCAGCACCTTCCAAGGTACTCACACCCTTTAGCAGAGCCAGGGATGCAGTTGGGAGTGGGTGAGAGGACACCACGAGGACACCACTGCCATGACCCACAAAGCCTTTTGCCAAAGCCACGCCTGGCCCACGCGTGCTGAGAGTGCACTGCCAGCATCTCTGCAGCTGTACCTGATGGGGAGGTACCGGGCCAGGACAATGGGCTCTGCTCTCTGCCTTGCATTTTCCTGTTATCTCACACCTGCTGTAAAGTGCTGACTGAAGGAATGCTGAGTCAGGAGCACTCCGATGAAGGAAATTAATTTGGTTTTTAGCACCTGCATGGCTCTGTGCCACTTGGAAGCGTTGCAGTTTGGGGAGCAGAGGATGTGTAACCCAGTGCCTTGCACCCCGAGGAGCAGCCTGGTTCCAAACCACGGTGAAATGTGCTGGATCCAGGCAGTGGGGAGGCCGAGGGAACCTGCAGTGCCCCTTTAGGCAACTCAGCAATATTTCTTAGCACCCTCTGGCCTCTCCTTTGTAGGCCTGTGATGAGGTGCCTTGGCTGCTGGTGGTACTTCCAGTGGCAGCACCCAGAGCTGATGCCAGTCCTGTGTTCTATGCGACTGATGCCACCAGCACGTTGTCAGCTCAGAGAAGTGAACAAAACCAATGGCCATGCCTCCAGAGCATGCCCCAAGCAGGCGCACAGCTCCTGTTTCCCTGAGCTCAGCAGCCCTGCCTGATAAAAGATGGGATGAAGCTGCTCAGAGAAAAGAAGAAGAAAACATTTCCAGTGCTGGCTCTGCTCCCATCAGATAAAGTGTTCATGGCACAAAGTCCTTGAGGTGACTCTGGGGCAACCTTGGGACACCACCAAGCCAGGCAGTGACAGGGAACACTCAGCTTCCCATCCCACTGGGGCTGTGTGGGGCACAGGGAGGAGATGTGGCCATCCAGACCTCCCAGCGGCTGCACCTGGAAAACACCTGGAAATCACCTGGGAAACACCTGGGAAACACCTCCTGGGATCAGGGTGAGTCGAGGGGAAGAGGCACAACACCCTGCCAAAGGCCACATCCCAGCCAAGCCAAGGCTCATGCTGGGAGCAGCTTCACCCCACTGCCCAGAGAGCAGCTGACCAGCTCCAGTACCACTCACAGGTGCAGCTCCGTGCCTCAGTTTCCCCAGCCGTCAAAATCACTCCAGCCAAGGCCCGGCTAGAGCCAGTCTGGGCTCTTCTACATCTGAGCTTCTCCAGCTGCGAGCAACCCACAGCAGGCTCTGCTAGGCTGGGGAGGGAGCAGGCAGAAAGGAGTGTCCCTACCTGTTCCCTTGCTCACCTGTCCCGCCTGGGTGGCCGTGGGGAGCAGGGACCCACAGTAGCCCGGAGCCACGGAGAACCCCCACCAGACACCCAACGCTTCCAGAGACCCTGTGGCTTCTTCTAAAGGAGCTGGACCCACCACCAGGCTTTGTCTCCGTCCCCAAGCTGTCAGCGCAGCATCTCCCTGCATCCCTGCGGTTCCGGCAGGGCGACATTGCCATCTGCTGCCTGCTGCTCGGCAGGACACGCCAGCTCGCCTCTGTCACCCAGGCGTGGCCCTCCTGCAGCCCGGGAGCACTGTCCCTGCGGGGACCCTCCGGTGTCCCCAGCTCAGGGACAGCCCCCGTGCCACCCCCTCCACACCGAGCTCCCAGCTCCAGCCCGGCACAGGGAAGCGGTGCTTGATCCCAGCCCATAGCTCCAGGTCTGTCCTGCTGCAGGGAGCACGGCTGGAACGCTTGTTTGAGGAATGTGCCACCACCCAGCAGCGTGGGCCATGTCCCAAACTAGGGCCCTGTCCCCTGCCAGCAGCCCAGCTTCCATAGCCATGGAACGACAGAATGGTGTGGGATGGAAGGGACTTGTCCAATGTCCTCTGGTCCAACCAGCAGGTGTGGGGATTTTCTTCTTTTTCTGCGAAAGTCCCCAAGGTGTTAAAAGTCTTTTTCCTTGCCCAGGAGAAGAAAGACGTGCAAATCTTCGGTCTTCAGATACTTTTATTATTGTTTATAATACCTTATCTAGAACATTGTTCTTTCTGTCTTGCCGAAGTGTTCACAGCACGACAGTTCGAGGCTATTCCCCGCCCGAGAGGTAGTAGTTTATCTTTTATACTAAGAACTACGTATACCTTATTTACAATTATTCTCTAATATCTACCATCTACGTTAGACAGTGTGTATTCTACCTAAACCAATCACCAGTGCCACCATCACAGCAGAATCATAGAGGAGATGAAGAAGAAGGAAGAAGCCCAAAAACCATGCGGTTCCTCCATCTTGGCTTCATTCACTCCCATGTACCAAACTCCAAAATCTACTTTTCCACCCTGTGACAATCTTAATATTATTCTATTTAAATTTGTGAGACTTGTATTTTTTCTTTTAAAGCTGGTAATCTCTCCCATGGGCTAAAATCCAACCCACAGGTGTTTTGGGCTTGTTGCCAGGACCTCTGAGCCCTCTGAGCCCTCTGCACAAGTCCCTGAGCCCCCAGAGCAGTCAAGGACAAACTCTGGATTCCCACAAGCAGGGACATCTTCAGCTGGGTCAGATTGCTCAGAGCCCTCTACCTGACCCTGGATGTTTCCAGGGATAGGGCATCCACCCCATTTCTGGGCAACCTGTGCCAGTCTTCCACTCCCCTCCAGTGTTTTACCAGCCTCATGCTCTGAGCTGCTGTGACAGGACCCTGCCCTTGGCTCTGCTGGTGACTCACCCACATGGGAACACACACACCTCCAGCCCTTCAGCCTTGGGCTCTTCATCTGGAAGCACAAAGATGGTATTTTTTAACTCACAGCCACGCCGAGAGATGTTCGCTTATTTTAAACTTGAAAGCACCTACATATTGTTTCTACAGCTTGAGATAAGAGATGCCATCAAAGGGAGGAGAAGAGTAGTAATTACCTGCAGTTCAGAAGTTCAGCCTTCAGAGGAGGAATTGGGCTCCCAGCTATACTTGCCACATGTTTTTAGGCTAATCTTTTGAAAGAGGCTGTGCATTTTATAATTGAGATTGCCCACCTGAGACATGAGCTTTCCACATCACTCCTGGGTTTATAGGTCATGGACACAGACCAAGGCTGACAGGCTCTGAGAGGGACAGAGCCATGGAAGCACCACTGGGAAAGCTCTAATGTCAAAGGGTGTGATCCTCATATCAATTCCAACATTTTTATCCAAATAGCAGCTGGATCCACTGAAGTGGGACCTGCTAAAATACAATGCTTGGGGATCAGCCAAGGCCAGAGGCTGATGGCTCTGCTTTGAAAAGCGCTGAAGGATTTCCACTTTGAAATCCACTGGTAGGAGCTGACACCACCAAGTGCTGAGCAATGGGACCCAGCCCCTGGAATGAGGGGCAAACAAATTGAAAGCAAGAAAGCACCTTGAATGGTGCAGCAGTATTAAAATAATCATAAAGCAAATACAAAACTAAATTCATGGTGTTTCTCCATCTCCAAACAAGAGAAAATGCTTTTCTCTATGGGGATGGATACGTGTCCTGCTATCAAAAGTGACCACAACCTAAAGATTCTGTGTCACTTCCACCTTAGGGCTGCCCTGAGTTATCACAAGAGATGTGGACACCACTGATGGCTGGACAGGTCACTTGGCCACACACTTTGGTGCTGGTGTGCACATGGCCATGAGGGACACGAGTGGAATCACGTTTACACAAAAGCAAAATCACCTTTTCCCCCACATCAAGGCTGGCACTGAGATTTGCTGTGCCATTCCTAAACACCGGAATATTCATTTCCTACATTTTCCTCCCAGGTGGCCTCAGATGTGCAGCCTGCCCAGTGTCCCCCCACCCAGATCCCAGTCTGCCCAGTTGCTGGTATGTGGATGTTCCACAGCCCCAGTGCAGCTGTGGCACAGCTGCCCAGGAGCTAGCTCTGGATATGCTCCAAAAATCTCAGGAGAGATGCTCCAAAAATCTCAGGAGAGATGCTCCAGCTGCCTTCTCCTAATGACCCACGGGGCTGGGGGTCTCCTGACAGCCCAAGGGAAGTCCAGCCAGGGTTTCTCCTGCTCTGAGCCTGTAATTTGGTCTCCCATATGCCTCTGTGTCTCTGACAGCTCCTGCAAAGGGCCTGGGAGAAGCTTGGACAGGGTGTGATTTGGATTTCCTCCCACTGTTGCTTCTCTGTGGGCAGGCAACATAGTGTTTATCCAATAACCTAACACTGGTAACCAGGGAAAATACCAGGCAGATCTTAGAGCAGTCCAGGGACTGCAAGGGAAAAGGAACTTCACAAGGAAAATTAAAATTAAAAATAAGAGGGGAAAAAAAAGAAAGAAAAAA